>CM032637.1:22896078-22990006 GCA_019097785.1 Fraxinus excelsior
TAAATGGTTTTTCTTAAGAAAATTCATGTTTTTGAGTATTGAATATTCTTTTGCATTTATTTCCATGATTGTTATGTTTAATTGCTAGCTAGGTGGCCTAATAGTTTATTATTCGTTGCAATCTACCACTAAGTTAAATATCAAATCCATAATTGTTTGATTCATTTAACTTATGAAGTACTAGGATTTGATAATTTTCTACGATAGATGTTATTAAATCTTAAGAAAAATGTTTAAATAGATTGAATGCAACCGCTGGTGTTTGTGTTATCTAGTTCATCGATTTCTCTATTGTGTAAAGCTATTATTAAATTGAATCTTGGGCGTTGGTCTGGAGTTATTTAATAATTAAGGTTAATTAGAATGCTAGTTTCTAAATAACTAAAATTAAGGAGAAATAGAAAAATTATTCCAACGGTGAATATTCAAAATATGAATTGAATTATCCTTGCATCTATGATCAATTGTGGATTTCTGAAAGTGGATATTGACTTGGATCAAGGTTAGTCTTTTGATTGTTTTCATTAATTTAATTTTGCATTATTATTTATTGCGCCATTTACAGTTGTTCGCATACAAAACCCCCCAATCATTGTACGGAGCATAAAATATTGAATTACACACTCTTCGTGGGATCGACCCTTGCTTTCACTACTACATTAGTTTTAGAGGTTTAATGACTATTTTTGGGTGCCTACGAAAGTACACCATGATTTCACATCTATTATTTCATGTAATTGGACTTTTATTGCTAAATAATCTTAGGATTTAAACTTTTTTTTTTCATGAATTTACATTGAAATCGGTTTAATAATTACTAGATTTTTCATGGATTCAGTCATGCTTTTTCCATTGTTTAATCAAACTATTTATTGAGTTTCAATTTCAATTACTTATTGTTGAGATTAGTTTAACTTTTATAAAATCCTTCATAGATCCAGTCATGCTTCTTCTATCGATAGATTGAACTAATTGTTGAATTTTAATCTTAATATTACTTTATTGGTGGATTAATTACTGTTATATGTTTGATGTATATGGTCGATCTTTGATCTTGTTCCAATAAAATTGTGCGAATATGTCATAAGTCTAGATTTTAGGATTACATTTGTACATTAAATTGGTTTTCATGATATATCTTCCGATTAGAGTGCCGGGATGAAAGTCTCTAATTGTGTTATAAAAATGGAATAATTGATGTGAATGATCCAATCCAATTGAGGTAATTTCGACGCTTCATTGTTGCAAATTATTGATTTTAATTTCACATTTCAAACATTGAATTTTACTACACATTGAAGACGATAAACTATCCTTTTGGAACCCCTGAGCATTTTTCATCTCCCTGTGGATACGACACTTCAAAGCTGCACTACAAACACAACGTAATTCTTTGGGCGTAATCAAATTTTGACGCTGCTGTCGGTGAAACAGTATAAAATATCAACTGAAAAGGGTGACATCGTTCCTTTACTTTCATTTTTAGTTAGTTTAATTTTCGTTATTGTATTTTCTTATTTTCACTTTTTTTACTTGTGTTTCATGACCAGGTATCGAGGAGAGTGAGGAAGATCTGTGGAAAGACCTGATTTAGAATTTGAATCTCCTTTTAACTCTGCTTTTGATTCTGCATCTGTTAAAACTAATACTTCATCACATAATATCATGTCTGATAGTGAGCATGATGCACCTTTTAGGACTTTACATGATTATCTTCATCCCACACGCACATCCATACTATCATGCATTATTTTTCCATCTAATATGTCACGTATGGACCTTAAACCAAGAATGATTCAACTTCTTCCCACTTTTCATGGACTTGAAAATGAAAATCTATACGTGCATATTAGGAAATTTGAGTAGGTGGTCGCAACCTTCCATAATCAACATGGTACATTAGATGCATTCAAGCTTAAGTTTTTCCCATTTTTACTTAAAGATAGAGCAAAAAAAGCTAGATTTATTCGCTGAGACCACGTTCGATTGGAACATGGGGTGAAATGATTCAATCTTTCTTTAACAAATATTTTCCCCATCATAAAACCAGTGTTTTGAAGAAACAAATTTCTTCATTTACCCAAAAAGATAGTAAAACCTTATACCAAGCATGAGAGCGATACAAAGAGTTACAAGCTCTTTGCCCTTATCATGGTTATGAAAGCTGACGAATAGTGAGTTATTTTTATGAGATATTAACATCTAGGGAGCGTCAATTTATTGAGATGATGTGTAACGGTGAATTCTTACAAAAAGATCCAGACGAGGCTATAGAGTACTTAGATGATCTAGCTGAAAAAGCTCACACCTGGACTGGTCCTAGTACCACTAATAACACTAGTAGGTCACGACCCGTAGGAAATATTTCTAGTGCAATCATTTATCATCACAGAGAGGAGGATAGCCTTAGAGTTAAGGCAGAAGCCGTAACAAAAGAGTTTGAAACCCTACGCATTAAGAACTCAAAGCCTACTCCTATCGTTGCCCGTATTGAATCTTCTGGACCAAGTTGTATGTGTGGTGGAATTGATCATCCAGCGCACGAGTGTTTCGCTCTAGCTGAGATGAGGGGGGTTTATGAGGAACACTGCAATGCCTTAGGCATGTATAACAAACCTTATGCTCAATTTTCTGATACTTATAATCAGGGGTGGTGGAATTATCCAAACTTCAGCTGGAAATATGAAAACCAGCAACCTACCCAGCCACCTAGAGTTTTTAATACACCTTTATACCAATCCATGTCATCTAGGAATTCCCTAGAAGATGCCCTACATGCATTCATGGAGGCACAGGGAAAAACAAACCAAAAATTTGAGACTATGATTACCCAAATTGTTGAGGAAAATAAGGAAATAAAAAATCATATGTCCAAATTAACTAGTGCCTTGCTGTAGTGGAACGGGAGAAATTTTCAGCTCAAACTCAACCAAATCCTAAAGGGCAACACATGGCACAAACGTCGGGTTCAAATGAAAATAATCTTAGGGAAGTAAATGCTATAACCACTAGATCAGGGAAAGTCATAGAGCCAATTCCCAAACTTAGGGAAACTGAAAAAGAGTTTAGGGAGCCTGAAGAGAGTAACCCTAATGAGGAGGTCGTGAAAAATCCAGTGAGAGTACATTTCCCACAAGCTCTTAAGTCTACTTCAAAATATGTTGGTCAACATAGTGAGATCTTAGAACATCTAAAGCAAGTAAAAATCATTTTGCCTCTCTTGCATGTGATTTCTCAAGTTCCTACATATGCTAAAGTCCTTAAGGACTTGTGTACTGTGTAAAGGAAACATCATGTCAAGAAAACGACTTTCTTGACTGAGGAAGCGAGTGCAGTGATTGAACAAAGAGTCCCACCAAAGTATAAGGACCCAAGTTGTCCTACTTCGTCTTGTGTCATCAGGAATCATGAGTTTGGACAAGCTCTTCTAGGTTTAGGGACTAGTGTTAATCTCATGCCTTATGCTATTTACTTGTCGTTAGGGTTGGGTGAGATAAAGCCTACATCTGTAGCTCTGCAATTAGCTGATAGGTCCACTATTAGACCTAGAGGAGTAGTTGAGAATGTCTTAGTTCAAATTGATAAATTTTAGTACCCTGTTGATTTCTTGGTTTTGGATGTAAAAGTTGATGTTACTGTTAATTCTAAAATTCTCATTATTCTTGGTAGAACTAATGCTTTGATTAATTGTAGGAATTGTCTTATGAAATTATCATTTGGAAATATGACTTTAGAAGTCAACATTTTTCATATCACTAAACGGTTAGAGGAGGATGACGAGTGTCATCAAACCTACATGATTGATGCACTTACTTAGGAGGTAGCAGATAATATATTTCTTGGACCAGCACAGAAGATTCTAGAACTGGACGATTGGACGTCGCCATCAATAAACATCTTGAGATGGAGGATCAAAAGTTGGGTAATAGTTCTTATTTTACATTACCAGTTTCTAACGACGGGACTTTACCTTTTGTGTTGCAGGCCCCCACTCTTGACTTTTAAGCTTTCCTCTAGTCACTTCACACATAAATTTGAGGAACGCATAGGAACATCACTGGTGAGTACGTCCAAAGAGCTTTGTACACTACAAAGAAAATTGGAACCACACTTGTTGGATTCGGGCTGAGAGAGGAAACTTTGTTTTGAGCCAACGACAATAAATAAAGGCGTTGTTTGGGAGGCAACCCAAGGGGAGTTCATTCATTTCTTTTGCTGTTTACTTTTGCATTTATATTCTAGTTAATTTTTCTCATTTTCTTCGCGTTAACAATCCATTGAGTACTTTCAGGCTTCCTATCATTCAAGTTTATGTTGATTCATTGCATCGTTTTTGTCATATCTCTTCATTTGACTTTCATGTTTATATATTGAGGACAATGCAAAATTTTAGTTGGGGGATGATCTCTTGAATTTTGTTGAATTGCGTGTGAATGTGAAAAACAAAACAAAATTGTTTGAATCTCCAATTTGCTGCATGTTTATGCTCTTGAATGACAACACATGCCACTAGAAATTAATTTTGTTTGTGAAAATCTAGATATCATGACACTTGCTGAATGTTTTTTGTGCACACAAGCCTTGTGGTAAGATGATAGTTTAACACATGTAGTTAGAGGAGTCTCTTGCTGAAAATTTTCTTGTGGGATACTTGGTGAGGATTGAGAACCAAAATATACTAAAATATGGCAATAAGTATTCATTTATTTTGTGAATTGGAAACTCCTTTGTGAATAACATTATATGATTTGTGGTAAGATGTGGATTACTTGGGAAATGATAAATGTCAATTTAAGACTGACATTTGAGCCTTCAATCTTTCTTTTCAATATATAATTTTCTTCATGCACCTATGTTATCCAAACTTCTCCACATTGGAGTACGATTTTTGCTCATATTTATCTATCTTTTTACTTCCAAGTTGTAGTAGGTATTGGATGTTTTATTTCTGAAGAATAGAAGCAAGGAAAACGACAAGAGTTGACTAGTGTTAAGTGTTTGAAAAAAAAAAAAGCAAAAAAAAAAATGATTGATTTTGGGGTTTGAAATGCCAAAATAAGTATTTATTGGAAGTTGTGATCAATTGAAATGTTTGATAGATATTTACCTATATGCTTGGAAGTATTTTAATTTTTATATCCGTGTTTCTCATACGATCCAACCTGAATTTCATTACAACCCTTTGTATTGATCGTTTTGATCCCAAGTAGGCTGTGGTAAGAAGTTGATGAATTCTCATTTGGTAATATGCCTATCATGATATCAATGTTTGCTTGTTGTTTGTTCATAAATATTTAAACCTCCAATGTTGAGTGTACATCTTTCACAACTCCATAGAGAGAAACCCAGCACTAAATACTTTAATACCCGTGAGTTATGGAGCTGAACGTTCAACTTGAGATATATTTGATGTTGCATCTGTTAGGGTTGGTGGTAAGATGACTATGGCTTGACACACACTCACACATTTGGCATGAGTCTTTTACGTCTTGAAAATCGTGACATTGTTAATTTCGTGTGGTCTTGAGTTTAAAGAGAGCATGGCATGTGGTTAAATTAAAACTTAACAATTTCACTTCTAATAGAGACCAGTCATTCATTCATCTTGCTTGCATTAAATTTCTAGGGAGTAGCAATAAGCAAGTTGGAGGGTGTGATAATAGCACATTTGTTATGTTTTTCACCTATTAATATTTACGTTTATATGATTATTTGACGCATAAATGCACTAATGGATTCCCCCTCTTGAAAACCCACAATATCAATGGAAAATGGAACAAAACCAGATCTGGTTTTTGCTATGAAAGTGAGGTGGAAGATCAGACTACAACCTTAAGGAAACAAAGACCTTAAAACCCCAACCTTGAGACGCCACAAAGGTTGATCACTTATTTGATAAGTCAAATTTCTAGCATTCTATCAAGAACACAAGAAAGGCAAAGCAAGAGCTTTTTCATTTACTTCCAAAAACGTTCTCCCTCTACAAATATCTTGGTTGCTCCTTTTTAAAGTAAAAACCTAGCTTCAAAGAAGAAGGAAAACGAGTTGGACCTCAAAAGTTGTGGATTGGGCCTAATTCATCAAAATACAAAAAACCCATAATTCATTAAAGATTACAATTAAAATTCCTAACTAGCCCAGGTCCTTCCAAATTTATCCCTTACAAAAAAAGATAAGTGACCATCTTTGGTAAAGCTTTGGAATCTTCGAGTTTTGTTTTAGAATCCTCGAGCACAGCCTCTTTGTATTTCACTTCCATAATCAAGCCTTGCAAAGCTTCTTTCATCCTCTTTGTCCTTGCCCTAGTCATTGGACCACCAATTCCTTGTAAAGGATCTTGAGAATATTTGGGAAGATTAACTTGGTCAGCACCTCGATCCCCATCATTCCCCTCCACTTCAAAAGGATTCGTCCTCCAATCACCTACATCAAACAAAGATAAATCAACAACATTAAAGGTTGCACTAATATTACCATAATCACTTGGCAAATCTAGCTTGTAGGCGTTATCATTGATCCGCTCCAAGACTTGAAAAGGTCCATCTCCTCTAGGCTGCAATTTTGATTTTCGTTGTGTGGGAAACCTCTCCTTACACATGTGCACCTAAACCCAATCGCCAGGTTGGAAGACAACCTTCAAATGCCCCTTATTGGCTTGCTTAGCATATTGTTCATTCTTCCTTTCAATATTGGCCCGAACTCTAGCATGTAACTCCTTCACAAAATCTGTCTTTTTCTTACCATCAAGATTAGCATGCTCATTAGTTGGAAAAGGTAAAATCTCCAAAGGTGTTAAAGGATTAAAGCCATAAACAATTTCAAAAGGAGAAAATGAAGAAGTAGAATGAACAATCCTATTATATGCAAACTCAATATGTGGCAAACACTTTTCCCACAGCCTTAGGTTCTTTTGAATGATAGCATGTAACAATGTAGTGAGTGTCCTATTGACTACTTCAGTTTGACCATCCGTTTGATGATGTCCAACAGTAGAAAATAATAGTTTAGTTCCTAATTTATTCCATAGAGTGTGCCAAAAATGACCTAGGAACTTAACATCTCTATCACTAACAATTGTCTTAGGCAACCCATGCAATCGAACCACTTCTCTAAAGAACAAATCAGCAATATGTGTTGCGTCATTGATTTTAGAACATGCAATAAAATGAGCCATTTTACTAAACCTATCAACAACGACAAATATGCTATTCTTACCACCTTGAGTCCTTGGTAATCCTAAAACAAAATTCATAGATATATCAATCCAAGGTAGAGTAGGCACAGGCAACGGGGTATACAAGCCATGAGGTCTAACTTTAGATTTTGCTTACCTACATGTAATGCAATTATCACAAACAGATTGCACATCATGCTTCATATTAGGCCAATAAAAATGCTCACGTAATATATCTAAAGTCTTTAGAACACTGAAATGTCCCATCAAACCTCCCCCATGACTTTCCCTAACAAGCAACTCACGATTAGAACAAATAGGTACACACAATTTATCTTTCTTGAATAGAAATCCCTCATGCCTATAAAAATCATCAAACGCACACTTATCACATGCATTCCATATTTGGTTGAAATCAGAATCATTGGCATACAAATCCTTAAGTAATTCAAAACCAAGTAATTTAGTTTGCAATGAAGTAAGTAATAGATACCTCCTAGACAATGCATCAGCCACAACGTTTTCCTTCCCATGCTTGTATTTGATTATATAAGGAAACATTTATATGAACTCCAACCACTTAGCATGTCTTCTATTAAGCTTACCTTGGGTCTTCAAGCTCTCATGATCAGAATGAATGATGAATTCCCTCGGCCACAAATAATGCTGTCATGTTTGCAGAGTCCTCACTAATGCATAAAGTTCCTTGTCGTAAGTAGGATAATTCAGCGCTACCCCACTTAACTTTTCACTAAAATAAGCAATTGGTTTGGAATCTTGCATCAAAATAGCTCCTATTCCAATCCCGGATGCATCACATTCTATCTCAAAAGCTTTATCGAAGTTAGGCAAACACAACAAAGGTGCATTAGTTAGCTTATCTTTCAAAGTTTTGAAAGCCCAGTCATGCACATCGTCCCACTTAGAAACAACATTCTTTTTAACAAGTTCATTCAAAGGTGCAGCAATAGAACTAAAATCTTTAACAAACCTTCGATAAAAACTTGCCAAACCATGAAAACTTCTCACCTCGTTCGCATTCTTAGGTGTAGGCTAGTCCTTTATTGCTCTTACCTTCTCCTCATCCATACTAATACCCTGCGAACCAACAACAAATCCAAGAAACACAATAAATTCCATGCAAAACGTACACTTCTTAAGATTAGCATACAATTGGTGCTCCCTCAACACACTAAACATAGCATGCAAGTGTTTCACATGTTCATCCAAATTTTTGCTATAGACTAAAATATCATGAAAGTAAACTACCACAAATTTTCTCATGAAAGCACGTAAGACATGGTTCGTTAATCTCATGAATGTACTAGGTGCATTAGATAAACCAAAAGGCATTACTAACCACTCATACAATCCATATTTAGTTTTAAATGCAGTTTTCCATTCATCTCCCTCTTTCATGCGAATCTGATAATAGCCATTCTTTAAATCAATTTTAGAAAACAATTGAGAGCCGTGCAATTCATCAAGCATATCATCTAATCTGGGTATAGGATGTCTATACTTTACCGTTATCTTGTTAATAGCTCGACAATCCACACACATGCGCCATGTTCCATCTTTCTTTGGAACTAAAAGGATCTTTGAACTAAGAGGACAGGAACCGAACATGGGCTGAGACTCTCCCTTACAAATCCTTTTTGCAACAGCTCATCCACTTGCCTTTGTATCTCCTTTGTTTTCTCGGGATTAGCTTTATAAGCATGTTGATTTGGTATGGCGGAACCAAGTATGAAGTCTATTTGATGCTCAATTCCTCTTAAAGGAGGTAATCCATGGGCTACCTCCTCAGGAAATAGGTCATCAAAGTCCTGCAATAAAGACACAACAACACTAGACAAAGATGAGTTAAGGTCGTTAGTAGAAAAATAAACATCCTTGTACATGACTACAAGTACTTGTTGCCTTGCCATCATCACACTCTCAACCTCATGTTTTTCAGCAAGGACACTCATTCTTTTATTTTTCTCCATGTTGCTCACTTTTCTCTCCATTTTTTCTCTCTGCCTCACTTGCTCTCTTTTTATTTTCCTCATGCTCACACTTTTGTTTCTCTCTCATTTTGCACTCTTTTGTTATCCTAATCTGATCCTCACAAGCTTGCAAAGGTTTGAGAGGAGCTAATACAACCATTCGGTTGTTCATTACAAAAGAGTAATGATTTTTGTACCCATCATGTGAAACCCCTTCTATCAAACTGTCACGGTCGACCAAGCAATATATGACCATCATACATCGGTGCCACATCACAAAGAACCTCATCCTCATACTTGCCAATTGAAAAAGGTACCCGAACTTGCTTGTTTACCTTTACTTCTCCACAGTCATTCAGCCATTGTAGCTTGTACGGTTTAGGATGCTTCTGCCACTTCAAATTCAACGTTTCTACCAATAAAGTACTACCAACATTAGTACAACTCCCACTATCAATAATCAACGTACATACCTTATCCTTCACGTGGCATCTTGTGTGAAAATATGCTCATGTTGCTCCTCATCTCCTTCATCCTTAGGCTGTATACTCAAGGCTCTCCTTGTAACAAGTAGATCACCCTGCACAGGTTCTTCCACTTCAACATCAGAACAATCCTCCAATGGTGGCCTCTCATCGTCACTTGAGCTAGCACTTTCAACTTCTCCATTTGCCCGTACAACCATAACCTTTTTATTCGGGCATTCAGAAGCAATATGTCCAAATCCTTGGCACCTGAAACACTTAATATCACGTGACTTAGTGAGAGTTTTAGTTTCTGGTTTTCCTTTAGGAACAACAACCGAATTTTTCCACTTTGCTTCTTCTTTTGTTTTGAGGGCAGCCTTGTTGTCTTTCCAATTTGATCTCCATGGAGAACTAGAAGTCGAACCAGATCTGAACCCCTTGGACTTGATTTGTTTCTCCACTTTAATGGCTTTGTGCAATAGCTCCTCAATCTCTATGTAATGTTGCAACTCAACCACATCAGCAATCTCATTGTTCAATCCGGTAATGAATCTAGCCATTGTTGCTTCTCTATCTTCTTCTATATTTGCTCTAATCATGGCGATTTCCATCTCCTTATAATAATCATCCACACCCATGGAATCTTGAACCAGCCCTTGCAGTTTTCTATACAAATCTCTATAGTAATGGCTAGGTTTATATCTCTTGCGCATCACCAACTTCATCTCTTCCCATGTCCGAATAGGCCTCTCACCATTCCTACACCTATTGATCACCAATTGATCCCACCAAATACTTGCATAATCAGAAAACTCCACGGCTGCTAGCTTTACTTTTTTCTCCTCGGAGTAATCATGACAATCAAATACGTGCTCAACTTTTCTTTCCCACTCCAAGTATAGCTCTGGATCATTCTTTCCTTGAAAAGTCGAAATTGTCATCTTCATACTACCTATATTGTTATCTCCTTTGGAGCCAACCTTCTTGTCTCGTTTACAACTTGTTCTCTCCACTTCGGAATCAGCTCCTTCCTCTTCATCTAACTTATGTCTTCTATATGTTTTAGAGCCGGAAGAGGACTCCAAATCATCCAATCTCGCACTCAATAATCAAGTTGACCTCTTGTGGTTCTTCTCCTTCCTTACTCATGACTTAGACCTGCAAAATTAAACAAAATAAAAGTGTTCCTCACACACTCCCTCACGTGTTTGCACTCAAATTAGATTGTTATCACTCGTGTTTCTCACAATTTTGGCTTTTTCTTTGTTGATGATCTCTCTTGCCTTTTACCACTCAAAGCCAAGCCAGGCCCCTTTATGTTCTTAATAGAATCAAAGAATCCAACAATTCTCAAGAAGCAACCAGCTTAGATGGTGACCATCTCAACAAAAATCAGAATTTTTAGTCATAAATATAGCAAGGCTAAAACAACATAATAGGAAACTGATTCAACAAGAGCAAGAATCTCCAATAAATAAACACCAATCTGAACTTGATTTCAACAACGAATATGAAACTTGAACCAAGAACAAGAAAGGGAAACTTATAGAACTCAACAATCAGCCACGCTTTTTTTTTTTTTTGTTACCAGCAAGATCACAACAAATAGATTGAAATAAACAACCTGATTTCAGCAACCCAAAACACTCTGATACCAAATGATGGATTCCCCCTCTTGAAAACCCACAATATCAATGGAAAATGGAACAAAACCAGATCTGGTTTTTGCTATGAAAGTGAGGTGGAAGATCAGATTAGAACCTTAAGGAAACAAAGGCCTTACAACCCCAACCTTGAGACGCCACAAAGGTTGATCACTTATTTGATAAGTCAAATTTCTAGCATTCTATCAAGAACACAAGAAAGGCAAAGCAAGAGCTTTTTCATTTACTTCCAAAAACGTTCTCCCTCTAAAAATATCTTGGTTGCTCCTTTTTAAAGTAAAAACCTAGCTTCAAAGAAGAAGGAAGACGAGTTGGACCTCAAAAGTTGTGGATTGGGCCTAATTCATCAAAATATAAAAAACCCATAATTCATTAAAGATTACAATTAAAATTCCTAACTAGCCTTTGTACTCTTCTTGTCCTTCCAAATTTATCCCTTGCACAAAAAGATAAGTGACCATCTTTGGTGAAGCTTTGAAATCTTCGAGTGTTGTTTTAGAATCCTCGAGCACAGCCTCTTTGTATTTCACTTCCATAATCAAGCCTTGCAAAACTTTTTTCATCCTCTTTGTCCTTGCCCTAGTCATTGGGCCACCAATTCCTTGTAAAGGATCTTGAGAATATTTGGGAGGATTAACTTGGTCAGCACCTCGATCCCCATCATGCACTAAGTACTTCTATATCTTGGTTTAAGTTGCAAATGGGTGAAAACGGTGGAGAATTGAAGAAAAGAGCAAAAAATGACCAAAATGGAAGAAAGTGAAAGTTTGGGGACTAAAGTGCAAATACTATAAACTTGTTTCTAACCTTGGGATGAAAATTCGAGAGTGTTAGAGGTCAATTGGATAAAGAAAGAAGTCAAAGGGATGAAATATAGCCTAGACATTATCACATATCAACTTTCAAGCTAAAATGGTTACACCAGTTTTCAGCCTCATATTGAGACCAGTTTTTGGCATGGAAAACTATCAAATTTGAATATGGTATCTGAAGAAAAATTGTAGCCCTTTGATTTAGCTTTCGAACACATCTTGAATCATATCAATCAGACATTAATATTGGAAGTTATGACCAAAATACTGAAGGTTGTCCAACTATGTACTGGGCGCTCACCTGATCCTGAATTTCAATACAGAAAGCAAATATTTTGCCTAGGCGGCCGCCCCATTTTCTATTGGGCCTTGTCCAGGCCAAATCGGGGAAAAAAATTCAAATTTCTTTCTACGACTCAAACACTTATTATGACACGATTTCTCAACCCTAAAAGACTCGAAAATGTTCCGGAACGCCTCATTCTTCATTATTCATCATTCTTCCATTAATTTTGGCTCAGAGAACTCATGAAGAACTAACAATCTTGGTGAAGTAAGGGAGGAACTCAATTGGATATGGTGATTTCACATCTATTATTTCATATATTTGGACTTTTCTTGCTGAATAATATTAGGATTTAGACTTTTCTTTTTATGAATTTATATTAAAATCAGTTTAATAATTACTAGATTTTTCATGGATTCAATCATGCCTTTTCCATTGTTTGATGAAACTATTTATTGAGTTTCAATTTCAATTACTTATTGTTGAAATTAGTTTAACTTTTATCAAATCCTTCATAGGTCCAGTCATACTTCTTCTATCGTTAGATTGAAATAATTGTTGAATTTTAATCCTAATATTACTTTATTGGCGGATTTATTACTGCTATATGCTTGATGTATATGGTCGATCTTTGATCTTGTTTCAATAAAATTGTGCGAATATGTCATAAGTCTAGATTTTATGATTACATTTGTACATTAAATTGGTTTTTACGATATATCTTCCTATTAGAGTGTCAGGATGAAAGCCTCAAATTGTGGTATAAAAATGGAATAGTTGATGTGAATGATACAATCCAATTGAGGGAATTCCAACGCTTCACTAACGTAAATTATTGATTTTAATTTCACCTTTCAATTATTGAATTTTATTACACATTGAAGACGATAACTCATCTTTTTGGAACCCTTGAGCATTTTTCATCTCCCTGTGGATACGACACCCCAAAACTGCACTGCAAACATTGCGTTATTATTTATGCGTAATCAAGTGTTCAATTTAATTATTCTACCGTATTCAATTTACCCCTCACTCTCTCATTGAATCTATTTAACTAACACATATATTTCTATGTGAATCAATCTTAGTTAAACGAAATATTAGTTGTAAGAATTCATCAAATGATCGTAATAATTAGTATAGATATCTCTACACTTTATTCTAAATTGTCGGATTTAAATGTGGTTTAAATCAAAAACTCGCCTCTCTATTCGTAAAAAAAAAAATCACAAAATCATTGAATTGGTGATCAAATAATTCAAAGCATTAAATACATTGATAAAATCAACACATATATGATAAAAGCACTTGAATCTTGAATAAAAGAAATAACGGAACTCAATTCGATTACATTGTTTGCCTTAATGAAAAATTTAGATACTTGTAATAATGGAAGAAAGAAAAAAGATTTGTGTTACAACACATCACTCAGTTTTGAATTAAGATGTAAAGGAATAGATGAATCTTAAACCAAGTTCCTCTTATTCCAAATCCTGATTCCAAACCCTTAATTTCTTGTTTTTCGCCCTTTGATTTTTTGCCCTCTAATTCTCTAAGTTGCGTTTACATATATCAATGCGTAGAATCCCTTATAAGTGCATTCATTCTTATATTTATACTTTCCTTCATATTTTTCCTGAATTTGAAGTTTTTATGAACTTTAAACTAGCCAAAATTCTGTACCTTGGACGCATCAGGCGCCTATCGAAAAAAATTCGGTACTACACATGCTTTAATATTTTTATTATAACTTTCTCACCTAATATCTGATTAATGACTCAAATTGGATTGTAAAAATAATTCAAATGAATACAACTTTACTAGAAATAGCTTTTTCTTTTCAATTCGAACGTTTACAATGTCAAAAATGGGTTTCAATCTCAAGCTAAAAACCTGGAACATACTTGTCCAGTTGAAAATTGATTTATGAAAATATTTTGATCATATTTCACTTTTTTTTTTTACTTATAATTACATCCAATTGACCCCTATCATGCTAAATCTTCATAATGAGGTCTGACACAATTTTTGAATATTTACACTTTAGTCCCTAAATTTTGGATATTGCCATTTTTCGTTTCTTTTTTTCAATTTCACTTTATTTCATCGATTTTCATTTAATAAAAAATTATATAATAAATTAGGCTATAATTTCAATAAAGAAACTACAAAATGTCCATATTTTAGAGCCCGAATAAGTGCGTAAAATAAACTTATCAAACTGACTTAGTCACCAAAAACTAGTTGCATTTTTTATATTGCAAGTGTATGATAATGTAACAAGTAATATAATGGACCTTTGAGTTCAGATGATCATTTCCACGAGGACAATTTAGTACTTAATTTAATATATCTAACTCCTATTTGACGGAAAAACAAAACAAAGAATTGTAATTTGGTGATTTTTGATCTAACTACTTCTAACTAATAGAATGTATTAAAATTGCACACAAAGACCGAATTGATGTTTCAACTATGGAATTGATATTAGAGTATAACAATTTCATCTATTGATCATCTTCAGGTCTTAATTCAAGATTCACAAATCTAATGTAGTGTTCGATCGAATTCTTCTGTTGTATTCAATTTACACCTCTCGAGTTCTCATTGAATCTATTTAACTAATTCAATCATGCATCTATATATGAATCAATCTTAGTTAAATGAACTATTTGTTCTAATAATAAATGACTGCAATAAGTAGTACATGTATCCCTACACATTATACTAAATTAGCGAATTTTAATATGTGATCTAAATATAAAAATCATATTTCGATTTGTAAAAGATTCACAAAATCATTGAATTATTGATCATGTAATTCAACACATTTAATACATGAATAAAATCAATACATATATGATGAAAGAACTAGAATCTTGAATAAAAGAAATAAATGAGTCTCATTCATTATTCGTCCTAATAAGGAGTTTAACTAATCATAATGTATGAAAAGACAAATAACAATAATGGGGTATATCATCGGGTTTTAAATTGAAATATAAAGAAGTGTATGAATCTTGCACAAAGTTCCTCTTCTTGTTTCAAATCTTGATTTCAAACCTTTGATTAGTTGTTTGTCTCCTTTGATTTTGCTCTCCAATTCTCAACTTGTATTTTGTGTATCTCAATGTGTGGAATCCGGAACCCCTCTGACTACGACCAGATCCCTGACTAGATCCCAAACTCTGAGATCTCGACTTGAAACTCCCAGTATGAGTAACACCAGGCCAAAATCTTCCTCTATTCTTTTTATGCTGTCCACTAAAGGTTCCTGTCTGGCTTTGATTCCCCGGAATAACCAACTGAATCCCTTGACTCTGTCCTGCCTGTAATGTTGCCTCAACTCTCAAGGCCGCCTCTACTAGTGGACCAAATCTGGTATGTCCCTGCCCTGTCACCATCGCCCTAATGTCAGGCCTCAGGTTCTCTTCAAATCGTCTACATTTGTCATTCTCTTCATTTACTAGAACTAGTGCATACTTCGAGAGCTCCACAAACTTGGTGTGATACTCAGAAACAGTCATCGAACCTTGAGTCAATCTCAAGAACTCATTTTGCGTGGCATTTTTGTATGAGAGAGGATAGTAGGTCTCAAAGAAAGCATCTCTAAAAATAATCCACGTGATGTCATTGGAATCACGATACCTGCTTCGAAAAGCAAACCACCAATCAGCTGCTATGCCTTTCAGCAAGAAAGTAGCAAGGCGTAGTTTCTTTTCCTCAGAACAGTCCATGACATCAAAAATACTTTCTAAATTCCTCATCCATTCCTCAGCATCAGCAGGGTTAGCAGTGCCCATAAAATGCTTCGCACCGAGCTTAATTGCTCTCTCGATGCTAGTATCTCTATCTGGGTTAGGAATAATAGAGGCAATCGCTGTATCAAGTCTGTCGAATATGGGATCATTTCCAACCACATTACCCTGTGTAGGTAGTCCATGTGTCTGATGAACAGACGCTTCACCAACATCTTCTCCTATAGGAACATTTGGATTATCATGTGGTTGGTTTTGACGCCTGCCAGTCCTACCACCACGCATCTTTAACCTACAATATGCATAACACGTGGAAAGATCAGAATAAATACAAAATATCCGAGAGACTCATGAACTATGCTCTGATACCACTTGACACGACCCGTCCCAAGTCACCCTAATGGACCTGACACGTGTCGTGCGCCGATGGTAGATACCAGTTAAATGCTGGACCCACCACCAAGGCAACCATAACGTAACCTCGGTATATATAGCTTCTTTTAACCAAAAGGAAGTTTTAAAAAAAAAATTGACAGAGTCTCCTTTAAAAGAATGACATTATTTTCCGTCCTGTTAGCAATAAACTTCTAATCACCCATATACCAACATCATAAAATCAATTACTCGATCAACTAACAATGTCTATATCACCATACATCATAACTGCTTCGCAATGACATAATAGCGATGTAGTTTAGTTTACAATATTTCATCGTGATAGTAGATACATTTAAGTACAAAACTCTAAAAAATGAAGCAAAATGGTCGCTTGATGATTACAGTCTTAAGCAAAAGAACCTACAGTAGGTGATAGTAGTGGCTGCAAAAACTATCAATATAATCTTCACCCCTGCTCAATCAACTGCCTCCTATAAAGAAAATGTTAAGAAAATAAATGAGATAATAATCCCAGTGAGTGGAATGTTTATACAATGGTTACACAATCCTCTATGTACGTACATTCATTTATAAAATAACACTGATTTTTCAATCATCATGATGTCCTCGTTACCCTAGAAAGCTGTATCCTAACATCTTCTAAATTCATAATGCGGGTACTAAATCATAAATTAGACTCAAACTGATATCAAGGAAATTGATAATAATTGATACAACACATTGAACAAGTACACTAATCAAATTCAGTAAGTTGAAACCATAATCTAAATTTCATAAGCTAAACTGTAAGCTAGGAACTGTAAACTGAAAGTTAATAACCCACTATATATAGAATCATTACATCAAAATATACCCCATGTAGTCATCAGCTAATGATATGAAAACTCTAGCCATATGCACGTAAATGGCTGATCAACACCTCTGTACACGGCCGTAGCCCCTCAGTGTACGAAGTTGAACTAACATAATCATCTTTATACACGGTCGTAGCCCCTCAGTGTATAAAGTGGAAATAACATAATCATCCTTATACACGGCTGTAGCCCCTCAGTGCATAATAGGTACCCTTACACACGGCCGTAGCCCCTCAGTGGATAAGAGTCACCTTTATACACGGCTTTAGCCCCTCAGTGTATAGGAGTCAAATACACAACTCTAGTACACGGCCATAGCCCCTCAGTGCACTAGAGTAAGATAACTACATTGGGGTATTTTCTGATAGTATCAACATAATCATGCTCATTTACCAATTTCTCAAAAGTAAGACCTTTAGTGCAACTAATATGCTTCTCTACCAATTTGGAGTCATATAACCTTTCATATTAAATAAACATGTTTATAAATTTATAAATTAAAAATCTTATTTTTTGAAAGTAAGTTCTCCACTCACTCAAAACAAGCTACCGTCTAGGACGATCCGTAAGCTTTTCCAATTTCTTCGTCACCACCTGAAACACCATACAAGATAGCTAATTCAACTATTGTCAAGTCAAGAAACCTCTAACATCTAATGCTATAACATTACAACTAAATTTCCTCGATGCTAGAATAAACGTCCCAATTAATTCCCTTAATCAAGTGGGTCTAACTACACCTTCTAGTCCATTTATTAATAACCAATACATTAACATCACCTTCCATCCAATCATAAATGCAATTATCCACTTCCAACTAGTAAAGCTAGCAATCAACACTACAAACAATTTAACATGCATATAGTTCCATAATCTCATGTTTTCTATTAAACATTTCATTAATACAATACTTCCCACTAACAAAACTTATACAAATATTAACTAAAAATCTAGGGTTTGCCCAAAAATTCCATTTCTTACCTTAATATCAATGGATACTAAAAACCCCGTAATCTCAAGCTCCAATAGTACTAATATCTCATAAATCTGAAAATTTAACCACAATTTAAACCTTAGAAATTTAACATAATATACCTCTATTCCCAAAAATATAACGAGAAAACAAGAAAAAATCGAGTTCCAAAATACCCACTTTACCTTCTTCTCCTTTTCCTTCTCTTTTTTCTTCCTTTTTTCCCTTTTTCTTCCTCTCTATTTCGGTTTTCACTGTCTCTGTCTCGGTCTCTCACTCTCTGCGTACAGTGTGTGTGTGTGTGTGTGTGTTAGGGGAAAAATGAGACAAAAAGGCTTGGAAAAGTCTAATAAAAGGGTCAATTGCAAAGGAAGTCCCTCAACTCTCCAATGCCAAATAAGTAAGTCCACAACTTCTAAAACAATCCATTTAAAAACCTTTTCTTTTCCTATTTTAAAAATAAGTCCCAAACAATTAATTTATTCTCATTTAACTCCATATTTGACTTTGACTTAGACAATTCAACCCTTGATTTTGACTTATAAAAATTGGGGTATTACAGAAGTTGTGGATGCTTCAGCATCTGCTGCTTCCCGCAAAGGTGGTGGCGGTTCCCAGATGCCTAGTGCCAAGAAATCAAATGAGTAGTAATGCCTTCTGGTTCTGTCCTCTTGACTTTTAACTCCTTGACGAATTATTCAATCTGGTCTTATATAATCTCTAACTATTTGGCTCACACCTATGGATGACTGTAATAACTGGATATAATTGATGTTTGGTTGGTTGGATAGTGTGTTTTATTTTCAAAAAAGGGGAAGTGTGAAATTTTTTAATGGTTGAAAATATAATGTACTAGATGTTAGTATGTAGTGCAGTTTTAATTTGATGAACTTCAATTTGTAGTATTTGATGCATTACTTTATGCTAGTGTTGCTTGCTCAAATTTACTGTATACTGTCTATTTTAGATTCATTATAAACTACTATATGGAACATTGTTTAGTTCATAATTTTCTGGTTTGAACATTGTTTAATTCATGATTTTCTGGTGTGAGGATATATGAGTTAGGGAGAGGTGTGTTTTATGTGAGAACTGTGCATATTTGATCAACACTCAACACGCACTCGTGAACATGACATTAAAAATTCAAAATCAATTTTTGAAATTAAGCTAAGCCAAATGGGAGATGGTTGTTTCATATTTTCATATATTATTTTTTGGCTCACTCAATATATAAATTGATTTTTTAAATGTCAAGAAAATTGCCAAAAATGTGAAAAAAAGGATTCGAGTCCAAATAGGCAGTCAATCCGAACTGACTGGATGGTAAGTTATCTCAACATAATGTTACAGATGTATTTTTAGGGTTGTGATACACATAACATGAATCGTTGTTATGTTACCATAATGCAACTAATGCAGAATTATTTATTTATCATTCTGGAAACTCTTTGATAGGTTAATTAAGTAATTTTAAGGAATGATTGATTGAAAATATTAAACTTCCTTAAGTTTATTTAGAGTCCATTTGGCCTCCATTAAATTCTCATTTTTCAACTTTTGTGGACCTCTATTTTTGAATTTAGTAGACATTTAAGATCTCAACAGCACCTCACATTGACTTGTGTGAGAACAATGCCACAACTAAAAAGTATGATTTCCATTTTTGCCCTTTCCATATTTTTTTTTTGGGGATGTTTGAGTGAGACAATGCGGGTAAAATGGTCCATATCCATTTCCAACGGCCCATGTCAGATGTATTCAATTTTGACAACCTGATATACCTTTTTAATTTTAAAAATTCTTTGCTACAGTAGCATAATGAGATGAGATGAAAAATCTCATTAAAATGAGATCCAAACGGGGGTTTATTAACATATCAAAGATATCTTTTGTAATATGATAATATTTTTACCTTGTTTTACTGCATAACTTTTAGGTAAGAATTAATTTCAATCTTGCTGATTACTTTATATAAGGAAGAAACAAGATTAGAATCAAAGTTTTGAAAAAAAAAAAAAAAATACACACAAATCCTTGACCTGGAGCAGCCTTGTTCTACCGCCATCATGTAAGTTCAACCGGACGTATAGTTTATGGAATATATTCAAAGTCAACCATTATCTTCAATGTATCTAATGTACAATTCTATTAATTGATCAAGTTACTTGACACGATTCACTTTTCAACAAGTCAAAAGAAGAAGATATGAGTTGTTTTCAGATTGGGTAATTGACGCAAAACGTCCCTACCTATGACGGGTTTTGTAGAAAACGTCCATACGTTTGATTTTTTGGTGCAGAACGTCCTTACCTTTGCATTTTATTGCGCAAAACATCCTTTTCACCAATTTTTAACCTAAAAGGACTATTATACCCTCCTATATAAATAAATAAAAAAGAAAAGAAAAGAAAAATAAGGAATAAATTGCAATCTTACTCCTAATCTTTTTAAAAAATGCAAATGAGTCCAAAATTTATAAAAATATTAAAAAAAGAAAAAAAATCTCTCTCCTCCACATCCTCCACCGCCACCAACGTCCATGCCACCTGAAAATTCCCCTCCACCTCCAGCTGCTAAACCACCCCAAAATTGACCTTCACCTTCGGCATCAAGCCTCCAGAAAGTTCACCCCTTCCAATTCTAACTCATTATCTCCACCATCTTTGAATTCTCAATAACAGAAAATCAATTTAATTTCAATCACAGAAAGTCAATTTAATCTCAATCACAGAAAAGGCGATTGGGCATTGTAAATGGAAGGCACCAAGGATCGTTAGGTCGGTCTTGATTGAAACCTTCATTCTCGCAGCTCCAGCCTTCAGCGCCATTTCAATTCAGCCTTCTCCACCTCCCTCCGCCTCCTCTGACTCAGGTCTCGCAAGCCGCAGCTGCTTCGCCACCTCCGTCCCTGAGTCCATGAAGTTCCTCACGATAGCAGTTGTTCGATTCGAGCCCTAGACCAGTTGACCAGCTGCCCCGAAGAAGAAAAAATAGAGGCATGCCTGATTCCTTTACTCCCGAGCTCAAACTAGACAGTCGGGCAGACGTTAAAGGCCCTGATTTTCTTTTTTTGGAAACCTGTCCCTGTTCTGCAGCTACTCAGGAGAAGAGAGTTGGAGGAGAGGAAAGTTTTTTTTTTATTTTTTTAATATTTTTATAAATTTTGGACTCATTTGCATTTTTTAAAAAGATTAGGAGTAAGATTGCAATTTATTCCTTATTTTTCTTTTCTTTTCTTTTTTATTTATTTATTTATATATGAGGGTATAATAGTCCTTTTAGGTTAAAAATTGGTGAAAAGAATGTTTTGCGCAAGAAAATGCAAAGGTAAAGACGTTCTGCACCAAAAAATCAAACGTATGGACGTTTTCCACAAAACCCGTCATAGGTAGGGACGTTTTGCGCCAATTACCCTTTTCAGATTTATTTTGATTGTTATTTGTTAATTTTATGAAATTACAAAACTAAGACTATTACATTTTTTTATTGTTTAATTTAGTGGATTGTTTAACCCTTGGCATGGGAGTCATGGATGTTTCCCTTCGTGATTTATCACGTTATATCTGATGTTCAAGTTTTAATCTACTTGTTAATTTCTGTATTTTATTAAAACTGTTAAGAACACTACTACATGTTGCGTCAAAACTGTTAAAAATTGAGTACATGATATTTTGATTGACTACTTGTCATCTAGAATTATAATAGTGAAATTAAAATTTATTTAGAATTTACACGAACGTCCATTGGTCAGGGTATATTTACATATATAAGGGGAATTTACAAAAATGTCTAATTTCATGCTTGTCAATTAAAAAAGTGTCTCATTTCGATAACTTTTACAAAAGTGGTCTATTATACCCTTAATGAATAATAAAGCAATTTTTTTTCACTTTGTCACGAATCTCGAGAAGAAGTAGCTTCCACGAGAAGTTAGTTAAAATGACGTTTTCGACATTTTAAAAGTTATTAACGATATTTGAATCATGTTTATCTTAATACTTCACTTGTCTCTAACGAGATTTTATTCATAACATAAGAGTTCTCTACATTTCATAAAGTTCTTAACATTTGAAATGTAATTATCGATATTTAGCCCTGTTTGGTACACATTAAAATTTTTATTTTTATTTTTCTACTCATTTTCAACCACACATTCTTCAATAAAATAATATTTTCTATTATATCAATAATTTTTCCTTTTTTTTTTTTCAATTGCACATTCTCAATCAATCTACTATTCTAGGATACATTCTTTCAAAATAATGTGGCTTAAACACACCCTTAATATCTGTGTCAATAAGAAATATAACATTTATTATGATTTGACATATGTACTTTTGAAATAAGTAAGGTAGGTTATGTATCAAAATTTCATTGGTCAATGATTTTTTTTAATTGTATGCACATTTTTGTCTTTAGTGTGGTATTATAAATTGTTAACAATGATGTTTTGGTCTAAAATGTTGCAAAATAGACATTGAACAAATTTTGGACATTTTTACAAATGGCCATGTGAAAGTAGACATTTCTTGTAATTTCCTCTCATATATATATTTATAAATAATATTCTGAGCCCACAAATCCAGTTTAACATGCATGGAACTGAAGAACAAATATCAAGATTAGATTAGATTGTTGATTCCTCCGTCAGAGAAATCTGTAGATACTTGAAACAAAGTAATAAATAAGGTAGAACTTATAAGGATCAAATGTGCTTTTATGGGAAAAGCACATTTGATTGAAATGGAAAATTCAGAATTAAGCCAGATGTTTGGCTAAGTTAAATTTGATTGAAATGGAAAATTCTCTAGAATATTATCGTTGCAGCAATCAAACTCAGAATGGCTGCCGCTGCCAGTGTTAGGGAATCGGATCCCCCAAAATAAGAAACCACAGAAGCTGAACTTTTCGCAGGTGAACCTGAAATCATGCACAGATGGATTAGATAGATGTAAAATAAGCCAATCTCTCATAATTCAAAATTATCAGTAACCAACTTACTACTATTAGAAGAAGGTGGAA
The DNA here is from genome assembly GCA_019097785.1 of Fraxinus excelsior. Taxonomy (NCBI): domain Eukaryota; kingdom Viridiplantae; phylum Streptophyta; class Magnoliopsida; order Lamiales; family Oleaceae; genus Fraxinus; species Fraxinus excelsior. The sequence goes on from CM032637.1 coordinate 22,919,482, forward strand.
ATGGTGAAACAGTTGGTGTGGAGGCTGTAATACAAGGGAACAACATTAAGTTAGAAATATAATCATGAAAATCAATTACTTGATAGCATTGTAATCTGGTTAACTAAGATTAATTAACAAAATCAAAATTGATTATATATTTCGGGTTTTTCAATTTCATTCGTTACAATTGAACTAAAAAGAAAAAAAAAGTTGAGCCATAGAATGCAACTAAATACTTTGAAATATAATGATTCATCAAATTAAAAGATACTGAATCTGTGTAACAAATCAATTTATCAATTGGAAAGTAATCTGGAAGAAAATAAATTTATAAAATATCAAAAATATCTTCAGTTTCAAAAAAGTCTCACCATAAATCTAAGATTTATAATTTCAAATCCAAACAAGTTTAGTAAAATGCATGTAAAATTCAATTCATGTATTAAATCAATTCCATATCTCTGTATACATATATAAATCACCTGTTTTGCAAACGGATGTATCAGCATTAGAACCACAATGCTTTGCCATATTGAGAGCATCCTCTTGCGTTGCATTGAGGCCTTTCATGATTTCGGGATTGTTAAATACGGCACAAACACACTTACTGTCGTCGGCTATGATCTGCTTCAGTGGGACACAACAAGCTGCTGGTGGTGTAGAAGATGACTTCAAATAGGGTTGGCATGGAAGAAGCTTTTGCATGCACGGCAAATTACCGCTGCCGCCGCCCTGCGAAAAACCCACTGAAACCCATGAACACAACACTAAAAAGATGAAGCAAAAAGACTTGGAAGCCATGTATCTGATGCAAAGGAGTGTTTTTTGCAGTTATGATGATAACTGTTCAGGTTTTGAATTCTTCTTGTAAATATTATTTTCTGTGCGTGGGTTTATATAGAAAGGAAAGTTAGGCGATGCAATATTCGGTGAGATTTAGAACCAAGAAAGTAGGAACCGTTTTTGAGGTAGTTACAATTGTTTTATCTCCTAAATGATTTTATTCTCTTTAATTAGAAAGAAAAACAACTTTGCAATAAAATCCACATGAATGAGTTGTTTGGTGTATGACTTATGTCAAAGATAGGATTTTTTTATTTTGGTTTTGTATATAATTTTCCAAAAATAATAATAATAATAACATGAGAAAAAGGTTTACAAAAGGGTATCTCCCCTCCCAATGGGCTAAAAAAAAAAAAAAAAAACACATTGTGACACATCTTTACAAAAAGGGTTTCATTGAGGTTGTTAAGGCTGCAACTTTTGATTATGACATGCTCATCAATACGTCAGGAAGAGAGTTTGATTGCAAGGACCAATTTTGTTCTTGTAGTTTCAGTTTGGATTAATTTCATTTTTTCATTCGGCTTCACCGCAGGTTTATAGTAGAAAACTAGAGAAAAAAACCTAGAGACAGCTAAAATTACTATAAATATGTATGTTCGTAGAATAGTTTTTTTTTTTCGAATTGATTTCCACCTTGTTGGAATAAATTTTGCTAGTTTTAATGTTTTTTATTTCAAATTCTGTATAATAAATGAATGAACAATTGTACTTGCTTCTCCGTTGGTGAAATTATAATCATTACCATACTACTCAAATTTGTAGGTTATATTCTATACATGATGAATATAAAAAACAATCTAAAAACATGTTGAATCACAAAAAATAAAAACTAAAAAATAATAATAAAAAATAAATAAATAAATTCTTTAATTTAGGAATCAAATATTAGGGTGTGTTTGATAGTCCAAGATTTTCCATGGAAAATGGAAAACATTTTCCAACTTTGCATTTTGCCTTGTTTGATGCAAAAAAATTCCACGAAATTACTTTTCTTGATTTGCTTCACACATGTGCATTTTCCTTGAATTGGTGGAAAACCAATTCCCACCAAATTTGATGGGAATTGGTTTTCCAGCCAACTTTTTTTTTTTTAATTTCTTTTGGTAATGGAAAGAAATTTTATCCACAATTGTGAATTTTTTTTTTTCATTTAATGGACAATTTTTATAAAAAACAAAGTTAAACGAACACTAAAAGATCCAAAATTTCGACATTTTCAGGTGAAACATTATACCAATCAAATACAATTCAATTCTCAATAAAACAATTTCTAGACAATTTAATTCCCTGAAATTCATTTTCTTTTTACCCATTTTCCACTTTTGCAATCAAACGGACCCTTAGTTGATACTTCTTAAAGAATTGAATACTTAGGTTATTCACAAAATCATTGATTCCAATGAGGACTAATTTAGGATTGACAAATGGAAAGAAATATTTTATAATTTCAATAATGAACATATCTATTGTGCGGCTGTCTACATAAGCTTTGAACCAACCCAATATAATGTTGCACCCTTGATCCTTTAATTTCTATTACATAATGAAAACTCTCTAACTACTAATTATCAAAAAGACAATTAAAAGTTACTAATAAAAAGATAAATAAAACATGTTCATAATTAGAGAAAATCCGCCCTTGAATCTTGTACTATTACTCGTACTGGTGATAGTTCATTGAATAGATTATAATATGGAGTTTCAACAATTTAAACCACGGATTCTGTGCCAGCAAAGCCTTCTTTGCTTCAGTTGGCATTACAAAGTCATAGATTATGTTGTATATTCGTTCAAGAACTATATGGATAAGAGGATTGGATATATAGTAAAAGCTTAAACCAATGAGAAATCAAAAAACGAAAAACAATGGGCTGTGTCATTTTGCCACGTGCACGCCTGGGTTAGACCCATGCGTCCTATGGCTTGCCTCATCAAAAGTCGAGGCAAGAACTCATGAACCATGCGCCCATGCGTGCACATGGGTTTGGATACAAGCCATTAAGGTTAGTTTTTTAGTTTGATTTCTAGTGACTTTTAATAAAAACAAAAATCCGACATTTCATGAATCATTGGCACTATTTCATAATGTAATTTGAAATATATAAATCGGTGATAGATTTCAATTCTATATACATAAAAATCATCACTTAAAAAGGGATATTTGCAGCAAAAGTTTCAAACCTTTGAAATATTAGCAAACTTTCCCCAAATCTTTGATTTGTTGCATTCATTACTCATAACATTTCCAAATGTGGCAGTTGAGGCTCTTTTGGACGGTTTCTATGCATTTCTGTGTCATTGACCACCAAAATAAAAAAATTAACCACTTTCTACGAAAATAAGGGAGGGCAAAATGGTAACTAGTAATTTACTATTTTTCCCATGAAATAATTAAAAAGTTAAATCAAAATAAAAGGAAAAGGAAAATGTTTCTTCACCCACACCCACACCTCCACGCACAAGCCCAACCCCTCAACCCAAAACTAGAAATCTGCCACCACCACACCCACCACCATCGACCACCACCACCGTGAACACCGATTTCTTGTTAAACTAAGAACAATCGCTAAAAGAAATGAATAATAAAAAATGAAAAGCCTAAATGGAGCCGCCACACTTCGCCCCTATAACCATCAGATTGCCACCTCCAAAGTCGTCGAAAAAGTATCTCCCACAGCACCACAGCAGTAATATCACACCCCAACACAAAATAGAGTCTCTTCAGAGAAAAAAAATAAAGAATTGGAATAAAGAACAATATTTCTCGAGAATGCAATACTTTTCTTTGTTCGCAAGGCTAATTACCTCTGCAGATTACTCGAGCTTCTTTCAGAATGGTCTAATGAAATTGTTGGAAATAATACGAAGCTTTTGCTAATGGGAGCTTATAATAGTGGTTCTCTCATTTTATTTCTTTTGTTTGTATGTGTCTTCTTGCTATTTGTTAACGATTAAAAGACTTCAGCATTTTATTTCTTCAAATAAATAATTTGATGGAGTTTGTGAATTTTGCAAATGTTTCTCGAGTGTTGTTGTTCTTGGTATAGTTTAATTTTGTGGGTTTTATTTTTTCTATTTATAGCAATTTTTCTTCCTCGAAAACCAATGATTTTTCACCCAAATTCTTACAATATCATATGACAATTTGTCCATTAATAAACATACACGAAAACCCATATTCTGGAGCAAAAATTTATGATGAAACCTAATATCAACCTCACCATGAAAACCCCATATCCCAATTCTCTCTTGAGAGAAGAAGAATAAAGAATCAACAAGGAATTGGTGTTCATGGTGGTGGTGGTGGTGGTGGTGGTCGATGGCGGTGAGAAGAAGATACATTTTCCTTTTTCTTGTCTTTTTTTTATTTAACTTGTCAATTATTTTATGGGAAAAATAGTAAGTTACCATTTTGCCCTCTCCTATTTTGATAGAAAATTGTAAATTTCTTTTTATTTTAGTGGTCAACCTGTCAGAGAAATGGATGGAAACCGCCCAAAAAGGGAACACCTACGACGTTTGAAAAGGTTAGGGGTAACAGCTGTAACAAATCAAATGATTGAGGAAAGCCTGCTAATATTTCAAAGGTTTGGAGCTTTTGCTGCAATTCCAATCTTCTAACAATGGCTACAAAAAGTCCAAGAAAAAGACTAAAGGAGATTGTTTAGTGTGTGAAACTCGAACATTATATAAAATATTGTCAGCATCGAAAACAAAATAAAAAAGGGTAAAGTAAGTACCATTGTGACTACTGTGAGTGAAATCATTGCTATCGAAGGAGAAATTCCTGGTTTGTAGTATAATGCATGTGCAACAATTCATATATCATATAATAAGTCACCATTCAAAACTTATCACAAGTCAAATGGATAATGAAAGTTGCTACCTTCAAAACTTATTACGAGTCAAACGGATAATGAAAGCTATTCTAAAGCAGTTGGAAAAGGGCATGTTGATATTATCTTAAGAGTAGTGCTACTCATCCAGGAACTTATATCCCAACTAGAAAACAAGTATACGTGGCAAGATATATTCTTTTGATAAAAAGTCACAATTATCCTTCATTTATACTTTAGTTTAAATCAAGGTTTTTTATTCCTAATAAATGATTAGTTTGGTCTATCTCTCCTAATAAATGAAAAAGCCAATTATGCTCATATTTATCTTTATATTTTTTATCAAAACAATCTTTTAGTGTTCTAATTTTATTTTCTAGTTCATTAATTCCTCTATTAATTCTAACAATATTTTCTGTTAAATACACAGGTATATCTCTATTAATTTTCAAAAAATAATCAAGCACATTATAATATGGTTTAATTTTTTCTCTTTTTCTTTCACAGTTAATTTCTAATTTTTTAATACAATTAACTAAAACATAATGAATAGCAAGAGTGCAAATATTAATACGAGTATTTAACATAAATAAGAAAAATCTTACAATAATGAAGCTGAAGATAAATGCAGAATAAGATCAATGAGATTTCCCTCGAGCTTGCTCCCATATGTTTGTATACTCAGATATAAGTGATCGATGTTATTTGAATTTAAGAAAGTGGGTTATGGTCCAACACGACTTTCGCACTCTTATTGGTTTTCTCTCTAACTTTTTTGCATATCTCACAATGGCTCACAAGGAATCACAGTTTTCCTTTTAACTCCTAGTTAAAACATCACCTTAAACAGTAACATGGTTCTCGTGACTTTCTCTAACAACGCCTAAATCGCCTACACACGACAACATGGCAACAAGATACTTATTCTAACCCTCAAGGTTTTCACCGTTGGAATATAAGTAAGATAAAAGCTTTTGAGAATATAATAAGGATAAAAAGATAGTGTTTTCAAATAACTTTGATTTCATAAACACATCACACTAATATCTCTTATAAAAGAGTATACATACATATCTCGGCTACACTCTTGGTATTCTTTCTAAAGAGTTTAGAACTCCATAGAGATTACCTTATTACAAGTTTCAAATGAAAGAGAGAAACTGAAATAGCTACAAGATTTGAAAACGAGAGATAAATAAATTTTTGCTTAAGGATGGGATGTCTTTTTCTGAGAATTAGTTTTCCTTTTATAGACTCGAAAAAACTCTATAGTTGTCCTTCATTATTGTTGTGTTACTGTGTAAGATAATGGAATCTTACTGTGGCCTAAAGTTGTTTGTCTTAACATGGAAAATAATGTATGTGAAAACCCCCACACTTTTTCTTTATCAAAGTGACTTTGATAAATTAATGATAAAGGGGGTCCATTACTTTTCCATATGAGACTCAAACCACTCATCAGGAAATTCCTCTGGATCTAGTGAGATTGGTGAGCCATATTCTTCATTGCTACAGCACTCGCATTTATGGTTTGGATAACGCCAAAATTTTTTACACATCTTATTCTTTGTCTTTTGTGTTCCACTAGCATCTCCTCCAAAAATATGATCACACCATACATTAAGATAGTGTCAATCTTCTTGCTTAGTAGGTGTCACAGCCTTTCTGTAAATCAAGTGGTCTTGTGACTCATACACCCAAATTTTCTGATTTTCTTCAATAATTTTTTGGAGATGCTCAAACTGTTCCTTATATCCATTGGCTCTACGAAAAGCTATCATATTGATGGCATCTTCTGGTGTAGTTTCGTGGATTTCACTCTTCTCAAGCTGGAGATGCTTAGAAGTAGTGGCAATCCTTATGACATGGCTAACTGGCAGCAGCCTATCTTCTTCATTATCCCATTCGGGACTTGGTGAGAAAAATCTAATATATATATTCTTATGTTTAAGAACTTGGCAATATCTTTCAATAGCTCGAACTACCTCTTTTGGTAGCATATAAATTTCTTTTAAAGATTTTGATAGGTAAATACAAATTATATTTCACATTTCAAAAAGAGTACGAACCCAATATGCTGGGGCTCCTGGATATAAATTCACTTTGTTATAGGTTCCATATGTTAATGTTTTCATCCAACCTCCAATACTGGTAAACCAGCAACAAGCGAGATTGAATAGTACATATGCTAAAATAAAATCGTTTTTACTTTTGATATCCATAACACTGGGAGTGTTACAGGCCTTGATAATATTTGAGCGATTTAGCTCTAGTATGGAGATACTTTTCTTTGTAAATTTTTTCTCCTGTGAGGGAGACAAAGTAGTATTCCCTTGGACTGATAATTTATGAAGCTTTAATTCTTCTTGTTCAACATTGGCACTGTGGCCTTCAGATAATATAGCCTTATTGGCTTTCTCAGATATCGGCTTGATATCAGCCATTTCTATTAGTGTTATCTTAGACTCCACAGCAGCAATCTTCATGTTCATTTCGAACTTCAACGCTTCTAATTCCTTCTTGATTTGCTCCATTCCTGGTTAAAAAATCTGGAATAAAATTGTCTTTCCCTTTAATATGGACAATATCAAAATTAAATGGTGCAAACCACATTTGCATTCTAATAAGTGGCATTTCAGTTGCACTTGTTCCAAGTTTATTAGTTAATAATAGTTTTACCTGAGTATTATCTCTTCTAATAAGAAATTTCTTAGGTAGCAAATAAGGTTCAAATTTTGCTACACCTTTCTTAACGGCTAAACATTCTTTACGATTGATATCATACCTTGTCTCAGCATCTTTAAATGTACCTGAAGTATAAGCAACAAGCTCTTCTGGGCATTTACATAATGGATTACAAAGAAATTCTTTATGATTTTTTTTTTTTTGAGGATTGCTCCCCAGTGTAATAAAAAAGCATCAGTTTCTAAAATAAAGAAATCATCATCATTTGGAATATCACATATTTTTTTAATTTTATTTACTATTTCTATATCTTCTTGTGTCAATTCCCATTCAACTCATTTCTTGAGTTTTTTGGTAAAATGGACTTCGTATTTTGCACAGTTTTTAATAAATTTTTCCGAATAATTTAATAATCCGATAAAACTTTGTAGCTCTTTATTGGTCTAATAATCTTATCCATTCTCTGTTGAAATATTGATGGTGCATTCATTAATCCAAATGACAAAACATTCCATTCGAATTGTCCTAATAGATTAGGAGTAGTAAAACTAGTTAAAGGTTTTGATTTTTCATCTAGTTTTATTTGCCAATATTCTGATTTACAATCAAATTTAGAATATATTTTACTTCCTTGTATTTGTTTTATTAATAATTCTTTTATTGATAGTTTATAGCTATTTGGTATGGTTTTAAAGTTTAAATCTCTATAGTCGATTATCATTCTAGCTTTTTCTCTTTTAATTTCACTATGGTTTCTAACCATAAATGCTGGACTATTATATGAATTTGTTGATTCTTTTATAATTCCTAATTGTAAGAGTTCTTTAATTTGTATTTCAAATTCTTTTTTATCTTCTTCGCTATAAGGAAATTGTTTTCCTGAAATTTTAGCATCTGAGTATTTTAGTTCAATGGTGTTATATGTTTATCTTTATCCCATTTGGTTAAGGGGTGTTCATGTTAACATTCTTTTAGTTCTAATTTAATTTTTTCTAATTCTTCTTCTAAATTTTCAATTCTTAATATTGGAATTTTTTGTTTTTGATTAATTCTGTATAACATTCACCACGATTACCTGCAGAACTCTGATGTCTAGGTCTATGATGAATTGGTTGATGTGCAATTCCAATAGCTTTATAGATTTTTGGTGTTTTAATTTTGTGATTACTAGATTTTCAGAGACAACTCCTAATAGAGCGTCCATAGGATCATGAAGTATTCTGTTATCCACTAAGTATATTTGTATAGAAATATCCATTCCCTCTCTAAAATATCCTTTGATAATGATTTGGATTCCTCCAATCACTATAATCTTTAATCTTTTCATAGTAGATCTATTTATTTTTGATAATTCTCTATTAACCCATTCTTTATTTATTAGGGGTATAGTAGTGTTGCCTTTAACATTTTTGATGTTAATAGGTACTTCATCATATTTAGCAATATATATTATTTTATTAAATCAAGATAATATTGATCTCACAAAAACATCTCTATCTTTTAAAGATATTTATTTTTCTTTTATAGCTCCATATCTTTCTTCATCAAACACAACTGTTTGTGAAGTTCCTTCTTCATTATTTAAGTTGGTCTCAATAGTATTTATAATCTCTTGATTCATATAAATATGTTCAAATTCTGATTCTTCAATTTCTTCTATATCTAGCTCATATATTGAGTCTGTTTCAGATAATTCATCTAAGTTTTCGATTATCTCATAGTCTTAGTCGGATTCTATTTCTTCTATTATCTTAATGGCTTTAACGTTTTCTCTTTTATTATTATTATGAAAATTGAGAGATATATGTCCTATTTCATTATATGTAAAACAGTTACATTTTTTATATAATTCTTCTTTAGATTGTTTCGGAGGTTTCCTATGTTGGTTATATTCTTAATTTCCAAGGTTTTTTCTTCTTAAAACATTTCTTGTGGCTTTTAAATCTTTTGTTTCTCTTCCAAGGTTTAAAATACTTCTTAACTTTCTTCTTATAATATGGTTTCTTAGGCGGTTGGTGGCAACCAAATTGCGGTACTACTGCTATTTCTCCATAATAGGCATAAACTTGCTTTCTTACCATGTTTCTTAAATAGGTGTTGATACATAGATTTTCTACACCATTCAGATATTTTTCTCTTGGCGAATGAAGTTCTCATTCCTAAGGTATCAGTTTTACGGTTAGGATCTTCCCATTCTATTTTATTCCAATAAATTTGGTAATCTTCAAATAATTTCTGACTTCATGGCCAAGGCAGTTAAAGAAAATGTCTATTTAGTAATTTTACATCTTCTTCTGATAAATTTCATTCTTTTATGGATTTAGAAGCTTTAATATATATATTTTCGAATTTCTTAATATATTCGTTTAATTTACACATATCACATATTTTTAATAATTCAATTTCTCTTTCAACTTGTAAGGCTTCTTGAGTGATTTGTCTATTTTTGTTTCTGGTATAACTTCTTCTAAAAGTAAATGTCTAAAGAAATTTTACTTTCGTTTTAAAACTTCTTTAAAATTTTCAGTATCTAAACTTTCATTACTATCTATAGTAGTTGTAGATTTTTCTTCATATTTAATTTTATTTTTAGTTTCTTCAGAAGTTCTCCTCCAGATATCTGAAGTAATTCCTCTAAAGGTGTGATTAAAAAGTTATAAGCTTGAGTTGTATTTCATTTATGAAAAGTAACAGCTAAATCAGTAGCTTTTGCCCACGAGTCAATAATTTCACTTTTATTATTGCTATCATCAACATCTAGCCAGATTCCTGTTGTAAGAATTGGTTCAGTAAATAATTTAATTAGATTATTATCCCTAAGATGTATATGCTTAGTTGACATAATCTTAGGTCCTTTTCTAAAATTGTAATCTTCTCGTTCTTCAGTTATTCCATGTTCTTTTATCTAGTTCTACTTATTTCTCCGACTAACGGTTGAATTTCAACTTGTTGATTTAAAGGTTGAGTATTAATTTCAGTAGTTTCCTTTTTGAGTGGATGATCATTCATATAAATATTCTTAATTTGAATAGCTAATTGTTCTAAACTTTGTTTATAAGCTTCTAATTCTTCTCCAACGGCTTCAAAGAATTTCGTTTCTAATTCTTCTATAACATAGGCTGGTAAAAGGTGGTTCAATTAATATACAAGAATCTCTTTTTAGTTTTGATTCCTTTAATTTTGATTCAATTTGTTTATATAAGATTTTTGGTCCTATTTTAATATTGTCATTAGATTAAATTAGATTCGATATTTATTATATGAGTTAAAATAACTTGATTTATAATATCCATTTTTCCTAAAGGTTGAGCATAATTATCATATTGTTCTAAAAATTGATTTATTATAACGTTTTCTTCTTCATATTCGAAAAATCCATCTACTAAAATTTGTAATCCTTTATTTTTTATTTCTGCTAATTGTTGAGAACTATTAATTTGTTGTATTTCTTCACTTAGATTTTTATATTTAGTACTTAAATTCGCTAATTCTTGCAATTTAAGTCGATTAGTATTAGTTAAAATATTAATATTTTGTAATTCTTCTAAAATTATTTTATCTTTTCTATTCATTTTTAAAAGATATTATATAAGTTAGTAAGATTTTCTTTAGGTTCATTACTAGGCTCTGATACCAATTATAGAATTATAAAGCGGAAAAAAGGAAAAGTGGTTAAAATGGCCAAATAAGGGTATAATAGTAATTTCACCTTAATTTTTAATTCTCTGTTTTTGAGTAGGTTTGATACCTATCTGGACAAATAGATTTTCTCTTATCTTAACTACCAAAAAAGCAGTTACCTTAACATGTGTATTATATGTTCTCGACATGAATAGAAACTTAGTGAGTGGAGATCTCTTGAAAAAACCAAGCATTAAAAGTATTTATGAGTCCAAAAACTTGTATTATCTCGAAATAAGAAAAAGTATTTGAAAAGATTAGTCTTGTGAAGAAATGGTCAAAATGTATATTAATGATAATATAAATAAAAATAAAAATAAAGTTGATTTTTCTTACTTAGCCCGTGTTTGACATCTTTTACTTTAATTTAACTTATTTTTCTTACTCATTTTCAATCAAATATTTACATAATAAAATATTTTACACGTAAACTCAAAAAATACTATTCAAAACTATGTTTTTAAAATTTTAAGGATGTCAAACATGGGCTTAATTGATTCCTTTATATTATAACTTGCTAGATTAGGTCACATATGTAATACAATGAAAAGAACATTAAAATGTGATATGTTGTTATATAATACGAATGTAAAACTTGTAAAATATAATATGATAAAGAAGCCTTATCAATGTGTGAATATGACTTACACATTTTATAACTCATTCATTTTGATATATGTGAATTAAATGACATGTTGACTATATGAGAAAACAGGTATTTTATTACTTTTATAAACGATAATTCAAAATACACCTGTGTTTATTTGATGAAATATAAACATGAAACATTTGATTTATTTAAGATTTGTAAAAATGAAGTTGAAAATCACTTAAACGAGAAAATAAAAACTGTTAGAAGAGATAGATATGGTCAATATATTTCTTATGATTTTAATTCATTTTGTAAACAACAAAGCCTAATAACACATCAATGTTCTTCACCTAGGACACTCAAACAAAATGGTTCGACAAAAACATAAAAAAAAAAAAAATAGAACATTAGTTGAAATGATAAATGACATGTTAATTTATGCTAAGTTGCATTTAACTTGTGGGTGAAACATTATTGAGTGCATGTAGAATTTTAAATAGAATTTTTTCAAAATGCATAAGGATTTCTCCTTATAAATTGTAGAAATGAAGAAAAACAAATATTAGATCAAATAGTGGGTGTGTCTTGCATATTATAAGAACACAGACAAGACCAAGTTGAGTCTAGTAGGTATTAAATGTGCCTTTGTTGGATTTTAGTAATAGCAAATCCTATATATTACTAAATTTGCGAACTAATGTGATAATTGAATCAAATAACGTGGAGTCCTTTGAAAATTCACTATTTTTAGACAATAAATTAAGGGAACTCATAAAGAGATTCCTAATTCTAGTAGAACACAAGAGGATGCATCTTCTTGAAGATGTTGATGAATCTAGTGAACCTCAAATAATGAAAATAACTTAGAAAGAAAAGACATTAGGACCGGATGAAATAGATTTTCAACTTACTTTATTTTACCTAGTAGAAAAAATGAGAAGAATGTTGTTAGAACTATACATTTTGTCTACAAAAAAGCTACGACTTTTCGTGACAATATCTTTTGGTAAGATGAAATTAATGATGAAACGAATTCAATTATGTCAAACAATACATGGGAACTTATCGATTTATCACCCAGATCTAAACATATTGGTTGGAAATAGGTATTTAGTAGAAAATAGAATGTAAACGGTTCTTTTAATACCTTTAAAGTTAGATTAGTAGCTAAACGTTATCAACAAAAGTAATGAATTGATTATTTTGACACAAATGTAACGATAATAATAATAAAATTAATTAAATATTATTCACATTAATATCCATATATGACTTGCCATGCCCCATCAAATGGATGTTAAAATCGTTACTAAATGGGGATCTCGATGAGAAGGTTTATATGGAGCAATCGGAAAGGTTTGTTCTACGTGTAATGAACATAAGGTGTACAAATTAGTAAAATCATTATATAGTTTAAAATAAGCACCAAATAAATTGCAAGAGAAGTTTGACTTATTTACTTCGTTTGATTTCATTCATAATAGTGTAGATAAATATTTGTATTTCAAAATATATGACAAATATTTGTATTTATTTATTTGTACGTTAATAACATTAATTTTGAATAATCACATGGACGGAATAAAGTGAAAGTTATGCGTGTTTTCGTACATCATTCTTATTCCTTCGCTTTTCTAATTGGTTTAGGATATTCTCTTTTAATTGATTTGCATCATAAAGCGTCCTTACTAGCTTACCCTCCTTGATTCTCATCAAGTAGATTTTGTAGGTTTATTAATAAATCGAGCAAGGAAAATTGAAAGGCAATAAGGGAGAGTTCAGAGTTATTTAAAGAAAACCAAAAACCTAGGTCTACAATATTCCAAATTCCCAACTATATTAGAAGGATTTAGTGATGTTAATTGGATATTTATTGGTGAAAGTAAAGCTACTTTTTAAGGGTGCTTGTCAAAAGCAGAATCGAGGCAATGACTGGAAACAAGTCGTTAAGGTTGATTTGCAGGTTTGAATAGGGCTGGGCAAAAACCGCTCGAACCCATCGAACCCCGCCCAACCCGACCAGGTTGGATCGATTTTTTCCAATTTTTTTCTCTGTTCGGTCGGTTGGCAAGGCGAAGTGGGTCGGGTTGCGGGTTACCCATCCAACCCGACCCACCAATTAAAAAAAAAAAGGGTAAAAGAAAGTAAAACCCTAAACTTGGTTCACATTTCATTTCCCATTCCTTCTCGTCTCCAACTTCTACACTCTAGTTCTCTTTGGTCTCTTCACCTATTTCCCCTCTTCGGCCTTCGCCTCTCTTCGCCGACCTCTCTCTTCGTCTCTCTTCGCCGAGAATCCGAGATCTTCAAGGTAAGTTTTCAATTTATTTATTGTGGGCTTGTTTAATTAATCTGTTGTTTAAATCAATAAATTGATAAATGTGTTTCCTATTTTACACCTAAGAAAATGGAAATCTAAATTATGGTAAGAGTTTTTCGGTACTAATAAGTTGTTTTCCACTTACGTCCATGTAGAAGTAATCTGAACAGCTGTGTATTGTTTCTGCTGATTTTTGGAAGCATGTTTAGGCATCTAAAGTTGAAAAATGTTGGGAAATAGGCACCTCAATTATTGTGGTATTGTGGATACTTTTACTTCGAATAAAATGCGTTAAATAAATTGTTCATCTTACTCATCTTTTGAGGTGCTTTAAATAAGTTTTTGCTCTTTTTGTTACTATTGATTTGCAATCACAATTGCTACCCACAAGATGAGGCTGGTAATGTTTAACTTTCTTGACGAAATTTCATAGATGATTGACTTGTTATACATAAGCATCTGATTCCAAATATTATGTTCACTTTTTTTTTTACCAAGATTTCATTCGTTAGAAGAGCTTTACATTTTATGTTTTATGTGAGAAAAATCACATGCTTGAAAAAATCATTTGGGAAAAATCAGCACGTGATGTCTTTGTTTTCAGCTTGATCTGGCTAAAATCAATTCGGGAAAATCATCATGTTTTGACTTCATGACGATGAATTTATATACATTATGCATGGCACACTATTTGATTTATTCCTAATCAAGAATATTTTAAACTAAACTCTTCATTTATTGATTGTTTTCAACATGAGAAATTAGGTAAGACACCTACTACTTCACAATTATTCGAACGTGTACACCGTCGAAACAAAGGAGAGGGAGACTTTGTAGACAATAAGTCACAAATTGTGTGGGTAAGTAGAAATAAATTCAGGTTTTGATTAGACTCTACACTCTAAATTTCATGTTATTAACTAACTAGTTCTAGACACTAAATGGTGGTTGGATATTTACCTTCTTGGACTTTTGGTGGACTCGTTATTTGCTCGTGTACATTAAGTTACTCAGGAACTTCGTAGAAGTAATAGTGTCACCACTTCATTTGTTCCATCATGTTTCTATATATTCCTGGTTTTCTTATAATAAAGAACTTTATTTGTGTCTTCCAATTAAGTGAAGTTATATATTTGGTTGATTTGTTGATAGCACTGTTTAATCCATTTTGATACCTTGTCATTGATAGTTGATGTAAATCAACATTTCTCTAGAACTAATTGATGATACACAATACATGTTTTTATGGTTTTGGCTTGAATGACCCTCCTATTTTTATGGTTTTGGCTTATTTAGATTCACTTGTAATATATAATTCATGCATTTTTTTCCTTTTATAAAGTTGAGTTGCTTCTCGTTTTATAGGAAAAATATGACACTGCAATTCATGAAAAATATGGTTCAAATGTGTCACAACCTGAAATTGACATTGAAGCATGGTGTGAAGCAACTCAAGGTCCTTGTAAGGGTGGTCGCTTGTATGGCCTTGGTATAGAACGAAAATCTTTGTACAAAGATGTCACTTCTTGTGGTTCACCTAATGTTTCATATGATGGACAAGTTGATTTCATCACTTTACAAGAGGAATTTCATTCTGCTTGTGAAGAGATCAACTTACAAGAAAAATAATCAATTACTTCAAAAAATGGAAGATGGTAGGTGAGAAGAAGAGAAGCGCATTGAATTCGAACAAACCATACTTCAGACGTTGGGAAAAAGGAATGCTTCACGAGATTAGTCATTTGAGCACACTGATCTTCAATGGTTGGGCATATTAAATGTTTATTTTGTTTATAAAAATTTACCATTGAATGTGTAGAACTTTCTGCTAATTGATCGAGTGGATAACTTTAGTATTGACTTTTGAAATGTAAGCAAAATTGATCGTATTTTGTGTAACTTTGAATCTTGAATTAATAGAATGAAAATATTTGTATTTCGTATTTTTTATTTTATATTTTTAACTTTTTGTAAGTAGTTTATTCAGGATAGAAATTTATTAATATAATAATTAATTATTATATTTTTTTTAAATGTCATCCAAATTTTCGGTGAAAATAAAAAATGGAAGATTCGTAGCTATTTAGGAACAAATAGTTCCGTATGAAATATGTTGGTGGTTAGCGACGGAAGCAAAAACGAAATATTTGTAGTTATTAGGAACAATTACTTCCATAGGAAAATATGTTGGTAATTAGCGACGAAAAAATAGACTGCTGATTTATTTACTCCCAATTATTTGCAATTTCATGATTTATTTACTTGAACAGTCTATAGATCCCTCTATTAATAAAAATTATCGATACAAACCGACCAACCCAACCCAACCCGACCGACACATAATTGGGTTGGGTTGAGTTGGGTTTCAACATTTACATGGGTTAGGTTGGGTTGGATTTTGAGTAACCCGACAATATTGAGTTGGGTTTGGGTTGTGGCAAAAACCGACCTAACCTAACCCACGCCCAACCCTAGGTTTGAATTCTAATGACTTTTCACCAAAAAAAAAAAAAAAAATCCGACTTTTCGTGGATCATTGGCACTATTTTTTGAGGTGTAAATTGAAATTTATAAATAAGTGATAGATTTCAATCATATACATAAAAATCATCAATTTAAAAACATTACATAATGCCTATAATCCAATTCTTTTCATATTCAAATTCTTTTTATGTTATTCAAGTTCTTGGGAAAAAAAAAACCCACACACACAAGTGCTTAAATTTCTTCTTCTTCTTCAATGCTTGTCCAATCCTACAAATCATTTATCATGAGTCCATTTAAGCACTAAAACAAACCTAGAATGCACAAATATCGTTTGAGGATAGCAATTATGAGTACAAGTCTCATTTCAAAATTTTATTAATTTTGTTCTCTTCTTCCATTCTTCCAAATATTGTTCTTGCATATTCTTCATCCCAACAATCAGTAAACCAATAAAATAATTGCCATTATCTGTTAGATTAGACTTCTATATGTCCTTCATGATAGTAAATATCTTGCTCCGTGAATGAGATAAAATTGTTGTGACTGTCCAAAAATATGTGAAGAATTCAATATGAGGAAATTATCTACACTAATGTCCACGCCACAATATTTAACAAACTAATCACAAAAGAAAGGAAAAATCCCCAAAACAAATGGCGGGTCAATTTCACAACAAAAGGCAAAAAGAGTTCAGGATTTTCAAACTATATTTTCAAAATAATATTTCTAAAACAAAATTCCATGCCAGAATTACCATTACTATGCTATAATCTTCTGAACTTATACAACGAAAAACTAAAAATGAATAACTTTCATAAACTCTCATTCTTTCACAAAACGCAACTTAACGAACATGGACATAATCAATAAACTAACGTCGATATTCCGCACAAAAAAATAGTCAATTGCCCAATCGCATTGAGAGCATAATTATTAGACATGATCGGGTCATTGATGGGTCAAAATATTAGGTGGATCACTAGTTCAATCGCCGGGTCATTCCTAGATCCAAAGTAAAGCAAAACTTTTTTGATTAAAAAAATAAAAAACCTAGATATAACTATAAGTGTAAAAGTTAAAGTAGATTCTGAATTCAAAGTTCATCTATTAATTGAAATATATAAATTCTCAAATTTCCTCTTTTTGGAAATTAAATAAAAGATCTATACGTTTTTTCACGTTACTTTGCTTTTATTTCTATTTATCATTAAAAATTTGATGGAGATCGAGGTGCTGACCAAGTTGATGCTCCCAAATATTCTCAAGATCCTTTGCAAGGAATTGGAGGTCCAATGACTAGGGGCAAAGACAAAGAAGATGAAAGAAGCTTTGCAAGGTTTGATCATGGAAGTGCAATACAAAGAGGCGATACTAGAAGATCTTAGAACTAAATTTGAAGATTCCAAAGCTTTACCAAGGATGGTCAATTATCTTTTTGTGCAAGGGATAAATCTGGAAGAGCAAGAAGAATGCAAGGATTAATTAGGAATTTTTAACTTAGTATTTTCATTAATATTGGATTGTTCATGTTTTGATCAATTAGGATTTTAACTTTTGTCCTTTGGGCTCTTTTATGTTTTAGCCACTAGGCCCAATCCATCTTTTAAGGCCCATTTTGTTTTTTCCTTCTTCAATTAAGCTGGGGATTTGTCTTTAAACAGAGAGCCATGTTATTTGGAAATGGGAACATTTTTGAAGCTACGGAAGAAACCTCTTGCTTACCCTTTTTTTTTTGTGTACTTGGTAGAATGTTTGAAATTTGATTATCAAAGGCGTGATCAACCTTTGTGGCGTCTCAAGGTTGGGGTTTTAAAGATTTTGTTGCCTTAAGGTTCTAATCTAGTCATCTTTCTTCACGTTCATACCATGTCCGATTTGTTCTATTTTCCATTGAATTTGTGGGTTTACAAAGGGGGTCGTTGTCATTTGGTATCATAGCGCTTTGGGTTGCTGAGAAAACATGTTGTTTATTTGCATATTCCTTGTTGTGTTCTTACTAGTGGAAAAAAAGAGAAAGAAAATGTGGCTGGTTGTTGAGTTCTATAAGTTTCTCATTCTTGTTCTTGGTTCAAGTTTCATATTCCTTATTGGTTTAAGTTCAGATTGGGGTTTATTTGCTTGAGTTTCTTGTTCTTGCTGAATTAATTTCCTCTTATTTTGGTCTAGTCTTGCTCTATTTATGACATTAAAAATCCTGACCTTTGTTGAGATGGTCACCATCTAAACTGGTTTCTTCTTGAGGATTGTTGAATTCTTGATTCTATTAAAGAACACAAGGGAGGGGGGTTGGCTTTAAGAGGTAAAAGGCAAGAGAGATCATCAACAAGGAAAAGCCAAATTGCAAACACGAGTGATAACAATCTGATTTGAGTACAAACACGTGAGGGAGTGTGTGAGGAACAACATCTTTTTTTTTTTTTTTTGATTTTACACGTTGAAGCGATGAGTAAGGAAGGAGAAGAACCACAAGAGATCGACATGAAATTCTTCATCAAGGCTGTTAATGACCAATTTAAATTATTGAATGTGAGATTGGATGATTTGGAGTCCTCTTCCTGTTCTAGAACATATAGAAGACATAAGTTAGATGAAGAGGACGAAGTTGATTCCGAAGTGGAGAGATCAAGTTATAAACGGGACAAGAAGGCTGGATCCAAAGGAGATAACAATATAGGTAGTATAAAGATGACAATTCTAACTTTTTAAGTGAAGAATGATCCAGAACTATACTTGGAGTGGGAAAGAAAAGTTGAGCACGCGTTTGATTGTCAAAATTACTCCAAGGAGAAGAAAGTAAAGCTAGCAGCCGTGGAGTTTTTAGATTATGCAAGTATATGGTGGGATCAATTGGTGATCAGTAGGCATAAGAATGGTGAGAGGCCTATTCAGTCATGGGAAGATATGAAGTTGGTGATGCGCAAGAGATTTATACCCAGCCATTACTATGGAGATTTGTATAGGAAGTTGCAAGGGCTTGTTCAAGGCTCCATGAGTGTAGATGATTATTATAAGGGATGAGAATCACTATGATTAGAGCAAACATAGAGGAAGACAGAGAAGTAACAATGGCTAGATTCATTGCTGGGTTGAACAAGGAGATTGCTGATGTGGTTGAGTTACAACATTACGTAGAGATGGAGGAGCTACTACAAAAAGCTGTTCAAGTGGAGGAACAAATCAAGTCCAAGAAGTTCAGATCTGGTTCGACTTCTAGTTCTCCATGGAGATCAAATTGGAAAGACAATAAGGATGCCCTTAAAACAAAAGAAAAAGCAAAGTCCAAGAATTCAGTTGTTGTTCCTAAAGGAAAACCAGAAACTAAAACTCTTACTAAGTCACGTGATATTAAGTGTTTCAGGTGCCAAGGATTCGGATATATTGCTTCTAAATGTGCAAATAAAAGGGTTATGGTTGTACGGGCAAATGGAGAAGTTGAGAGTATTAGCTCAAGTGACAATAAGATGCCCCTATTGGAGGATTGTTATGATGTTGAAGTGGAAGAATCTGTGCAGGGTGATTTACTTGTTACAAAGAGAGCCTTGAGTATATAGCATAAGGATGAAGGAGATGAAGAGCAACGTGAGCATATCTTTCACACAAGATGCCACGTGAAAGATAAGATATGTACGTTAATTATTGATAGTGAGAGTTGTACTAATGTTGCTAGAACCTTGTTGGTAGAAAAGTTGAATTTGAAGTGGCAAATGCATCCTAAACTGTACAAGCTACAATGGCTAAATGACTGTGAAGAAGTGAAGGTAAACAAGCAAGTTCGAGTACCTTTTTCGATTGGCAAGTATGAGGATAAGGTTCTTTGTAATGTGGCACCGATGCATGCTGGTCATATATTACTTGGCCGACCATGGCAATTTGATAGGAGGGTTTTGCATGATGGGTACAAAAATTGATATTCTTTTGTAATGAACAATTGAAAAATTGTATTAGCCCCTCTCAAACCATTGTATGCTTACGAGAGAAAAAATGGAGAGAAAAGTGAGCAAAAAAGAGAGAAAAGTGAGAAAAAGGGGAGAGAATTGAGCAACAGGGGGAGAAAAATAAATGAATGAGCAACAAATACTTGTACTTATGTACAAGGATGTTTATCTTTGTACTAACGACCTTAACTTATCTTTACCTAGTGTTGTTGTGTCTTTATTGCAGGACTTTGAGGGCCTATTTCCTGAGGAGATTCTTCATGTGTTACTTCCTTTAAGAGGAATTGAGCATCAAATAGACTTCATACCTGGTTCGATCATATCAAATCGAACTGCTTATAGAGCTAATCCCGAAGAAACGAAGGAGATACAATGGCAAGTGGATGAACTATTGCAAAAAGGATTTGTAAATGAGAGTCTCAGCCTATGTTCGGTTCATGTCCTCTTAGTTCCAAAGAAAGATGGAACATAGCACATGTGAGTAGATTGTCGAGCTATTAACAAGATAACGGTAAAGTATAGACATCCTATCCCCATATTAGATGATGTGCTTGACGAATTGCATGTCTCTCACGTGTTTTCTAAAATTGATTTAAAGCATGGCTATTATCAAATTCGCATGAAAGAGGGAGATGAATGGAAAATTGCATTTAAGACTAAATATAGATTGTATGAGTAGTTAGTAATGCCTTTTGGTTTATCTAATGCACCTGGTACATTCACGAGACTAATGAACAATGTCTTGCGTGCTTTCATAGGGAAATTTGTGGTAGTTTACTTTGATGATATTTTAGTTTATAGTAAAAATTTGGATGAACATGTAGAACACTTGCATTGTGTGTTTAGTGCATTAAGAGAACATCAATTGTATACTAATATTAAGAAATCCACGTTTTGCTTGGAATCTGTTGTGTTTCTTGGATTTGTTGTTAGTTCACAGGATATTAGTGTTGATGAAGAGAAGGTAAGAGCAATAAGGGAATGGCCCACACCTAAGAATGCGAACGAGGTTAGCAGTTTTCATGATTTGACAAGTTTTTTATCGAAGGTTTGTTAAAGATTTTAGTTCTATTGCTGTACCTTTGAATGAACTTGTTAAAAGGAATATTGTTTTCAAGTGGGATGATGTGCATGACCGAGCTTTCAAAACTTTGAAAGATAAGCGAACTAATGCACCTTTGCTGTGTTTGCCTAACTTTGATAAAGCTCTTGAGATAGAATGCGATGCATCTGGGATTGGAATATGAGTTGTTTTGATGTAGGATTCCAAACCAACTGCTTATTTTAGTGAAAAGCTAAGTGGGGAGCATTGAATTATCCTATTTATGACAAGGAGCTTTATGCATTAGTGAGAACTCTTCAAACATGGCATCATTACTTGTGGTCGAGGGAATTCATCATTCATTTCGATCATGAGAGCTTGAAGTTCTTGAAAACCCAACGTAAGCTTGATAAAAGACATGCTAAGTGGTTGGAGTTCATAGAAACGTTTCCTTATGTAATTAAGTACAAATATCAGAAGGAAAACGCTGTAGCTGATGCATTGTCAATGAGGTACGTATTACTTACTTCATTGCAAACTAAATTACTTGGTTTTGAATTACTTAAAGATTTGTATGTTAATGATTTTGATTTCAGCCAAGTATGGAATGCATGTGATAAGTGTGCGTTTGGTTATTTTTATAGGCATGAAGGATTTCTGTTCAAGAAAGATAAATTATGTGTGACTATTTCTTCTGTTTGTGATTTTTATAGGAATGAAGGATTTCTATTCAAGAAAGATAAATTATGTGTGCCTATTTGGATGTGTTACGTGAGCATTTTTATTGGCCTAATATGAAGCATGATGTGCAATCTGTTTGTGATAAGTGCATTACATGTAGACAAGCAAAATCTAAAGTTAGATCGCATGGCTTGTATACCCCTTTACCTGTGCCTACTCAACCTTAGGTTGATATATCTATGGATTTTGTTTTAGGATTACCAAGGACTCAAAGTGGTAAGGACATCATATTTATTGTTATTGAAAGGTTTAGTAAAATGGCTCATTTTATTGCATGTTCTAAAATCAACGACGCAACACATATTATTGATTTGTTCTTTAAAGAAGTGGTTCGAT
Organism: Fraxinus excelsior; assembly: GCA_019097785.1. Taxonomy (NCBI): domain Eukaryota; kingdom Viridiplantae; phylum Streptophyta; class Magnoliopsida; order Lamiales; family Oleaceae; genus Fraxinus; species Fraxinus excelsior. Next base: position 22,941,965 of record CM032637.1, read on the forward strand.
TGCATGGGTTGCCTAAGACAATTGTTAATGATAGAGATGTTAAGTTCCTAAGTCATTTTTGGCGCACTTTATGGAATAAATTAGGAACTAAAATGTTATTTTCTACTGTTGCACATCCTCAAATGGATGGTCAAACTGAAGTAGTTAATAGGACATTCACTACTTTGTTAAGTGCCGTCATTCAAAAGAACCTAAAACAATGAGAAAAGTGTTTGCCACATATTGAGTTTGCATATAATAGGACCCATTCTACTTCTTCATTTTCTCCTTTTGAAATTGTTTACGTCTTTAATCCTTTAACACCTATGGAGATTTTACATTTGCCTACTAATGAGCATGCTAATCTTGATGGTAAGAAAAAGATAGATTTTGTGAAAGAGTTACATGCCAGATTCGGGCCAACATTGAAAGAAAGAACGAACAATATGCTAAGCAAGCCAATAAGGGACTTTTGAAGGTTGTCTTCCAATTTGGTGAATAGGTCTAGGTGCACATGCATAAGGAGAGGTTTCCCACACAACGGAAATCAAAATTACAGCCTAGAGGATATGTACATTTTTCAAGTCTTGGAGTGGATCAATGACAACTCCTACAAGCTAGATTTGTCAAGCGATTATGGTATTGTTAGTACAACTTTTAACGTTGCTGATTTATCTTTGTTTGATGTAGGTGATTTGATGATGAATCCTTTTGAAGACGAGGGGAATGATGGAGATCAAAGTGCTGACCAAGTTGATGCTCCCAAATATTCTCAAGATCCTATGCAAGGAATTGACAGTCCAATTACTAGGGCAAAGCCAAAGAAGATGAAGAAGTTTTGCAAGGTTTGATCATGGAAGTGCAATACAAAGAGGCGGTGCTAGAAAATCCTAGAACTAAATTCGAAGATTCCAAAGTTTCACCAAGGATGGTCAATTATCTTTTTGTGCAAGGAATAAATTTGGAAGAGGTAGAAGAATGCAATGATTAATTAGGAATTTTTAACTTAGTCTTTTAATTAATTATGGGTTGTTCATGTTTTGATCAATTAAGATTTTAACTTTAGACTTTTGGGCTCTTTTATGTTTTAGCCACTAGGCCCAATCCATTTTTTAAGGCCCATTTCGTTTTTTTCCTTCTTCAATTAAGCTAAGGATTTGTCTTTAAACATGGAGCCATGTTATTTGTAAAGGGGGACGTTTTTGAAGCTATGGCAGAAAGCTCTTGTTTGCCTTTTTCTTGTGTTCTTGGTAGAATGCTTGAAATTTGATTTATCAAAGGAGTGATCAACCTTTGTGGCATCTCAAAGTTGGGGTTTTAAGGATTTTGTTGCCTTAAGGTTCTAATCTAGTCATCTTTCTTCACGTTCATTCCAGGTCTGGTTTGTTCTATTTTCCATTGAATTTATGGGTTTACAAAGGGGGTCTTTGTCAAAACTTGTTTGTCATATTTTTTTAGAACATATAAATATCAATGTTTTAAAAATCGATCCGAGCATCGATCCGGAAAAGGATAAAGGTCAAGGTCAGGGTTCAATGTCAGGGTTCAATGGTCAAATTGGGGCAGAACTAAATGCCAAAATTAAGTAAATAAATACATACAAAATCAATAAAATATTATAACAAAATATTATTTTTTTTAAATTTTAAGTATGTGATATATAAATTTGGAGAGAATAAAAATAATGAATTTTCATGAAACTGCACGTTCTCCTTTTTATGAATTTTCAAAAATTAAGCTAAAAAATTTCAAAAAACTAGCTAGTTTAAACTAAAATTTGACCGATTCAAGTGGGCCAATGGTGGTTCAATTGGGCATTCAAAAACTATGCTAACCCGATTGTTAACATAATCTGATCGGATCGATCAGTTGTTTCAATTCAATTTTAATAACTTTGTTTGAGAGTAACAAACTTTAAAGATGGAGACTACTATAAAGAGAGGCGGTGAGATGAAGAAGATAATATGGAAATAATGTTGGCAATGGAGATGACGAACTTTAGGGAAGGGGTTTATGATTTTATGACAAGCAAATTGGGATGAAGGATGAAAGACCTTCGTAAGGAGAGAAATTTATGAGAGAGATTATTCAGATTTGGATTTGTTGAAATGAAATGAGGAGAAAGAAAAAAGGGAGAGAACAAACATTTTTCAAATAAATTTTACCTTTTCTTGATGGAATTTACTTGGAATTGGGGTTACTTTTTAGAGGTAATTCAATTCAACTTTTAGCTTCTATTTGGAGGGGATTAAAATCATATTTCTAATAAATTTGGATAAAAGTTGATGAATTGTGTGGTTAAAAAGTTTTTAAGTTCCATAAAATGTGCGGTTGAAATTAATTCTTGACTTTAATGTAAATTAAAATATGAATTTTAATTTTTATCAATGGGCTTAATAAGTATTTTATTGGAATTTATATTTCATTTTAGGAGTATTTTTTGGGTAAAAATCTCACTAAGATCATTTATAGAAATCTTTAAAAAAGTTGTCATTTTTAAAATGACCCACATGAAAAAGACTTTAGATCAAATTTCCTCTTTACTAGAGTTTAATCATGATAAAAACAACTTTATTACTATTTACTAATGTTCTAAAAAGTGACGTCTAGACTAGGGGAGCTTAGACGTGAAGGGAGACCAAAATGTTTCACTTCGCACTTTTTTTTTTTTGTGCCTTCGCCACTTTTTTTGGCCTTTCATTATTATTTTTAAGGAAAATTGCATCCACGGTATCAAACCTTTCATTTAATAATAGACTTTACCTAAACCTTTCATTTGTATCACCCACGGTACCAAACATTTCAAAAATTCACATCTAGGTCCAAATGGATGGAAACCATCTATTGACCGTTAGTTGACACCATAAAATAATTTTGACCAAATCTACGAAGGACAAAATTGTAACTTTACAATATTTGTCCACTTAAATAATTAAATATTAAATAAAAAGGAAGAAAGGAAAAATAAAAAAGGGTTGTCTCCCTTGCAAACCCCACCCGGAAATTCTGCCACTGCCACTCACTCTCAGCACCATCGACCTCTAGCCATCACTACCAATATCACTGTCGTACCATCGAGATTTCCATCTTTGTCTATGGTTTTTATTTTTAACTTTAATGGCTGCTATGGTGATGGGATCAAGAAGAAGAACCCGAAACATAGGGAGAAGTCACCGGAAAATTGGAAGACGTCGTGGTCAAAAATCTTTAGGTGTTTATGTTTTGGGAGATGGATGAAAGTAAACTTTCTTTTCAACAATTGCCAACTCTCTAGCTCACACATTTGCCCTATGTTTCGTTTCCACTTTCCTTACATTCGCTTTCTTTGACAAAGTTTTCTTCTAGATTGAAAATTGAAGGCAACAAAAACATTTCTTGTGTCAAATTTGGCGAAAACAGAACCTAGGTATGGATTAATACCTCTACCCATTTCTTATTTTTTGATTTTTAGTCTTTTTATTTGAATTATTGAACACAATTGTTTTAATTGAATTCCAATTTCAATTTTTCCATGACAGATCCCATATGTTAAACCAATGAAGAAGGAAATCTAGAGTGTGAAACTCAAGAAAAGTTAAATTTTCAAGCTTAATAAATAGAACGCAGAACTTATGTACTGAAAATTTGGGGTTCGGGTTTGAGGGTACCCTTTGCAAAGGTAGTGGTGGTGATGGTTTTGGGGTGGGGTGAGTATGTGTGGGATGGATGGAGAAGAAGAATGAAAATAATTGATTTTAGTTATTTTATTTTAAAAGAATGTAAAATTATCATTTTAATCTTCTAAAATTAGTCAAAATTATTGTCAAGGTCAATTATTTGGTTAACTAACGGCCAAACTAACAAAAATTATCCATTTGACTTCCATGTGTGAATTTTTGAAGGGTTTACTACTTTGATGATACAAATCAAATGTTTGGATAAAGTCTGCTATTAAATGAAATGTTTGGTACCGCTACTACAATTATCCTTTTTTTTTTAACGTTTTTTCCCTTTAATTATTACATAATTTTTAAATTGATTTTAAAATTTTAAATATTATTAAAATAAGAAAATACTTCTACGCTTTTTAATGTCTAGACTTCACTTAGGCTCACCTTCATTTTTCTATTGTTAAAAAGCTACTTTTTAAGAAATGGACTATAAAAAAAGTGAGCAGTGCTTATGAGTTTACTAAAGAGGAAATTTCAAGGAATGGCCACTTTCACATGGTCATTTACAAAAATGTCCAAAAAACTTTCAATGTCCATTTTGCAATAATTTAGACCAAAATACCCTTTTTAACACTTTTTATTCCACACTAAATACAAAAGATTTATAGTGTTAATAAATTGTGTTGACCAATAAAAATTTGATAAATAAGGTACTATTATTTTGAAAAAGTACCATGTCAATTCATACATTAAATGTTTCACTTATCATCCAATGGATCCATGAAAATGTACCCAAACCCACATGACCCGACCCAAGTAAATGAACCAAAATGAAATATAACACTTGTTCCATTGTAGGGTTTTGAGGACGCTTCACATACGCCTATAAGGTTACTAAGAGCCGCCGCCGCTTCTCCTCCTCTGTTCTCTATCTGTAAGATTGTTTTTCTTTTTATCTCTAATTTATGATTTTATTAGTATTTGATTGCATGTAATTTTTTATTGATTTTATGATTTCCTAAACGTACATTTTCATCTTCGGGTTTTTTTCTTCCGTCCCTTTTATCTTCTTCAATATTTTTCAACTGGCATTCTGAAAAATTATCTTTTTTGATCTCTTTTTCTTCTTCTTTTTTGATGAGATTGTTCTTGTTCGACATCTTTAAACCGACCAGTTTGTAAGAACATGAAGAGAACACTAAAATACTAATTTTCTCTTTCATTTTTGAGAGAACCTGATTTTTGTATGTTTGCCATTAGTAGATTTTGTATTCCGATCTCTATGCACTTGGATGCAGCCTATGCACGTGATTTGCTATACGGGACCATTTTTTTATGTTGTCACCCATTACAGTTGAGTTGGAAATTTTTTATTTTACAGAATAGATTTTGGAGATACATTTTGATCTATAGGAGTAGATTTATATCATAATTGAATGTTTAATAAATTTAATGCCAACCAATTTAGCCCCTACTGCAGTTTTTCTTTTGAATGGAATATTTTTATTTTTGTATGTATAGTTTTAAAATTCCTTAAAGTAATCTATTGAAAACTTGTCTTGAATAACTAATCAACAGAACATAATGATATTATCAATGGGCAAGGGTGGATTAAGTATCGTAAGAAACTTCTGAACCACACACGAGGTCCACTAGTGCAGCTTTTGTGGTCAAGAGATATTCAGATAGCGTGATTCTCCTTTCTGGATGCTTCATAATGCTCGAAACACTGATGGAATAGATCCAGGTATGCTTGAATTTAATTATTCTTTTGACATAAATTCATGATAAGTTAAGATGTTGAAGGGAAAAGAAATATGTATACTTAGTGATGATAGTGGAATTAGGATTCTCTGGAATAGACTTGAAAAAGTGAAAAGCATAATATTAGATATTAGTTTCATGACGTCTTTCATTAATTTTTTGTTTTGTTTTGTTTGGAGAGCATTACATACATGATATTCTATTCAAGTACACCAAAATCGCATACCTGTGAGGTCGTATTCAATGGTCTGTGTCCAGGTTAGATACTGGCAAGTCATTGTTAGGGAGCTGTTTACTAGGCAAATAGGACTTCAATTATAACTTAGTAAATGAACTTACAAACTCATCCATTAATAATACAAGTGATAATTTATCTACTAAATTATCTTTCAACTAAATACATTCTGTCATTTTCAAGTGATAATTTTTTTCGTGAGGAACAAATGAGGTAAATGAAAAATTGTTAAATTATGATTAATAGAATTTATAACATAATTAATTTATTAATAAGCCATATGACTTTTTTAATTGGTTTGCTTATGTTATTTTTACTAAACGTTAAGTAAAATATTTTGTTTGTTTTAGAGCTCAATTAGAAGCCAAAGCGGTCCTTTTGGATTACGGAATTGAATTACGTTGTATACATTTTTTATGTTCTTGTTCTATAGAATATGCTTTGGGAATGTCGAATATGCAGGATATGATAAATATATGATGTTTAGGTGAAATGTTTTGGAAGATAGAGGAAGTGATATTACTCTCCTCTCGAGTAGGTGTGAGTTTAGTTCATCTCTTTCTGATTATGTCATTATAAAGAGAACATTTCTTACCTATAAAGTCTGTAGTAAATCTTGTTCTGGTTTTATGGACATGGATTTTACTTTGAATCTTGTTAGTCATAGAGCTCAAGTTGTTTTTCAGGTATGGTGCATCTCTACGTATAACCGTGTCATTTCTTTGTCATCGCTACCCCTATCACTTTTGCTGCACTTACTCCTCCATCTGTCCAAATAGCTGTGTTAAGTGTCAATCGCCATTTTGTCGTTGTGTTACCTATAAGCTCTTTCCATTTATTTTCCCTATCCCCAGAATCCAGTTATCTTCTTCATTTTTTTTTTTTTTTTGGCAAATCATAATTGTGTCTTTTTTTTTTTTTTAATTATTGTTTGTTGATTATAGTAAAACCCTTGGAACGGGTTCACTTGTTGGAGTATTTATCGATTTTGCTGAAAACTTGTTTGAATTTGGAGTTAAAGGGTAACAAACGAACAATCTCTTTAAAAATCATTTTTTGTTTTATTCTATTACCTTATCAAGTTTGTATTCTTCATTTTGTGTGTGTAGATGAACTCCTCACACCAATACAAAATTCTGGAAAAAGAGCGCGTTCCAGCCCTAGTTTCACAAGTTAGCAACACTAAGTACATAACAGTTGTTCTCAACAAATTCGATGAACAACAATGGACTATGTTCGATGATAGTTGTATAAGACATGTTGCGAAGTTACCGGAGCTTAAACTATCTGCACAATTAGCAACACTAAGTACATAACAGTTGTTCTCAACAAATTCGATGAACAACAATGGACTATGTTCGATGATAGTTGTATAAGACATGTTGCGAAGTTACCAGAGCTTAAACTATCTGCACAATTAGTTCATGAAATGGTGAATAGATCTGTGAGATTATCCCAGTCGAAATCCCACCGGACGAACACCATCTTTTGTTTGACATTTAATATGTTGACGAGTTGGTGGACCAGATCCAGATGTCATCAACATAAGCTCTGACGACGATGATAGTGAGATATCTTCTCTATCCGTTGTTGAGCGATATCGTCATTTTTGTGACCACTTCAAATAAGAAACTCATTGTTATTGTCATGATTTACTTTGACAAAGTGGTGAAGTCAATATAGTTTGATAGTGTACTCCTCGTTATGATTTATCTTGGGCATTGTTTCAAATTTAGTACATGACTATGTAATGATCTTCATATCGTAGTACTAAATTTATGTTTTGTAATCTAATAGATAATGAAATGACATTTACCCATTAGGTTAATTCTTGTTTGTAGCTTCTCATAGAAGTCACTCATTTTTCTAGAAATTCATGAAATTGAAAAAAAAAAAAAAAGTTATTTTTTCATTAAGAGCCCCGTTTGAGGCACATTATAATGAGAATGAGAATGAAAAATATAGCTGTTATGGGTTCCACACAAGAGATAAAAAGTTTAAATTTTAATATTGATGTGATGGATAATGATCATATTTTTCATTATAATGAAGAAAAATGGGGCTCAAACGGGCTCTAAGGGTATAAAAGACAATTTGATATCAAATTTGGCCATTTTTGCAAGAGTTATCAAAATTAAACATTTTTCAATTGATAGACATATAATTGGTCATTTTTGAAAATTCTCCTTTACTAAATGTATGATTGAAAAAAAAAAATTTAAAATTTCACTTTTGATAAAAAAGATAAATCCAAATCAGACTTAATGGTAGTTGTAAATTGAAAGGAAAAGTAAATTTAGGGGTCCTGCTTGCGCTCCTCCCTTAAATCAAGGTCGATATCATTATATATGTTGATCCACGTGTTTAGAAATCCAATGGCAAGACAGCATAAGTGTATGAACCACCTGTCACTTTAGCATTCCTCATGAAATGCGTTATTGTCCCGAGATTACAAATTTCCCATGAGTTTTATTTACTGTCAACGAATCTGTTGGCGCACGTTGTTCAACACAGCCTATGCACTATATTCTATTTCTGGTTATAGTTAAAAAAATTGTTAAAAATTTAAATTAAACTATAAATATATATGTATTCATAATCTTCATCAATATTTTAATTACGTATTTTATTAAAATTTATCAATAATCCAATTTTAGCAAAAATCAAATAGGAGCCATTGTCTATTGAGGAAAAATGATTTTTAGTAAATATATGGTTACAAATTAAGAAAAAAATTGTAGATCAATGGAATGTTTATTTTATTGAAAGAATGGGCAACTAAAAATGAGTTTCGAGTATGAAAAAAAAAAAAAATCATTTGTTTCCAGCAAATCTAAATTATCTCCATTCCTCATCCCTTATTCTTTTTCAAAAAAATATTTAAAATAAAAATTAGAAATTAGAAAATATAAAATAAGATAAATTCTCCACCCCATCCTTAGTGAGGGGCGATAAATTTTTTTCAATTTAAAATTTCCTGGATTTTTATATTAAATAGATCTATAATAGTCATTCTTTCCGATCAAAGCGGTAAATCAAATCTAATTCTTATGACGTTATTTGTAAGAATTTTGAGAATATAATTATTTTCGATGTAAAATTTGGATATTATAATTCATTGCTTGTATATATTTTCATTCATTTACTTGCGTTTACCTATTAATACCAAAAGGGTTATATGTATTATAAATTGTGAAGAGTTTAACTATAAATATATCTGTGAACCAATTTATCGAGTAAGTGAACTGAAAGATATAGAGTGAAAATTGAATTTATAGACGAATAATGCTAGATGTACATTTTGGTTACAACTTCTCTTACAACCTTCTATGTGGAAGAAATTTAGACAATGATATGATGGTTGTAATCAAAATTAATGGTGTAGATTTAATCACATGAAAGAGTGTAAACTAGAGCGTAATGCATGATGTGTATGTAGTAGGGGTGTTGGTAGATTTTTTTTAATTTTTACAAATTCAAATTAGTAATTGAGGTTACAAACTATCCATTAGACTATCATTATGATTTTACAAAAATTGGGTCACTTGAAAGAACAGTGTATGATATTAGTCGTATCCTAGAAAAGAGCGTACCATGTAAACTCATGTTTCATCTTCTCTTGACACAAGGATTTTATATGGAAGTGGTTGGTTGATTGGAATGCATGGTCTCACAACGACCCTAGTAGGATTTCTAATGGATAATCATCGTTTAAAGATGAGTACGGGCTACTAAAAGACTGATGGACGATTGTGGAAACATGAGAAATAATGGTGATGCTGCCAATTCACTAACGAAATATTCGTAGCTAATTGGTGACGGAAATATAGTCGCTGATTTGTTTGTAATTAACGACGGTTTAATCACTTGTTCCTAAATTAGCTACGCATATGCCGTTCTTGTTTCCGTTCCTAAGTACCAACATATTTTCCTACATCAATAATTGTTCCTAAATAACTACGAAATCTTCCGTTTTTTCTTCCATTGCTAATTACCAACATATTTTCTTACGGATCTAAATAACTACAAATATTTCATTCTTGTTTCCGTCCCTAAGCACCAACATATTTTCCTACGGCACTAATTGTTTCTAGATAGCTACGAAATCTTCCATTTTTTTCGTCGCTAATTACCAACATATTTTCCTATGGAAGTAATTGTTCCTAATAACTACAAATATTTCGTTTTTGCTTCCGTCGCTAACCACCAACATATTTCATACGGAACTATTTGTTCCTAAATAGTTACGAATCTTCCATTTTTTATTTTCATCGAAAATTTGGATGACATTTAAAAAATAATAATAATTAATTAATTATTATATTAATAAATTTCTATCCTGAATAAACTATTTACAAAAAGTTAAAAATATAAAATAAAAAATACAAAATACAAATATTTTCATTCTATTAATTCAAGATTCAAAGTTACACAAATACGATCAATTTTGCTTACATTTCAAAAGTCAATACTAAAGTTATAAACTTGATCAATTAGCAAAAGAAAGCTCTACACATTCAATGGTAAATTTTTATAAACAAAATAAACATTTAATATGCCCAACCATTGAAGATCATTGTGCTCAAATGACTAATCTCGTGAAGTATTCCTTTTTCCCAACATCTGAAGTATGGTTTGTTCGAATTCAATGCGCTTCTCTTCTTCTCACCTACCATCTTCCATTTTTTGAAGTAATTGATTATTTTTCTTGTAAGTTGATCTCTTCACAAGCAGAATGAAATTCCTCTTGTAAAGTGATGAAATCAACTTGTCCATCATATGAAACATTAGGTGAACCACAAGAAGTGACATCTTTGTACAAAGATTTTCGTTCTATACCAAGGCTATACAAGCGACCACCCTTACAAGGACCTTGAGTTGCTTCACACCATGCTTCAATGTCAATTTCAGGTTGTGACACATTTGAACCATATTTTTCATGAATTGCAGTGTCATATTTTTCCTATAAAACGAGAAGCAACTCAACTTTATAAAAGGAAAAAAATGCATGAATTATATATTACAAGTGAATCTAAATAAGCCAAAACCATAAAAATAGGAGGGTCATTCAAGCCAAAACCATAAAAACATGTATTGTGTATCATCAATTAGTTCTAGAGAAATGTTGATTTACATCAACTATCAATGACAAGGTATCAAAATGGATTAAACAGTGCTATCAACAAATCAACCAAATATATAACTTCACTTAATTGGAAGACACAAATAAAGTTCTTTATTATAAGAAAACCAAGAATATATAGAAACATGATAGAACAAATGAAGTGGTGACACTATTACTTCTACGAAGTTCCTGAGTAACTTAATGTACAAGAGCAAATAATGAGTCCACCAAAACTCCAAGAAGGTAAATATCCAACCACCATTTAGTGTCTAGAACTAGTTAGATAATAACATGAAATTTAGAGTGTAGAGTCTAATCAAAACCTGAATTTATTTTTACTTACCCACACAATTCGTGACTTGTTAGTAGGTGTCTTACCTAATTTCTCATGTTGAAAACAATCAATAAATGAAGAGTTTAGTTTAAAATATTCTTGATCAGGAATAAATCAAATAGTGTGCCATGCATAATGTATATAAATTCCTCGTCATGAAGTCAAAACATGATGATTTTCCCGAATTGATTTCAGCCAGATCAAGCTGAAAACAAAGACATCACATGCTGATTTTTCCCAAATGATTTTTTCAAGCATGTGATTTTTCTCACATAAAACATAAAATGTAAAGCTCTTCTAACGAATGAAATCTTGGTAAAAAAAAAAGTGAACATAATATTTGGAATCAGATGCTTATGTATAACATGTCAATCATCTATGAAATTTCGTCAAGAAAGTTAAACATTACCAGCCTCATCTTGTGGGTAGCAATTGTGATTGAACCAGCAGTGTGCTTAGTGATGGTTCCTACCTTCACAGTCAGCCGGTTATCATGGCCAAGTTTAGACTTCTTCTTCCATCCTTCATTGTTCCACTTTTTCTCAATTATATCATTCCAGTGCTCTACACTTAACCACGGTGGTCCATATCCCTCCCAATCAATTATATTTCGAGACCTACTATTTTCCTGGGCCTTTTTTCGAGCCAAACAAAATATATCTCTTAGTCGATCCGTTGAGAAAATATTCCATGCCTTCTTCACCTCATTATCTTTATTTTTTGGCCTCAAGTATTGTTGCTAATATAGGTACCAACCATTAGTACGGAAAAAAAAAAACAATGAAAATTTATAAGGACAATAAGTATATTTAGAAGAAAATTGTATTACATGGAATCTTTCCCACAAGAACGTTTTTGTGTCGACTGGCACCAAACTAAATGTAGGATAATGTCCTCCCAAGTAAGCTTTCAAATTGGCACTTACAGAACGTGATGCCGAGATAGTAATGAATCTACAAACATACAAAATCAGAATGACCATGACTTAAAAAATGTGTATTAAATTATGTGTCAGCATTCCTTATCCATTTTGTGGGAAAGAGATGATGCCTAATGAAGAATCACAGGTATATTTAGAGTTATTGGATATATTGACCGTTGATATTTTATGTGCCATTGCATAAATAGATGCCTATGTTTCAAAAGACCAGAAGCTTAATCCTTTATTTGCAAGTTTACTTGCTTAGCCTTGTAACTTGTACTGTGTTCAAACTTTTTTTCTTTGGTTGTATACATGCAAGTCGTTAAATTTAAAGTTCATATCGTGTGATCTTTATTTTTAATTCAAGACATAACTTCAGGGGATGGGCATCAATTATTTTTTTACAAAGAGAATTAGTAATGTCAAGAAGCTAATAGCGAAAACATTGTTTGGTATTCATCTCATGGTGCTGTTTTTAAAGGCGAGAAAGGTATGAGTCACTGGGTAGATAATGTTGAACCTCTGTTACAATGGACACGGGATTTACTACTTACAAACTCAGATACTCATGCCTAATTGTATGGGAAGGAGTAACATACAAACTCACATAGCATGCCTAATTGTATAGGTTTAGACATTTATGATTAAAAAACCATTAATATCTATTCCTTTGTTATTGCATAGGGAGCTTCATCACAGACCATGTATGTTGATAGAATAGGCAATTCGAAACAGACGTTTGATTTGGAAGTGTTTGTTTATGAATTATGAAGCACTTTGAATCAAACAAACTCTTGGTTAGCCTAGAAAAATGAAGGAGAAAAAAAGGAAACTCACCCCTAAAATTGAGAGATATTTTTTATTTCAAATCCAAAACAGAAAAATGGACATGAGAAGCCAAAATATACTTCCTATCTCACATAGTAATTCACGCCATCTAAAATCAGTGATACCATTTTGCATTCAAACTGAAATCCAAAAAAAAAAAAAAAAGATCAGCTATATACCTATTGTCTCCCACAGTTAAAAGAATTCTTCCAATTTCATCTGGACAAACGTTGCTACCGTGGTGGGACCCCTTTTTCTACAATCAAGTTCGTCATTATCATTTGCAGAAAGAGACCCATCAGTATCCTCATATCCGTTCTCAATCGAGTCATTATCTTCCTCATCTTGTAATTTTGAAGCCCTAGGCATGGAACTCCACCTTACTCGGTAAGAGTTTTGAGAAAGATCAAACGGTTGAAAAGTGCTGAGGATGCTTTAACATAGGTGAAGAATGGGGAATCGACTGTATGGAGAAGAAATATGGGAAAATGGAATATATAGTGTGGGGATGGGGAAATTAGGGAACAATTTACAAGCTTTCTGGAAAAATTGGATGGAAGGGTTGAAATTTTGGGAGGGATATTTTGGAATTCTCTGTTTTTTTTTTTATAAAAAAAATATGAAGGTTAAAATTGACTTAGTCCAGGAAGAAATTATTCAGTGCACAAAAAAAAAATGTATTTATTGATGGTTAAGACATGATATTAGTAAAAATGATATTAGATTATAATTAGTTAAATGAAATAATGCATTCAAATTAATTCTTCCCTTCTAGTTCTTTACATGTTTATTAAAGCTTCATCTTAAATATGTGTAAATTTGACTTCTCATTAAAAAGAAAAAAAAAATTTAATTTCCCCTTTCTTATCGTTGAAATTGTCATAGATAAATTTTTTTTGTGTCTCTAGACCGAAAGTTTCAAACTCAACGTCAAGAATGAAGGAAAACTGAAAAAGAAAAAAAAAAAAACTTATTCGAAAACTGAAAAATGCGTTTTGCTCGTTCGATCTATTGCACTCAAGATTGACCTAAAATTAGTCAAAAAACGGATAAGACAATTTCAAGCTTAATTAGATATAATTCAGGTCCCTTGAAGATCATTCGCATTGCAATCAATTAATTAGAAGAAATATGATGTGATCTAGCAAAGTTGACAATCGAAAATTTACGGGACTAAATCTTAAACTTTTGATTCTTGATTTAGATCAAGACGCTATGAATTGAGAATGATGAGGGGAAAGCTTAAAAGAATCCGAGGATAATGCCAATTCCCAACTCCTCAAGCCTCGATGAAACATCTCGTTCAAGTTCAATTCTCAACTCTTCAAGCCTCTAGTGAACACTTATATCGAACTATTTTCGATTACCCTAAGCTATAACTGCACACCAAATTACATTTTTTCAATGTGAGTTGTTTTTACAAATGAATAAACGAGAACATTCAATTATCTACATAGTTGACGAAGATTAAAAGCCGGAAACTGAATTACAATTTTTTTTTACTCAAAACCGAAAAACGTGCTTCACATCTAAATTTGCCTAAACTTCCCCAACATGGATAAGGTGATTTTGAGCTTAATTAGATTTTGATTTGGGGCACTCAAATATCATTTGGATTGCAATCAATAATCGGAAGAAGTGTTCAAGCAATTGGATGAAATTCATGAGTTTATGGAGTCAAAGTTTACATTTGGAAATTTTGGGGACTAAATCATGAACTTTTTAAACTTGTGTCGGATCAAGACGTTATGAACTGGAAATGGCAAGGAGAAAATTGTTGAGAGTTCAAGGAAAATGACATATTTGAAGAATAGTTAAATATGACAAAATCCACTTGAAGTGTATTGAACGAACCACATGTTAAGATTTTAAAGAATACTATAAAAGACTCGAGGGTTGGTACTATTGAGTTCTTAAAATCAAAAGTTGAGAGTTGACTTTTTCTTTTAGGTAATGCCGGCAATTTAATTAAATTAGATATCTCAATAAATGTAAGAAAATTGTCTATGTTCCTATGGCAAAATGTATAAATTATTTATAAATGATCAATCTTTATTTTTAATTACACACTTCAATGACCACAAGACCATCTACTTATATACCACTCATTTTTATTTATTTATAAATTTAACCTTTTATAAATCCTTCTCAAATATGAAGCTAATTAAGCTATGTTTGACAAATGTGGACAATATAGGCCAAGAATTTAGTGGATGATGATTTTTTTTTAAATAACTTTTTCGATCTATTTTTAAATAACTAATATGTATATAAACACAAGTGGTCCACCTCGTATAAAAATGGACAAGCTGAGGCAGGTTCCACTATGTAAATGAGCATAATGTGTTTGACACACACACACCAAATTTTCCGTTGCACCCTTCTCTTCTGGTTGATCTCATCCTCTGATGCCTTCGTTAATGTCTCTTTTCTAATACTTTTGATGCCTTCAGTGTGCAAAATATTAAACTGCTGCTCTCTATCGCACTAGGAACATTAAAATCCATTTAAATCTAGTTAGACAAATTGTGAATCAACTTCAATCGTTTACCCTTTCCTCCCATTAAACCAGAAAACCAGCAGCATATGCAAAAAGGAAGTATGAAAGGATGCATCAATCATCACTCAGCTCAACCGAGATTATTACAACTATTTTCATTCCTAACTGCATAAATCTTTTTACACCTCTCTATTCAACTGAAACTCATATCCTTGCTGATATCGATTTTGCAAAGTACCAGCAGTATAATAAAATTTCATTAAATTTGCACAGTAATTTAAAATAAATCCAAAAACTTAATATTCTCATTCCTGTTAATTGTTTCACAACAATTCAGTTAGTACTTAGTAGTGCCTAGAACATTCACCAAAGTTCATTAAAAAGTCCTAATAACAGAAGGGCACAAACGAAAACAACTTGAAACTTCAAAAACAAAAGAAAGAAGGAAAAAGAATCTTACGCAGATGAAGAAGGGCCAAGGAGAGGATTTTCTTTTTAATTCATCAACAATTGTTTTCAAGAAAACATATAAAAGTAAGAATTTCCATTTCTTTGATTATCATACTTTCGATTTTTCCAGTCTCAAGACGAATGCCACAGGCAGCAGATGCAGAATGAACTTCCTGTCAATTCATGTGATCCTTTTAAACTAAAGTATGGCAGTGAAAATGGCAACCCAAGAAATTCAGCTACTAAAATAAGCAAATTCCTTTCTTAATATAACTTCCTCACTAATTTTGGGTGAAGGTGCACCCACACATGTAACCTCTATCTGACTACTTCACACAGAAAAAACACCCACATGTAGTTTCTGGAATTTAGGACCAATAACATAGAAATAAAACTAAAGCAATAAAATTAAAACTTCCAAGGCAAAAGAGGTCTCAAATACAATACAATATTGTCCATACAATAGTTGGGGGGTAGTTGGGGGGGGGGGGGGGGGTCCAACATAACAAATTGTGTCCAACATTATGTTAGCTATGCACTCAATACTTTCACATTGAAAGGAAACAAAAAGAAATATATACAAAAATCCTTCCAAATACGGATTACAAGTGGCAACACTCAGGTCTGGTTAGGAGATTGAGGAGATTATTGACATGGTTCATGTCAATTCAATCTTGTGCACATTCAGTAGAAGTTGAGTTGGCATACACCACTACTCTGTCTCTTGAACCAAAACAACACCTAGCTTCTTCTCCAACCTGGCCATTATTCCCTTTTCCATAAACATGTATCAACAATTTCCTTCATTCAGCCAACAAAAAATATGAAGGTATGCCAAGAGCAATAAAAACATGTACTTTTTAACAAGATTATTCATTTTTACTGAATTTATGTTAAAGGTATTTTTTTCCACCTTTTAAATTATTATTAGGTTGTTATTCTTTCAGTCGATTGATGTAGGAGCTGTACTTTTCATGTTTTGTGAAAATCGTTCATATGAATAATTAAATTGTTATGTTTTGTGACTCAAATTTTATGTGATTTTGGAGGTTTGATTCGTGGAGGAAGCTAAAATAATTTTGGTTTAGAAGTTCGGTTTGATAAGGGATTAAATTTCATCATGAATTGGGAGTTTGATTAGGAAAAAGACTTTGAAATGGATAAGGAAGTGTTTTTGACGCATTTGAAAAAAAATGGGGGGCGTCGGCAGAGCGGAAGAGAGATAGAATGGACGGCGTTGCCTATGCTGGGAGACTTTTAATCATGTTTGGTTTCTTACGCAATTTTGTGTTCTACTTCATCCATAACTCCAAGATTTGACTCATATAAATACTGCACAAGGTGTAAGCTATTTAGATACTTAAGATAACAATTAGATCATTGTTGTATACATTAAGACTTGAGAGAATTATTTGGATTTAGATTGAGAGTTTTAAACCTTGTAAAAATAATTTTAGTTTCTTGGTATAATAAATTATCCTCTTCTTCCACAAAAATCTTGGTTATTGTGTGATGTACTATTTTCATATTACTCATATTATTATTGTCTTTGATTATTGGCGGGATTCTCAATAAGTGGTATCAGAGCGATTCCGATTTCTTGCTTGTTTCATAACAAAAAGTGTTAGAGGTAAGGTTTTTTTGGTGGTTTCTTGGGAGGTCCTAATTGGTTATTCAAACGAGGTTTAAATAAGGTCGATTGTTTCTGGGATGACAACTATGAAATTTAAGATTTCGCTTTTGGTTTGCAATAGTAGATAGATTTTGTTTGTAGCAAATCAAGATGCGAGCGATTCTTGCTAAATTGGATCTTGATGATGCTTTGTTAGGGATAGAATGCTTGCAACAATGACTGCGGAAGCAACGCAAGGATTGGAAAGCCTTATCACATATATAGCTTTATCTTTCCAATCAAATTCTTCGAGATGTGGTAATTAGAAAAGTGTTGCTAGGTTGTGGTTAAAATTAAAGTTGCTTTGTATGACAAAGAGTTTTACAAGTAAGTTACACATGAAGCAGCGCTTGTATTCTCATCCCTTGACGGAAGTTGGATTTTTTTGGAAAAATAGTTTTCTTGTTCAAGGAAATCATCGCTTATTTGGAAGCCATAGATGTCAAGTATTATGAGGAGAATTTAGGGCTGGTATTGTTATGTTCGTTGCCATCTTCATAAGTGACTTTTAGAGATATCATTCTCTATAGTCGGGATACTCTTACTATTGATGAGGCATATGAGGCACTTTATTCTAAGAAGAAGATGAAGCATTTGATCATTGATTCTGAGGCCCAGATAAATGGTTTTGTTGTTCATGAGAAGAAGATATGTGGTCATGAAAGGGGTTGAGTCAAGGATCGTACCAGTGGTAAAATCTGTTGGTATTGCGACAACAAAGAGCATGTGAAGAGGGATTGCTATGAGTGATGGAGCAAGTTTGCTACTACAATTCAAAAGGAACAACCATAAAATTTCAATAATGTCAATCTTGCAGAATAAGATAGTGATGAAGATCTTTTAGTGATTATTGAAGGTGACTCCAAACCTGATTATGATTTGATTCTTGATTTAGCTTGTACTTTTCATATGTATTCAAATTGAGATTGGTTTTTTTTCATATAAAATAGTTACAAGGGGTTCTGTGATGATGGGAAATAATGAGCATTGTAAAATAGTTGGGATTGGTAATGTCAAAATCAAGATGTTAGATGGGACGATTAGAACACTTGCCTATGTTCGACATGTTCCAGGTACAAATAGAAATGTAATCTCTTTAAATGCTCTTTATTCAAAAGGGTGTGTATATCAGTAGAGGTGGAGTTCTAAAAGTTAGCAAGGGTGTTCGGGTTGTGTTAAGGGGATGGAGAAAGTCCCGGTTATATGTGTTAGAAGGTTCTATAGTCACTGTGGAGTAGCTGCAGATTATGGTTCAATAAGCAATAACTCGGGTGGAGTTGGTTGTGATCGGGATGTTTGTGATGCTTCGGGAAATTATATTGGAAAATCTTCTAGTAGCTCTAGTGGAGCTGGTTGTGATCTTGTTGATTATGTTGCTCATGGTGATTTGAGTAGGTTTGGCAACTCAAGTAGAGTTAATTGCTCATGGTGATTCATGTGGGTTTGGTGACCCGATTGGAGCTGGTAATGCACATGATGATTCAAGCAAGGATGTCTCACAAAGTAGTTCTACTGATAAGCAAGGTCTAGGATTTAGTTCATATTTGTTGAGTATGTCCGGCAGGGACATGGGATGTCCGGAAGGGGCATGGTGGAAAAATTGGAGAATGACTTGAAGAATGAAGACTTAATTCCTTGTTATGGAATTTGTGTCGATGTGGAGTTTGTTATGTTTTTTGACTTCAATTTCATATGATTTGGAAGTTTAATTCATGGATGAATTCTAGATAATTTAGGTTTAAAAGTCCGATATGATAAGGGAATAATCATCATGGATTGCGAATTTGATTGGAAAAAGACTTTGGAATGGATAAGTGTTTTGGACGCATTGGGACATAACTGGAGCGCCAAGATGCATCACTGGCTGATTAGAAGAGAGACAAAATGGCCAAGGCGGGTGGCGCCATGGTGAGGCTATGCTGTGAGAATTTTATCATGTTTGGTATCTATCGCGGTTTTGTGTTTTACTTCATCCATAAATCCAGTATTTGGCTCCTACAAATACTCCACAACTTGTAGGCTATTTAGAGGCTCAAGATAATAATTAGATCATTGTTGTATTTGAAATTTGAGATAATTGTTTAGATTTAGATTGAGAGTATTAAATCTTGTAAAGATAATTTTACTTTCTTTGTCTAATAAATTATCCCATTCTTCAACAAAAATCTTGTTGTTGTGTGATTCATTATTTTTCATATTGCTCATATCATTCTCCTTTTTAATTATTTGGCCGAATTCTCAACAAGTGGTACCAGAGTGATTCTGGTTCTTGCTTGTTTCCTAACATAAATATTTATCTATTTTTTGATATTAACGTTTTTGTAACTTTTCTTATGTTAGAATAGCTCCTTCAAATTTTATATTTCATTTCATTTTTCTTGTGATGTACCTCATTAGCCCTTTAATTATTTTACTTTTAAGCATTATTTTGAATGACATGTTTCCTTCAAGAAGTTACTGACATTTTTAATACATTATGTTCCTCCCATCAAAAAAGGAATAAATTATACTATATTGGGGCTCCATGGGTAATTTTTTAATTCCAAGTTGTGTAGTGATATGTTAAACTGTTCTGATTAGATGGCTTTCCATATATTTTTTACTTTTTTGCTTTAATTAGTTCAATAATTATGTGTTACCATGTGCATGAGATGTCTATCTATTTTTCCTTTTGGTACAATTGTCACATGTAATTCACATTTGTGATGTTATAGAAGTTTCCGCGTTTCATGTTTTTTAAACTATTTGTGAAACCTACCCTTATCAATTTATTGATTAGTTGTTAATTGTTTGGATATTAGACCATAACAGATCTCTGTGGAAATAAAAAAGGGTTGTTATAACCGGAAGTTCTATAGATCACTGTGATTGAATTAGTAGCATTTTGTGTCTTATTTTGATTCTTTAGGTCCGGCAAGAAGTTTAGTCATGCAGTGGTCATTCTCGAGCAAGGTTTCTGCTCCGCAGGTCTAATATTTTCAAGGAACTCAAGAAAACAATTTGAAAACTGGTTTTGATTTGGTGACCATTACAATTGCTGATACTCAGAAAAACGTTGTTCCTGAAAAGAAAGGGGGACTTTATACAATGACAACCTATCCTAGGCAGCACTTAAATGCACACACAATTACATCAGCCGCTTGCAATCCTATACAAAATCCTGTCCTGATTGTTCCTTCGGGCAGTTGTGTTGCGGGTACCACTGAGTTAAGGTATGTCACGAAAGTAATTCTTGCTATTAAAAGAATGATTGTGAATCTGAATCAGACCGAATCTATTTTTTAGGAACGCTTCGACACGCTCAGGGACCACATCTCAGCTCACCATCTTTTACGCTGGTTCTGTGTGTGTTTATGCAATGTTTCTTCTGAGAAGGTATATCTTCTAAGATCTTCGGATGGTTTCTTGGTGATGTTCTTCTTTTTCCTTTTTCATTTTTTTTTATCAATGTATATAGGCTCAGGCTATTTTGTTATTGGCTGGAAATGGGCCTCCCACAACTGCTACCACAACATTCCTGACAGCTCCACTTCAAGTGTCGATGCCCAGGTCTTTCGGTGCTGACGGTTTTGTTCATAGTCAGCCTTATGGCACATTACGTTGTTCAACCCCCATACCACTAACCACTTTTAGTGCTTCTCAATCTCCCGGAGCTTCTGGTAATGACAATAATATTATGGTTGTAAAATCGATACGATCTATACCGGCTACCTTCCTTTCACCCAGTACCTTCCTGTTTCTTTTTTAAACGATTTTCCTCAGTATTTGCTGGGAGTTTGAGTTTTTTTTTTTGGTAGAATTTATGAATTTCGTTGCATAAAAACTGCATAACAGAGGTATTTCTTTCATTCAGATGCTGTGCCGCAGGCTCGTAGGAAGTTTTTGGCTTGGTTTTTGGAGAAGCGCAAAGAAAGGTAAACAAGTGCCACTTCATGTATTTAAAGATCTCCAATCTAATTGAATTGAAGTTCTTCTACTAGAGCTTTTCGATTGAACGTGTGGCATTCAACGGAATTACATAATAAATGGGAATTTAAGTAGCTTAGTAGTTGGGACAACACTATCTTGGATTGAGGCGGATTCATTTTAGGGCATTCTATATCGTTAAATTGATTTTTGATGGAATGAGAAAGACATGATAGAATCATAGAGAGTCAAGTTACAAGGAATCATTAGAAATATTTATATAAATACTTTATCTAAAAGTAGAATTCATAAATGAAGTAGTTAAGTGTGGGGGTAACGAGAACTGAAAATGATCGAATAAATTTTTTTTAAAAATCTATTCAAGTCATTTATAGAATCCTAGTTTTCTCGAAGCTTCTTGTTCATACTTCTCCAAGTTCGAGAGGATAAGCAAGGATACAGGTCTTCATATCCTTAGAAGATACAGTAGTTCTTTACTGTGCCAGTAAAAGACTCTGTCTTATGCTAATTACTCCTCAAAGGCGTTAGACATTGAAACAAATTTATTCTTGAACAATCACTATATTGAAACGTAAAAGTTTCTCAGAGAAAATTAAGAACAACATATTTAAATTTAAAATCTTCAAAACCAAAATATTGCGATTGTCAAAACATCAATAAATCGTAAATAACATTATTAAAATATTTTATTAGTCACCGTTACGTGCTCACACAATCTTCATCCGTCTCGAATCACTGATTAATTATTACCTATAAAAAAATTTCATGTTTCATATGAGATGATGATCTCAATAAGTGAAATAACGTAACATGAAAAACAGAAGTCCATGAGATTCGTGCATAGCGCTACTAAACTCCATGATTTCATAACATGATCATAATATTGACTTCTGTAACTTTAAACAATGAAATACTTATATTCACTTACCTAGAATTTGATCATGTATATTCCCTCAACTATGGACGGGTATGAAACTTGGCCTATAAAGTTTCACTGACGTACGATATGATCCCTAAATTATAGTTAATGCTTGAATTTGTCCTTGAACATTAGTCTCTATATAAATTGGTCCTTAAATTATGGTTAACGAACAACTTGGTCCATATACTTAGGTTAATCACAAGTAGAGAATTTTAGGTTATTATAATCTACCCATCTTAAAAAAAAAATATTTGTTCTCGAAAATGACCACAGTTGTCTTCATCAAATAGTTAGGGATGTTTGGTTCATATTTCATCCTCGCGTTCCCAAGTTGCTTCTTCGATTGAATGATGTAGCCATAATACCTTGACCAATGATATTTTCTTGTTGCGAAGCTTTTGTACCTTCTGGGCTATAACGTAAAGCAGGACTTTCATAGCTCAAATTCTGCTGGATCTTCATTGGTTCTTGCTTTACTACATGACTCGAATCTGGGACATATTTTTTGACTTTAGATACATGGAAGACATCATGCACTGCAGAAAGCTCCGGTGGCAAAGCTAGTTGATATGCCACATTTCCAACTCGTTTGAGTATCTCCAAGGGTCCGATGTACGCGATCACCAACTGCAAATTCTAGGTCTTTTCGTCTTCTATTTGCATAATTTTTCTATATGTCTTGCGCGGTTTTAATACTAGCTCGGATCTTTCAATGGCCAGAATTGTTTGTTCCACAATTTCAAGCCCTAATATCTTATGCTCACCAACTTCTTCCCAATGAACGAGTGATCTGCACTTTCTTCCATATATGGCTTTATAAGGTGTCATACCGATAGAGGCATGGTAGCTATTGTTGTAAGCGAACTCAATTAATAGTAAATGTTTCTCCAAATGCCCTCCAAGTTCTAAGATATAAATTCAGAGCATGTCTTCTAAAGTTTGAATAGGTCACTCCAATTGTCCATCCGTTTGAGGGTGGAATGTTGTACTAAACTTTAGCCTAGTTCCCATCGCCCGATGCAGATTTTTTCAAAAGTTCGATGTAAACCTTGAGTCTCTGTATGATACAATTGAGACTCGAACACCATGTAGTCTCACTACTTCGTTAACATATAACAGTGCTTATTGGTCCTTAGAAAACGACTAGAACATCATGGAGTGTCAACCGAATCGAGAATGTTGTTATTCAAGTTGTAGTTTTCGATGGATTTGTGACTACTTCGAGGCTTAGGCCATGTTCTCTTTGTCATTTTTAAGCCGTTTTCTATTTTCGATTTTCAAAAATAGAGAAAACACGTTCTCTTTCCTATTTTTGAAAACGCATTTTTAAAAACGGGAAAAAAATTTACACTGAAAATGGAAAACATGGTTTTCCACGTTTTGAGAAATTGAAGCCAAAAACACGGTATTTTTTCAAAACACCAAAACATGGGAAATGAATTCATATTCTCTCATTCCCCTCTCTTCCGATAATCCTTTCCTCTCTCAGAAACTGAAAATCGAAAAAATTTCTTACAACTCCAAGCTCGTCTGGTCAGCTGTTTGAAATAGCTTGTGGAAGGTTCGTGCTGGATCTGAGCCCAGGTACACTAGCCACATTGATTGCTCCACACCGACCGCTAGCAGGTTCGGCTGTTTGATAGAGCTTGTAAAATCGACAATGGATCACTACGTGAGTGTTCATCTTTTATAATTTTTTTTTATTTTCCCCCCCTTTTAATTGGGATTTTGCTTGCTTGCTCGCTCACCTAGTCTAGCTATTAACGTGTCGACAATTTTCTAAAAAACTCATTTTTGGGTCTATCCCTCGTGCCTGTTAATCCATTTGTGTTTTACTGCCTCTGCCTCTGCCTCTGCCTCGTTTATTTATGTTTCTATGTGTTAAACCCTTGTTTCTACACTTGTGATTATGTTGTTAGTTCATTGATTTTAGTGTCATTTGTTGTTTATATGTGTTATTCTAAGAGTTCTGGACTATTTCGAGAATCATCTATGTATTTCAGTGTGATGCAGATATGAATAAATCCATCTGGTAATTTACTATACCTTTGGTATAAAAATTGCTCATACCTTTCATAGGTTGCATTTGATCTAGAATTTTGTGAATAAATTTGATCTTTTCTTGTTTTCTTTATTAAAAAGGTGTATGGTGATGTAATGGCCAATTGGGATTTTGTCTGATATTGTTTCAGAAGTAACTTTAATATCTTTTATTTTGTTGATGTTGTATAGTGAAAAATGAAAGGTCTGCTAAGGGAAAAGCCTTGTTCGATCCACCATCCCTAAGGTGGTAGACTGGTGAAGATTAAAAGCTTAGTCTGTTTGGAAGAATTTATAAATGGTTGAATTTATAAATAGATAGAAATGAGCCATTGGCAACTTGCACTTGGTTGGGGTTGGATTCCTTGATGTCTCCATATAGGATTCTTTCTTGTTTGTCTTGGCCAATTTTTTTTAAAAACAAAAAATGAATCATACAGCAAGAAAAGATAAATCTCGTTATGCCTTGTGAAGATGGGTATTAGGTTGGTTCGCCAACAGCAGATGGAGTACATTGTAGATATGTGTCGAACATACACGCCTCCATGTATATACTTCCAACTCGATATAGATTATTATACAAGAGGGTGCTTATTTCTTTTTGTCACGGTTTATTGATTTTTCAAGATAACTCTTATTCATGTCATTCACATAAAGTGGATATGTTACTATTGAACTAATTTACAGGGTGTTCTACCGAAGAGCTTTGGATTTTGCAGATACTGTGTAAAATCACTTGATTTTCATGGTATATTTCTATTTATCTACTTTATTTCATTAGTTGTTATGGTATTTGAGATGGGTTTAATTCCCAAGGGTCATCGTTATTCTACTTTGACAATGTTTAACATATTCTTTTTTCATCATTTCTTTGTTATATTTCATGTTTTTTTCCTAAATTTGATTGGATGGGAAGTTTGAGTAATGCATCTATATTCTATAATCTATTCTTCTCTAATATGAACTTCTGGTGCAATCTTATGTTTTAAGGGATTTTTTGAGAAAGTGCTGCCTAATGTGGGAGCGATAAATGATCACCAGAAGCACTAATTATATGATAACAAAATGTATACATGAAAAGAAGACATTTATTTGAAAAGTGTAGAGAGGATATTTCATTCAAGCATGTAAGGCTGGGATGGAAAAGAAAAATGCCTCTTCGATATGCTTTAGAGCTTTCATTCCCATTTGGTGGAAAATCTGTTGATATCCATTGTACCAATCAACTGATGGTACTAGAGCGTGTTTCAAAATTGTAGGAGTGACCTAAATAGAGAGACTTATCCTTAGATTTTCCGCTTCACAATTAGGCAAATTGGTTGGAAATGCTAAACCAGAATTGACAAGAAAATTTATTCTTTAGCTTTGATTAAGGGGTGGGCATAAGTTACCAAAATCATTGGACCAAATCAAAATCAGATCGGAACCAGCTGGTTCGATCCAGTCCTACGCAAGTTGTAATCAGCCCAATCTTTGGTTCTAATACCAAGATGTAATTTCAGATTGTAAATAGGCTTGGGTGCCTTACATCCTTCCCAAGTTTACGTTCTTGTTCAGTTCATACTTTGAGATGAAATTAGTGGTTCCATTTTCAAAATACCCATTGGTACTTGGTTCGGTTATCCTGAACCTTACTTATTTGAGCCAATACAACATTCCGAGTCTACTTTTTCAGTTTTCTTACCTCAAAGTTTCTTTTATTCATGCTTGGTTCGTGAAGAATTTAAAGTCATTCCATTCTTATGCCATTTTTTGACATCGACAGATGGATGTCAAGGGACCCAATCTTATTGAACAGGTGAAAGAAGAGATTGAATCACTCATACACATGTGGATTCTGGTACTGCTGTTTCCTCACCAAAGTAGGAAGGTGGATTGCCTGTGTCTCTTGAAAGAGGGTTGGAAAAGTTTTGCTCTCCTCCCAGTCATAATAGGGATTGATAGTTCATTGTTATGAAGAGTCATTTTTGAAAATGTACATGATAAAAATCACATTTTATGAAATTTAATGAGTTAAAAAATTTCCTTTCATATTACGATTTCTTGGAATATAATGGGCTTCCAGGTTAGAGAAAAATGACACCCCAGCCCACCCCTACATCTGTCGTCCACTTCTTATGGACAGTTGATTGATTAAAGAAAAATGATAGTTGGATGGAGTTCTTTTTTTCTAAAAAGTTGCAGTTTAATAGCTAGATTTGGGTCACGTTGCACAAACCTTCAATACTCCATGAGTTTGGAGATAATATCACGAATTAATGTTCAAGCTCAGCTGCAAGTAGCTTGGCCTACGGCCTGCATCTTGTTCTTGCTTGAGCAAGAATCCATTTGTGGCGGATGATATATCGTGTTTAGACTATCGAAATTGTATTTGACAAAAATTGTGAGAACAAACGTGAACTCGATAAGATTGATTTCAAAATATTTATTACAATGTCAACATGAGATTAATGCTCCCTTTTTTTTTTGCAACTTACCAAATTTAATTTAGGTTGCTTCTTTATATCTGGAAGAAAATGTTTCAAGATTTACCAACTTCAAAATTTATATGTTATTTAATATTAAATTAACATTAAACTATTAAAATTTATTGAATAATTGGATTTCTTGAATAAAATATTATAAAAAAAATATTTTCAAAATTTCGAAGTAAACGTGTTTTCCATTTTTATGTTTTGAGAAACAGTTTTTCAGAATGACAAAGAGAACACATTTTCAGCAATTTCAAAACAAACACTCAAAACACAAAACACAAAATAAATTCAAAACTCAAAACACAAAATTGAAATACAAAGAGAACGGCCCCTTAATATTTCCAAATTGCCCGTGGTTTTCCTACTCAAAGCTTCTGCCACTACCTTTGGCTTGCCTGGATGGTAATCGATTTTACAATCATAAACCTTTACCAATTCAAGCCACCTTCTCCACCTCATGTTCAACTCATTTTGAGTGAAACTGTATTTGAGGCAAAGGAAAAAAAAATGAAGGACATTGTTGAAAAACGAAAAAAGTTTATATAGGAGCCAATTTTCATCAAGTCGTACCTAACATTTTTTTAGATCACGTTCTTTATAAAAAAATTATTAATTAACATATCTTTGTCCCTAATAACGATTTCATTAAAAAAAAAAAACCGATAAAGTATTTGCACCTCGTTTCAAAGCTTGCTAACATAATATTTGAATAAAAATGGGCGTTGAAAACATGATACATACATTAATTAATTGAATTTTATGGTTAAGAGTGAGACAAAAAAAAAAATAAAAAAATTGGGGCATAAGTTTGAAAGTGAGTAAAGATTGAAAATATTCATTGCAATTAAAATTGATGTAACAGAAAATAATTTGTGTGAATATAATTACTTGTTTCTTAAACATTCATACTTTTTATAATTTTCCAATTTTCAGTTTTCAATATTTCACTAGTATGGTAATTAAAAAAAAAACTAAAGGCATTTTTTATTAAAGAAGAAGGGTAAAAGTGCAATTAAATATTTCTGCACGCTAATTATATTAACAAAATAATTTTTGTTTGCTGCACAACATTCATATGTGATGAATGTTCTCAATCTTTCCCCACTCATGCATATATTTCTACAGAAAAATTTCATTGCATTCTTATCATAACTGTCATTGCTTATCACCCAAATGATAATTTTGTTCTAATGTTCTATTAACATGCTTTGAAATGAGACAAATATTTTTTTAAACTTTTTTAGTCTTTTCTTAAATATACGATGATGATCAAATAATTTTTTGTTATACCTTCATAACAAATGTTTGAATGAAAATTATCGTCAAGGATAAGATGTGCTAATTTAATGAAAAGTTAGTGATAAGAATGCATCGAAAAAAGATAGAAACGTAAGTACGAGTAAAAGTTAGACACCTTTATTGCAGTAGTCAAACAAAAACTATTGTATATATTACCTTTTTTTTTATGAAACATCCGGACTTTTTAATGGAATTTTCGATTGATTCCATTTAAAAAGACAGAAAGATGGAAAACTCACAAAATCAATTCGTCGCCACGGTGCTCTTAGGAGTAATGTTTGGGAATCCCATTTACAAATTTGTCCCTTTCAATTTGTCTGTTGATTTTTTTTTTCTTTTTTGAGGAAATAGTATTGGAGTTTCCCTTTTTACATAAACATATATGGGTGGACATGGTTCGATTTCAAAGAGAATCAAATTGTCCAAAGAAATTATAATTATAAAAAGATAAACTGTTCAATTTTGTCTCTGTGTGTGTGTGTGTTGGATTGTGATGTCATTCTTGTCAATTGCATTTAAAGCATTTGGACGATGATGAAACAGGCTTGGCCCAATTGCTGGAAATATTATTTCAAACAAATAAACATTACCCAATAACTCAAGGAAATCGGCCCAAAACCCAGCCCAATCTATCACCACGTGTGCGGCTGTGGGCCCTTGATTTCATGTTTGATCTATGGTGATTGTAAAGTAGTGTATATATACCAATTGAATGGTCACTTGAGCCCTAATTTTTCATTATGTTCCTGCTTCGTGTGTGAGAAGCTTTTGGGTTCTTTTCTTTCGTGGTTTTCTTCTCTTGATTCTCTATTTAGATTATCTGTGACTAGATTAAAACTTCTGGTTTAATCATCAATCTTTGTGACTGTGGTCTTTGTGGTTTTTCAATTCAGAGTTGAGCTAAGTTAGATTGGTTGTGTAATATTGAACCATCGAGTAGTTATGTTGTGCGATTTCTTTAGGGTTTGTTGGTGTTTTTGTAGTTGTTATCTTGTACAGAAGGGTAAAATGTATTTTGTATTCTGAGCCTAAATAATAATCGATTCCTTGGTGTTTTTAGTTTATTGGATGTTCTTCGTGATTCTATAAATCTGCTTCCATAGGTATTTTGGTTCTACAATTTGTATCAGAGCCTTCTTGGTGGCTCTCTGGTTCGTCGATTGGTGGTGCAGGGTGTGGAAATTAATTTCACAACCTGTTCTTCACTGATCTCCTTTTACAGTGAAAATGCTAGATTTTGATTTTGCTACTAGTCGTGTTTTCTGTTTGTGTTCTATTGTTGGGAAACTGGTTCTTGGTGAACGGGGCTTAGAGATTGGGCTTCGAGCGGTGGTCATGCAAAGCTCCTGGAATCTTCTTCTTTTTGTTGGTTATTCGAACCAACTTGGTGACATTTCCTAACCCCAATTTATTATCACGTTATTTGGTCTTGAGTATTTTAAATTTCCCAATGTTTCCCCTGTGTTGATTATTGTGACTCCAATCCACCAAAAATCTGGGCTCAGTCTTTCCAATCGAACACCACAACCACAAACCAAATCACAAACCAAATGCCAAAACCGGTTGCTCTCTAGTTGCCCACAAAGGGCAAGGTGTGGAAGGTATATTGTAGCCTCAAAGATCAGCTACAAAGGCTAGAAAAGGGAGAAGAAACAAAGCATGAAGCTGGATAGGAAGCACGAAGCCAGAATCACTATTTTCTCTCGAACACAAAGGGGCTAAAATAAAACCAATTTCACACACACACACACACACACACACACACACACAAAACAATAACTGGTAGCATATATAAGATACCAAGCATGTGCTTTAGGGTAATAAGGCCCAATAGGTAGTGTAAATGGGCTGTCTACCAAAAAGTCGTCCAAGGTAATGAGTTGGGCCATGAGTAACACTAATTAAACTAGGTTACTTCAAATGGTCCAAATAGATTGTACGATTGGTTTGTTCAATTGTGGTGTCGACATTTCACTTAACTCATCGGTCGATGCCTATGAAGTATAATCCCAAAAAACGGTTTAACATCATTGCCCAAGATTTATTGGGTATCAAAACCCAGCAAATCTCCAACTTGATTTCCAATAAATCTGCAAGCAACCAAAACACACATTTTATACTTGCATAATCAAACTAACCAATAAAATTGGTATCACGGACCTTACGTCATGTTTCGAACCCAAAACACATATCATACCTACTCTATGTACTTATCAGGGCTAAGATCGAGAACATCCAAGTAGAAATAGATACTCACAACAATCAATCAAGAGCAAATAAGCATGCGATGGAGATATCATATAGGATAACACGTAGATCTTTTCAAAACATGTTTACATAAAATAGATTAACACTAAGTTAAACAACATGCCAACAAATATACAACAAATGCATAAATGACCTTATAGAGAAGATCTCAACCCACTTATTATATCTCATTCCGTGTTGCTCCCACCTCAAGAACACATATCTCACCTCATTGCCCACCATACTCACTAGACTAATCACTCAACACGTGTCAAACGTTAAATTTCTATAGATCCCAAGTTCTCGGGATAATCCTCTATCACTACATCACTTTTTTCTACCTACGTAGATAATGGGTCTCCAACTAATAGAAGTCATAGAAGTGTCTCACTCACACTCTACCACATTAGGGTCTCTTACAGATAAAGGATTCCAACATTTGATCACATCTCCACTTGTAATCCAAATGTCACATTCCACATTCCTAGTACAAATCACTAATGTACCCCTAGGTATCTATACTCCACCTTACCAAAAGACTAACACATTGCTAATGCATCCCAAACCCACTATGTATGAGAAAAATTACATAAAGTAATAAGATCACTCTCATTCATGTCAATGCACATCAAACACATTGAAATGTAACATATAATCATGCAACCGAATCAAGTAATCACACACATGCAGAAAGGATTACACACATATGCATATTTACAGTAACTAGGTTTACACTGAATAAACCTTACTAGGGTCATCACTCGACCCTATAAACACATTCACTTCGTCTCTCATCTTGTCATTCTGCTTATCCTTTTTCTTGGGACAATCCCTAATAAAGTGTCAAGTCTTACCATAACTGTAACACCGTCTACCACTAGATTTGTCCCATCTTTTGCCCTTCTTCTTACAACCCTCATCACTCAAGTCACTACTCGAGTCACCATTGTCATGAGCTCTACCCAAACTCATCTGCTTAAACTTCATTCTACTCATCATCATATGCCAACTCAATGCTTCTCTTTTCTTCTTTTTCAACCTTAATTTCCATCTTCTTACTCCTAAGGAAATCTATGACAATCTCAGGTGTTAAAGTGTCCATACTATACTTAATTGTATTCTTAACCTCTCTATATGAATTAGACATTAAATTAAGCAAAATGATGGTCTTATAAATTTCTGACGCTTTCTTATCACAATTAACGATATCTTGAACCAACATGTTAAAAACATCCAAATTGTCATTAAGATCCTTTGAAGGATCTATTTTAAAGTTAAAAAATCTTTCAAGCAAGTACAACTTACACTAAAAAAAAAAAAAAAAAACCGATTTCGCGACAAACAAATGTTGTCGCAAAAATTGAGTTTTTGTTGCAAAAGTAATTTAGCGACAACAATACGTTCGTTGCAGGTATTGTTGCTCTACATGAGTCACAGAATGTGTTTTGCGACGACTTTCGTACATTCGTCGCAGTAACAAAATCGCGACACTATTTGTTTGACGTAGAAAATACGAAATAGCAACACAATATCTGTAGCCATAATGTCGTCGCAATATATATATGCGCAAAAAATTTAAAGGGCGACAGTGTGTTTGTCGCAACTAATGTTCCAATAAAGTTTTTATGACAAATATGTTCATTTCGAATGTTGAGTTACTGAACATATTTTGCGACAACTTTCGACCATTCATTGCAGTAACAAAATCGCGACCCTATTTGTTAGACGCAAAAAATATGAAATGGCAACACAATATTTGTAGCCATAATGTCGTCACAATGTATATATGTCGCAAAAAAATTAAAGGGCGACAAGTGTGTTTGTTTCGAATGTTGAGTCACCGAACGTATTTTGCAACAACTTTCGACCATTCATCGCAGTAACAAAATTGCGAAACTATTTGTTTGACGCAAAAAATATGAAATGACAACACAATATTTGTAACCATAATGTCATCGCAATGTATATATGTCGTGAAAAATAAAGGGCGACAAGTGTGTTTGTTTCGAATGTTGAGTCACCGAACGTATTTTGCGACAACTTTCGACCATTCTTCGCAGTAACAAAATTATTTGTTTGACGCGGAAAATATGAAATGGCAACATAATATCTGTAGTCATAATATCATCGCAATGTATATATGTCGCGAAAAATTTAAAAGGTTATCGCAACTAATGTTCCAATAAAGTTTTTACGACAAATATGTTCATTTTGAATGTTGAGTTGTTGAACGTATTTTACGACAACTTTCAACCATTCATTGCAGTAACACAATCACGACACTATTTGTTTGACGCGGAAAATACGAAATGACAACACAATATCTGTAGCCATAATGTCGTCGAAATGTATATATGTTGTGAAAAATTTAAAGGGCGACAAGTGTGTTTGTCTCAACTAATGTTCCAATAAAGTTTTTACGACAAATATGTTTGTTTCGAATGTTGAGTCGCCAAACGTATTTTGTGATAACTTTCAACCATTCATTGCATTAACAACATAGAAACACTATTTATTTGCCGCAGAAAATATGAATCAACACAAAGAGTCTATCGTGCCATTATTTGTGCAACGAGTATAGTTGTTGCCTAATTTATTTCGTGATTATTTTATATACGTCGCATATTTTATTTTACAACATATAAAATAATTACTACACAAAGTATTTTGTGACAATAAACATTAATTTTTGTGTCTAGCTTTGCTCGTAGTTAAATTTATTCTGCAACACAGTATTTATCGCTTCAACGATGTACAATTATCGCATAATTGATTCAATTTAAACACATAATTTTAAACACATATGTCGGAAAATCTATTTTAAACACATAATTTTAGATTTATTTCGTCGCAATGGAATCATTACTGTGGTGCACATTTATATGAAAATGTAACTTACCTTATTAGAAATAACTCCCGACTTTATGAAATGAGAAAAAAAACCATATTACTATCAACAAAATAAATATAGATCAATTTATGACGGAGCAGCAAATCATAGTTAAGATGATTGAGAAAATCTAAATTGGCATTTGTGAAAAATTATTACACCTTGAATGCTGTCTCAAACTAATCACATGTGACATTTTCGCACTCCGGATAAGATTTTACTGCTATAGTCTCATAATAAGTACCTGGAACCCACTAATGCAGGGAAAACAAATAAATTATTAACAAATTGTTACCAAAAAAACTAGGCAAGTCTTTTTAGAATAACAAAAACATCATCTACCTGGTATGCAATCCGGACCTTTGAACCATCTTTTAACACGGGTTCTGTATTTGAAGCATATCAAGTCACTTTCTTTTTAGCGTAGAAAGACTCCCAACTACGGAGAATCACCATGAGTAGAAAATGGAAATCATAAGCAACTCAAAAGTTCCTCAGAACTCCTTCCAAATACTAACAACTAAAGACCATCCAGACAGAAACAAATCACCTAAGAAATGTCTCAATCATTAGCTAAGCAAGATTCCTACTACTTACTAATAAACATTACAAAGATAAATCACAGATCAATCATAGCCATCACCAACTAATTAATGACTATCAAGGATCAAATCTAAGGCTAAATTTTGCACAGTTCACAATCCAAAATTTAACACAATCTACAATCTGCAATTCAATTTTATAAAAAAAAAAATGGAAACTTGCATTGTATACACAACAAATAAAATGAATATCCTAATAATACAGAAAATGTGCCACCAATTACATAATTCTAAACAATTAATTATTCAGTTGATCCAAAATAAGACTAAGCTTTATAAAAGTTGCAATTTTAAACCAACTGCTTCTAGAGCTCAAATCTTTCAATTGCAATCTAAGACAACATAAAAAGGTAAAAGAAAATCCACTACACAACTTGATTACCTCCAAGATTAAAACAAATACAAATTTCAAGGTCGAACTATTTAGAATGGTTCACCAAACTTGAAAAGTAGAAAATAGAACTATAAATATGGAAGAAATAACAAAAACCTCACGGGACACTCAAACTCCACAATAATATTTGAGTAATTGTTATAGGACAAGATCAACAATCATCACAATAAGAAATCAAATATATCTCAATAGTGAGTTGCTCTAATATCTCAATAGTGAGTTGCTCTAACCTTAAATGTCAATAAAGAAATTTTATCAACTCTCGATAGATGCGTCGTCAGTACTCGAATCTACATAGGAAAGGAAAAATGTATATAGTCATTATAAAATATAATAAAAAAATATTATGCAAAAAAAAGAGCATGATTCATTATACTTACCAATATCACTATCAGCATTATCATCTTCACCATATAGAGATTTCTCATCTTCACTGTAATATTCATTCAATGTATCATCTTTCTCTTCCGAATTATCATATATAACATTATTCATATTTTTATTTAGTGCTTCATTTTTAATAATATCTGGATCAACATCTCCTCTATGGTATACTTGAGTATCAAGATCTTCCTGTTGTATTGCCAAGACAATATTTGATGATTCATTTTCCTGAAATATTACTTGCTCACTATCCTCTTTTTTTTTTCTTTTTTTTTTTCAGGAATGTCCCGTATGCCTCTATGTTGTACCTTTTCCACTACCTTCCATTGTGGACCCAACACTAGATCATCCATATAAAATACCTATTGTGCTTGGATTCATCCATGTACCATTTGCGATTCACATTGATAGAAGTAAGATGGTAATCTACAACTGTTCTTTTTTGTTTTGGATTATTATCGTACCAATGACACTGGAACAAAGTGACGCGGTAGTAAAAAACGTATACCAACTCAATGACGTCACATAGTATACCAAAAAAATTGATGTTCTCATCTCCCGGCGCCATCACTCCACTATTTTGTGTTGTACGACAATCATCCTGATTTTTAACAAGGAATCATACCCCATTAGCAATACAACCTGAATAGGAAAATATTCTAAAATCTGGTTTACATGATAATGCATACAATTCTTTGCTCACAACTGAATCTTTTTGATTATATAATCTCGTTATTTGTGCTAACAAAAAAATATTAATCAATATACCTTCAGGAAACCATCCAAGAATGATACGTTGCATTAATAAATAAATAATGCATGCATTATAACTTACACGTGAAGCAAACCATCCAAGAAACAATTCTTCTTGTTTTTGTTCCAAATTGTTATGATTTTGTTGTTGCAATATCTCCATATGTTCACTACAAAAGGAACATTCAATTAAATACTACAATACATTAGTAATTAATAGCAAAAAAATCTACAAATTGATTAAGAACTCACTCTAAATATTGTCGAACTTCATCACAATTATTTAGGACATATCAATGGGCTTTATCAATTTCCTGTTTCGAAAGTAACTTTGGTTCTGCATGACCTAATAGTCTAGTATTTTGAGAGAAAACAGACAAGCTTGTAGATGGAGTCCCACCATCGTCATTGCGTTCAGGTCGATTAAATCTTGTTTCAATGTCGTTGAGATACATCGAGCAAAAAGTTAAAGACTCATTAACAATATATGCTTCAGCAAATGATCCTTCGGGTCGAGCTTTATTCTTAACATAACTCTTATATCTACCTAATATTCTGTCATCAAATTTTACATGAAAAGTTTTTAAAAATAATAAGCCAACGAACAAGTGTGTGTGTGTGTGTGTGTGTGTGTGTGTGTGTGTGCAATATTAGCAATTACCTTTCAATTGGATACATCCATCTAAATGCAACGGGACCTCCAAGTTTTGTTTCTTCAGGTAGGTGAACAACTAAATGAACCATTACATCAAAAAATGCTGGTGGGAAAATTCGTTCTAGTTTACATAAAATTATAACAATCCCTTCTTCCAATTTCTCTAAATCATTTATATTCAATGTTCTTGAACATAATTGTTTAAAAGAACAACAGAGCTCTACAATTGTAGTACACACTTCCTTTCGCAAAAAATTTCGAATAACAATGGGAAGAAGTTGTTGTAACAGCGCATGACAATCATGAGTTTTCAAACCTGATATTTTGCCTTCATTTTCGCGTACATATTTAGAAATATTTGATGCATATCCATCAGGAAACTTCACAGATTTCAAGAACTTGCAAAAGATTTTTTTTCCTGCAACGTTAACGTGTAATAAGCATGAGGTTTCATTAATCCATTACCATGTGATTTTAAATACAATTCTATTCTAATATTCATATCTTGCAAATCCAATCTAGCCTTATCCGTATCTTTTGTCTTCCCTTCAACATTCAACAATGTTCCAACAGTATTATTGCACACGTTCTTCTCAATATGCATCACATCTAAATTGTGTCTTAGTTTCAACTTTGACCAATACTCCAACTAGAAGAAAATTCTTTTTTGTCCAGTTTATCTCATCTGGAGTTCGTTTTCTTTTTCTATCTTTATTACTAGGGTGCTTTCCAGGTTTCCTATACCTCACAGCTTGTAATTGCTTTAAAATATCATCTCCTGATAACTTTTTGGGTGGTGGTCGTAATTCTCATTTACCATCATGTAATTTACTTTTTCTCCAAGGATGGTTAAGTGGCAAATAACGTCGATGACCCATAAAACATATTTTACTACGTAACCTACGCGAAGAAGTATTCTCATTACATACTGGACAAGCTTTGCATCCCTTAGTGCTCCATCCTGATACATTTCCATAAGCAGGCAAATCATTAATGGTCCACATTATAGCTGCATGCATAGGAAACATTTGACCACTATAAGCATCAAACGTGTCAACACCAACTTTCCATAATTCTTTCAACTCATCCACTAGTGGTCTCAAATAAACATCAATATCTCTTCCTGGTGCATGTGGTCCTGGAATTAGCAATGACATCAACATAAACAGTTCTTTTATGCACTTCCATGGTGGCATATTGTATTGCACTAGAACAACAGGCCACATGCTGTAGGAATTATGCATGTTTCCAAATGGATTGAAGCCATCAGTTGCAAGACCTAACCTAACATTGCGAGGATCTTGCATAAATCCTGGGTATAACTTGTCAAATTCTTTCCATGCCTCACCATCAGCTAGATGTCTTAAAACACCTTCTACTTCAACCCGACCTTCTGCATGCCATCTCATATCCTTAGCAGTATGTCTTGATATGAATAATCTCTGTAATCTTTTTTTTTCAATGGGAAATATCTCAATACTTTTTGAGGCACCTTCATTCCCTTGCCAAAATTGGGTTTGTATCGTGGTTCATCACATTCTGGGCACCTAAATGCAAATTCATGCTCTTTCTAAAATAATACACAATCATGCTTGCATGCATGAATAGTCTCATAACCCAATCACAATTCACTTAGCATGTTTTTGGCATCATAAGTTGAAGTTGGTAATCCAATATCTTCTGGAAAAACGTTTTTAAGTAATTCCAACAATATATTAAAAGATTTGTTACTCCACCGATTCATAACTTTTATATGCATCAATTTCACCATAAAGTTCAATAATGACATTTTAGAACCAGGAAACAAAGTTCGTTGGGCTTCAGTCATCATCTTCACAAATTGGTTGCTCTCATGATTAGGCATTCGAGATGAGAAATTATGATTTCCGCCATGTTCTTCTCCCTCCCGAGTTTGGTTAGCGCATAGATCTTCTAACATATCATTCATCTCATCATATTTTTCTTCTTCATCCAATTCAAATGTATTTCTGTCAGCACCATCAAAGTCATTCTAGAGTTTCTCTCCATGAAAAATCCATCTCTCATAACTCGCAGAGATTCTAGAGTGGTATAAGTGAGATTCTACCACATATAGTGACTGAAAGAATGCATTTTGACAATTTTGGCATGGACATGGAACCTTGTTGTTCTCATCCAGACATTGTTTTGCTACATCCATAAATGAATTGATACCATCTAGATATTCTTCACTTAATCTATTATGAAATCGCATCCAACTCCTATCCATCATGTATGTCACTTTATTCACATAGACCAGCAACTACACATAGCATGAATAAAATAAGCAACTACACATAAGCATGAAGAATTAATCAGAAATCAGCAACTACTTTGGTAGAATAGCTAGTATAACCTGAGATCCAGTGCATCATTTGGTAAGGATTGGAAATAAACCTCATACGAACCACAATATTTTATTTCTTTTTACTTTTTATTTTGAAATATAAAACCTTTCTAACATTCAAAATGCACCTTTAACTTCACAAACTTTACCATTATAAGAAGGAACAAGTATGAATTAGATGTATATCAAACATCATGAAGATTCGTGCAATTGAACGAAACTTTACCGGAAATGTAATTTCTTAATGAGAGAAACTATATGTTATAACACTGATAGGCAGGTTACTAATGGTAAAGAGACAAAAGCATAACAGTAAAATCAGGTGCACATATGTTGGACTGTAACCACCGAGATGCTCTTCACAATCTGGAAATGCTTGTGACAGTAAAAGCTTCAATGTATTTGGAGTAAATCAATGTAATCTGTATTGAGACGTTTAAGACTTTTCTCTACAATTTCCCGTATATTAGCAGCATCAACTTGCACAACCTTTGCATCATCTACACGTTCCCGTATATTACCAGCAACTTTCGTGGCCAAAATAACCTTGTTGGAGAAAAATTTGCAGAAGATTCAGTAGCCATTTGAATTAGGAAATGAACTTACAAATGAAGATTCAGTAGATATAAATTGAAGTTATGATAACATGAATAATGAGCTTACTCTTCACACAGTAAAATATATTGGAGCCTTCAAACCTGTGGCATTAATGCTCATTACAAGCTCAAAAATTTCTTCAACAATAAAATGGATCTCACACACAACTGATGCAGATTTTCATATATTGTATTCCATTTCTGGGTCGCTTGCACAGATCTTTGCTGTTCAACTTTCAGCCTCTCAAAATGCCTCTGAAGCTCAACTGGAATCTGTTCTGAAGTCCAATCTCTTTTGGAATTCTCAGATGGTAGTGAAATCGAAAGCGTTTGGAATTGAGAATGGCCGTTGGGTTTCCACTCAATTGGGAATGGCGTTTGGAATGTCTAGTTCCACTAAGAATGTAAAATTCGGTTTGAGAAAACAAGGTAACAAAAATCGGTTTGAGAAAACAAGGTAACAAAAATATTTTTAAAACAAGGTAACAAAAATATTTTTAAAACAAAGTAACAAAAATATTTATAAATCAAAGTAACCAAAATATTTTTAAAACAAAGTAACACAAATATTTTTTAAACAAAAATATTTCAAAAATAATTTTAAAACAAAAATATTTTTATAACAAAAATATTTTTAAAATAAAGTGACAAAAATAATTTTATAACAAAAATAGTTTTAAAACAAAGTAACCAAAATATTTTTACCCCCTTGCATGAATTTATACTAAAGATAATTTACTACAGTAAATGCCTTTTGAATTGTCTCATGCAACTAGCAGTGGACGAGGCAACTTGAGGAGGGATATTTCTCGGAGACCACTAATTTAATCTCAAAACTATAAATTCAATTGAAATTCAACCTTATAGATCAATATTAGCTCCAATCCTGGGTTATTTTTCCTAACGGTTGGTCGTGTCTTGGCATGTGTTAAGCAACCCACAACTTATTCACTGATAATGTTATGGGAGGTCGATGGCCGGGCAATAATATCCAAATTAGTAAGACAATCAAGGTAACAATTCTTACCATAGTGAGAAACGACGAATTGTCAATCCAGTGTTCGCCTTTGATTCCTATAAATTCACTATATCGGTATATTTTTACTAGGTTCGGGAGTATGTCGGAGAATAGTGAGTGTAATTGAAATGCACTTGTAACAAATAATTGAACTTAAGAAAACAAATGTTTTTCTTATTTCATAAACAATCCTACAATACCTTTTAGGCTCTTCAATGCGAA
The DNA here is from genome assembly GCA_019097785.1 of Fraxinus excelsior. Taxonomy (NCBI): domain Eukaryota; kingdom Viridiplantae; phylum Streptophyta; class Magnoliopsida; order Lamiales; family Oleaceae; genus Fraxinus; species Fraxinus excelsior. Next base: position 22,982,212 of record CM032637.1, read on the forward strand.
CACGATGGATAACCTACTGGGTCAGCAGTCCGTTAATGGGTTGGACAACAAAGTAGAATAAATAAATTGTGAAAATATTGAACAAAGAAACTTTAAGTAACGTTTTGACTAGCAAACAACTTCAAACATTTTAAATCCATCATTCTGAATCGTTGCTAGCTTTCCGGAATGGGGTTATGGGCCCAAAATGGACACCGTATGTAAAAGTTACGCTATTTTCTCCGAACATCAACCACCCGAGCGTTCCAAATATGCATACGCCTGATCATCAATAGTAACCTTGACACAAAATGGAAGTATAAGATTTACCGGCGTAGAACGAAAATTGGAATCCACCAAGAAGAACAATTTTATTTCAAAATGGAATGATGTTAATTCAATTCGAAAAATTTTGATTGACCGCCGACCGAACTTTAATTGCGATTTTGAGGTTCAAAACGACCTCAATCGGGCAGAGCTGGTTGCCATGGCATGTGGATCTGCTTCCCGTTTCTGAAAACATATTATAATAGAAATTCTGACGTTCGAGCTGAAAGTTATGCCCATTTGAAGTTAGCACCTGTTTTCTTGCCCCCTTTTTCCTATTTTCTTGTTCAATTCTCCTTCAAACTCTAACCCCAATCGTTCTACATCAAACGTGATCAAGTATATTTCACTATATGAATAACAAAAATTAATAATGTTTTTGAATTATAAAATTAATTTTTTATAAAATAAAATAGAAGTCTTATATCATTACATACTCCAACTCGAAAAAATGGGATTGTTATAAGTTTATTTTCCTTCTTCTAAAGTGGAAACCAAAAAAGTTTTTCCTTTTAAACAAATCCATAAAAGAAGGGTATACCAATAGTTTTAAACCTTTTTTCCTTTTTAAATAAATCCAGAAAAAAGGGGTGTAACACCAATCGTTAATCAATCTGGAGGGAAAATTTCTACTTCCGTCCTTATTTTCATCATCTCTATCTATAAGTAATCAAGTGTTGTTCATTTTTTCCTACACGTTTTCAGCTTCTTTCATTTTGTAAGTTCTCGAGACTAATGATTCAATTTTATATTTTCGGTTTCTTCATCTAATTTATTTTCATTTCTTTGTTTCATGTTGATTCGTTTGGAAATTCTCTTGGTCGTTAATCAAAGGTCGTTGATACAAAAATTCACGATCCAGGTAGGTGAACAGATCTGTTTTCCCATCTCATGTTTATAAAGTTTTGTTGAATATGATTGATGATAAGAAGAAATAACATTCAGAAATGATGAATAGATTTCTACCAATAAATTCATCCTAGTTGCATGACGTTTATAACTTGTTGCTTTTGACGAATAATCTGTTGCTTTTTGACGTTTATAACCTGTTGTTTTTTGAAGAATCAAACATTCGGAAATGATGAATAACCTATTGGGTCTGGTTTTATAGTTACTGTAAATTTCTCTTTGTTGAGAACCAGATTCAGCAATGGAGTTCAGGATTTTTTTTCTTTGCTGTAAATGTGTTTGCTGTGATTCAGGGGTTGCAGGATTTGGGTTCTGTTAAGGAAAATTTCTGGTCCTATGTCTAGTCCTACTTTGAATTAATGAAAATGAATGTAATGTGTTTGCTCCCGTAAGTTCCAACGATTATCCTATAGTTTAATAGTAACCTCAACATTTAACTCTTGTTACTTTTTTTTTTAAACCTGATCAGTATTTCAAAGCCCGTTGCTGATAAAAAATTAGACTCCTTCCACGTAAGACAGAGCTCGAAAATCTGGTCACTTTTCCTCACTGTGAAAGTGCCAAAATACAGGTTTTAGCTACTTGTTAACTGGGCCTGATTCTTTGATCTTCCCTCCCAGGCCTTGAGCTGTAAACAACAGAGCTTCAAAGAGATCGAAATAAGTTTGCAGCTTTTGGGAATAAGTTTTTCTTGGCCCTTAATAGGAGTAATAATGTCCAAAGTATAATTTCAATATAAATCCAACCTCGTTCTTACTAATTATTTCCAAAGTATTGATATGTTAGGTTGGGTGGCACCTGAATACTTGGGAGGTTGTATGTCGGAAGTAAAATTTTGAACTCTGTTACTTTGATTTCCTTAGTAATTTTGTACTTTTGAAATGAGTAAATTTTGCTTTTGTTTTCTTCTTATTACATTGGCAGAAAAAGGTAGAAAACATAACATATTTTAGATTTTTACTAAGTCTGAATACTTAAACATTGTTAAACAATGGTCCAATGGTCCAGATCCTTTTTTTTCCTTGATAGATAATGGCTTCTCGAACAAGAATTGGCAGGAAAAATAGAGTGCTTAGTACATTATACGAGCCACATTCAGACGTTTTCTTGTCGAACTATCATGCAAGGGTCTATTGTCTCAGACAAGTAATGTCCAAGTTCCTATTCCATTAACTCAACCTCTTCAGGTTCCTGCCCCATTATCTCAACCTCAAGCTTAGCCTTAGCCTCAGCCTCAACTTAATTCATCACAAGCAACCACATTGACCCATGAGACCATTCTCAATTCCAACGGTAATCATTTATCTTAATGTTTATGATATAAAATCATCCTAACGTATACATTTATTGATAGAATCTCATTTTTTGTTTATACATTCAATTGATATAAAATCATCCTAATGTCTATAGATTCCCATTCTTTGAAGAGGAAGGGGCGTGGTCTTACAAGAGGCAAGGGCACTGATGATATCATCAGTGCAGCTGGAAATATATCATTGGAGATTTCTAAAATAATGGGAAGAGTGATTGGAAAAATATCATTGGAGATTTCTAAAACAATCAGCAAGCAAGTTTAGCTAGTGAGTGTGGCTATGTCGTTCGATCATTTGATCCACTTCGTTACAAAAGATGGATCGACATACCCAATGAAGAGAAAAATAAATTATATGATCAAGTTTTGGTACGTCATAAACAAATTAACGTTTTACAAAATTTTGTTGAATAGTTATTAGTTTCCATATTTTAATAAATAATTTATTTATATATACACTTTTCTTTTTTGGTAGGCAAAGTTCAAGCTTGATTTGACAATTGAGCATGTCCATAAATGTGTGAACGATACTTTAGCGAGAAGATATCGTGACTATAGATGTAGACTCAAAGAGAAATATTTCAATGAAAAAACATTGGATGAGGCAATAAAGAATTGCCCACCTTTTGTAACTCAAGTTGATTGGGAATGGCTATGTCAATATTGGTCTACCCCTAAATTTCAGGTAATTTTTTTTAAAAAAATATTTACACTTGTAAATATAAATAATCACATAATTTATACGCCATGTTAAAATAATTAATATAATGAAAAATAATAAATTATAATATGGAGTTAATTATTTATTTCATATATGAATTAAATGCAGACACTATTTACGCGTAATGTAGCAAGCCACTACATTAAATATAATCATCGTAGCGGATCAAAATCATTAGTTGCACGTCTTGAAGAAAATGTAATATTTTCTTTTGAATTTATGAATAAAAATATATTTATGTAACACGATACATATTACTTCAAACAGAGATCAATAACTAAAGAAAACGCATAAGGAGAAATAGAATTTTATTATGAGACTTATAATGAGAAGAAAGGCTGGGTAAACGATGAAGCGCGAAAAAGATATGTAAGTATATTAACAATTAATTCATCGTTATTGAGATTTTATATGTATTCAGTTATTAACATATATCTCTTATTCTCTCTCTTTACTTATATATAGGAGATGATGCTTCAGATTAAAGAGCAACCTGTTCCAGATGGATTTGATGCCCCCACTGAACTTGAGATTATGCAGCAAGTTTTAGGAAAATCTAGAGGTTACATTAGAGGACTTGGACATGGTCCAAAACCTGCCTCAAACACTCTGTTCGTTTGACATCGGTTGATACTGAATCAATAGCCCTTCGAAAGCAAATACAAAAGCAGGAGCAAGAATTATTGGATATGCGTGCTAAGCTTTCTCAATTTGAGACACTACATAAGTTCGTATCGAGTCAAGTTGGCACGTCTCCACAACAATCTGAACCAGCACTAATAGTTTAGTATGTCCTATTGATAATATATGAATTATGATTTATTTAATTATTTGCTTTAATTGCGAGACAACTATTTTCCTTTATGGATTGGTTTGACCGAGTAGTCCTTTTTTGTATGTTACTTTGTGATGGAAAGTTTAATCGTATAATGAATTGTTCTTAAATTTTTTGGTTTAACCGAGTAATCCTTTCTACTTACAAAAATCACTCACACAAATTCTTATTTCAATTCACTCGAGAGTTCTCTACATTCACACCTAATCTAGGTCTTTATGCACACAAAAGAGTACAATCTCAGGTATTAACTACCTAACAAAACTAAGCCTCCACTTGGTTGAAGATTCCACCAAAAATTTGTTGCAAAGCTAGTAGAAGTAAGGCTCCAACTTCAACTATTTTTTTGATTGTTTGAGGCTTCTAGATTCTTTTTAAGATATCAAACTTTATAAGTACAAAAAGATTAGACATCGCTTGTAGATCAGATTGAAGATGAAGCCAATGAAACAACAATCACGGCACCATTTGGTGCTTAATGAAACTATTTGGCGCCGCTCATATTTTTGGCGACATTCTTTATTATTTGTCGCAACTTCTCACATTTCACGACAACGTTTTATGTCGCCTTCTATTTTTTGTACTTATTTTTTTCATCACAATCTTCGCGACACACTCTAAAAATGTGTCGCGTTAAGTCACTTATTGCGACAACGTTTTGTATGTCGCGAAAAATCTTATCGCGACGCGAAATCACGATTACATTTTTTAGCAACAAATATTTTTTATCGCGAAAACTAGACCCTATTGCATCACAAGCATTTTGTTGCAAGAAATAAATGTTTGTCGCCATAAGTTTCCCACCAAAAATATTTTGGCTTCCCTCATATTTTTGGCGACATTCTTTATTATTTGTCGCACCTTCTCACATTTCACGACAACGTTTTATGTTGGTACTTATTTTTTTCATCACAATCTTCGCGACACACTCTAAAAATGTGTCACGTTAAGTCACTTATTGCGGCAACGTTTTGTATGTCGCGAAAAATCTTATCGCGAAATCACGATAAGAATTTTTAGCAACAAATATTTATTATCGCGAAAACTAGACCCTATTGCATCACAAACATTTTATTGCAAGAAATAAATGTTTGTCGCCATAAGTTTCCCACCAAAAATATTTTGGCTTCCCTCATATTTTTGGCGACATTCTTTATTATTTGTCCCACATTCTCACATTTCACGACAACGTTTTATGTCGCCTTCTATTTTTTGGTACTTATTTTTTTCGTCACAATTTTCGCGACACACTCTAAAAATGTGTCGCGTTAAATCACTTATTGCGACAACGTTTTGTATGTCGCGAAAAATCTTATCGCGAAATCACGATTACATTTTTTATCAACAAATATTTTTTATCGGGAAAACTAGACCTATTGCATCACAAGCATCTTGTTGCAAGAAATAAATGTTTGTCGCCATAAGTTTCCCACCAAAAATATTTTTGCTTCCCTCATATTTTTGGCGACATTCTTTATTATTTGTCGCACATTCTCACATTTCACGACAACGTATTATGTCGCCTTCTATTTTTTCATCACAATCTTCGCGACCCCACTCTAAAAATGTGTCGCGTTAAGTCACTTATTGCGATAACGTTTTGTATGTCGAGAAAAATCTTATCGCGAAATCACGATTAGAATTTTTAGCAACAAATATTTATTATCGCGAAAACTAGACCCTATTGCATCACAAGCATTTTGTTGCAAGAAATAAATGTTTGTCGCCATAAGTTTCCCACCAAAAATATTTTGGCTTCCCTCATATTTTTGGCGACATTCTTTATTATTTGTCGCACCTTCTCACATTTCACGACAACGTTTTATGTTGGTACTTATTTTTATCATCACAATCTTCATGACACACTCTAAAAATGTGTCGCGTTAAGTCGCTTATTGCAACAACTTTTTGTATATTGTGAAAAATCTTATCACGAAATCACAATTCGAATTTTTAGCAACAATTTTTTTTTTATCGCGAAAAGTAGACCCTATTGCATCACAAGCATTTTGTTGCAAGAAATAAAGGTTTGTCGCCCTAAGTTTCCCACCAAATTTTTTTTGATGCCTTGCTTCCCTCATATTTTTAGCGACATTCTTTATTATTTGTCGCAACTTCTCACATTTCACAACAACTTTTTATGTCGCCAAAGGTTTTTTTGGTACTTATTGCAACAACTTTTTGTATGTTGCGAAAAATCTTATCGCGAAATCACAATTATAATTTTTAGCAACAAATATTTTTTATCACGAAAAGTTGACCTTATTGCATCACAAGCATTTTGTTGCAAGAAATAAAAGTTTGTCGTCATAAGTTACACACCAAAAATATTTTGACTTTGGCGACATTCTTTATTATTTGTAGCAACTTCTCACATTTCACGACAACTTTTTATGTCGCCAAAAGTTTTTTGGTACTTATTTTTCTCTTCACAAACTTCGCGACAAACTCAAAAAATGTGTCGCGTTAAGTCACTTATTGCAACAACTTTTTGTATGTTGCGAAAAATCTTATCGCGAAATCACAATTCGATTTTTTAGCAACAAATATTTTTTTATCGCGAAAAGTAGACCCTATTACATCACAAGCATTTTGTTGCAAGAAATAAAGGTTTGTCGCCCTAAGTTTCCCACCAAAAATATTTTGGCGCCTTGCTTCCCTCATATTTTTGGTGACATTCTTTATTATTTATCGCAACTTCTCACATTTCACGACAACTTTTTATGTTGTCGAGGTTTTTTGGTACTTATTTTTCTCATCACAAACTTCGCGACAAACTCAAAAAATGTGTCGCGTTAAGTCACTTATTGCAACAACTTTTTGTATGTCGTGAAAAGTCTTGTTGCGAAATCACAATTTTGTTGTAGTGTTATTAGGAGTAGATTTAAGCAAATATAAGTCCTCCAACTTTTGCTAAAGTTCTTTAGTAGAACTAAGTTTTCCAATTTTTCTCAAAACTATGTCGAATAAGTGTAAAATAATTGAAGTGTAAGCAAGTTAATCATATTCTTCTTGTTGTATTTTTGTTAAATCTACAGAAAACTTGTCATCTATAGCCTTTGAAACTTTTTGTTGAACCAAAATCATTTTTATCTTTTGTTGCCAAATTGAAAAGTTCAATTTCCCATTAAAAATTCTAATTTCGAAATGTGAAGACATTTTGAAAAACAGAACAGCTAAAAAATTGCACATATATATACATTGTTCTAGATTCCCAGAGTTTCGTGAGACTCAAGATCTCATATCAAGGAAATTTCAAACGGGTCAAGTCTAGAGAACATGGAATGGTTACGAAGGTATATCAACAAAAATTCAAATTCTCACGCAATTAATCACAAAAGCAATTATCAACTTGCAATTAAAACCAACACTTCAAATAGAGTAATAAGTCCCTATATTTCTAGCACAAGCAATGGTTACCCATTCACGGTAACTCCAATCCTAATGTCACCCCACAGATGACGTGCTAATGCTGAAGTTTAAATGTGATAAGTCAATTTACGAGAGCAGACCTATCTGAGTCAGTAAATTACAAGAAATGTGAATTTACTACATTAGGGTTGTGAATTTTTAGCCTAAAATAATTCGGTAAATGTATAGCAGTTGCAATCATCAACCCACCAAGGGAAAAATCATCCAACTTTTTCCTGCACAACCTGAAACACAAAAAATCAAAATAAAAAATCTGCCTGAAGAAACCGTAGCCAGAAGT
>CM032637.1:22990069-23286046 GCA_019097785.1 Fraxinus excelsior
GTTGGATTTTTTTGGAAAAATAGTTTTCTTGTTCAAGGAAATCATCGTTGATTTGGAAACCATAGAGGTCAAATATTATGAAGAGAATTTAGGGCTGATATTGTTATGTTCGTTGCCATCTTCATAAGTGACTTTTAGAGATATCATTCTCTATAGTCGGGATGCTCTTACTATTGATGAGGCATAGGAGGCACTTTATTCTAAGAAGAAGATGAAGCATCTGATCGTTGATTTTGAGGCCCAGATAAATGGTTTTGTTGTTCATGAGAAGAAGATATGTGGTCATGAAAGGGGTTGAGTCAAGGATTGTACCAGTGGTAAAATCTGTTGGTATTGCAACAACAAAGAGCAAATGAAGAGGGATTGCTATGAGTGACGGAACAAGTTTGCTACTACAATTCAAAATCACCAACCAGAAAATTTCGATAATGTCAATCTTGTAGAAGAAGATAGCGATGGAGATCTTTTGGTTATTATTGAAGGTGACTCCAAACCTGATTATGATTTGATTCTTGATTCAGCTTGTACTTTTCATATGTATTCAAATTGAGATTGGTTTTTTTTTCCATATAAAACAGTTACAAGGGGTTCTATGATGATGAGAAATAATGAGCATTGTAAAATAGTTGGGATTGGTAATGTCAAAATCAAGATGTTAGATGGGATGATTAGAACACTTGCCTATGTTCGACATGTTCTAGGTACAAATAGAAATGTAATCTCTTTAAATGCTCTTTATTCAAAAGGGTGTGTATATCAATAGAGGTGGAGTTCTAAAAGTTAGCAATGGTGCTCGGGTTGTGTTAAGGGGATGGAGAAAGTCCCGGTTATATGTGTTAGAAGGTTTGACGGTCACTGTGGAGTAGCTGTAGATTATGGTTCAATAAGCAATAACTCGGGTCGAGTGGGTTGTGATCGGGATGTTCGTGATGCTTCGGGAAATTATATTAGGAAATCTTCTAGTAGCTCTAGTGGAGCTGGTTGTGATCTTATTGATTATGTTGCTCGTGATGATTTGAGTAGGTTTGGCAACTCAGGTAGAGTTAATTGCTCATGGTGATTCATGTGGGTTTGGTGACTCGATTGGAGCTGGTAATGCACATGATGATTCAAGGAAGGATGTCTCACAAAGTAGTTCTACTGATAAGCAAGGTCTTGGATTTAGTTCATAGTTGTTTAGTATGTTCGGCAGGGACATGGGATGTCCTGAAGGGGCATGGTGGAAAAATTGGAGAATGACTTGAAGAATGAAGACTTAATTCCTTGTTATGAAATTTGTTTCGATGTGGAGTTTGTTATGCTTTTTTGACTTCAATTCATATGATTTGAAAGTTTAATTCATGGATGAATTCTAGATAATTTAGGTTTAAAAGTCCGATATGATAAGGGAATAATCATCATGGATTGCGAATTTGATTGGAAAAAGACTTTGGAATGGATAAGTGTTTTGGACGCATTGGGACATAACTGGAGCGCCAAGATGCATCACTGGCTGATCAGAAGAGAGACAAAATGGCCAAGGCGGGTGGAGCCATGGTGAGGCTATACTGCGAGAATTTTATCATGTTTGGTATCTATCACGGTTTTGTGTTTTACTTCATCCATAACTCCAGTAATTGGCTCCTATAAATACTCCACAACTTGTAGGCTATTTAGAGGCTCAAGATAATAATTAGATCATTGTTGTATTAGAAATTTGAGAGAATTGTTTAGATTTAGATTGAGAATATTAAATCTTGTAAAGATAATTTTAGTTTCTGTGTCTAATAAATTATCCCATTCTTCAACAAAATCTTGTTGTTGTGTGATTCATTATTTTTCATATTGCTCATATCATTCTCGTTTTTAATTATTTGGCCGAATTCTCAACAAGTGGTACCAGAGTGATTCTGGTTCTTGCTTGTTTCCTAACATAAATATTTATCTATTTTTTGATATTAACGTTTTTGTAACTTTTCTTATGTTAGAATAGCTCCTTCAAATTTTATATTTCATTTCATTTTTCTTGTGATGTACCTCATTAGCCCTTTAATTATTTTACTTTTAAGCATTATTTTGAATGACATGTTTCCTTCAAGAAGTTACTGACATTTTTAATACATTATGTTCCTCCCATCAAAAAAGGAATAAATTATGGGGTACTTTTTAAATTACCCTTGTCAAACACGTCTTTTGTCAACCCAAATTTTTTTGACATTCACCACAATAGCCGTCCAAGACTTAAAAGACAAAAATATCCTTAAAATGTTATACAATTACATAAATGTGATATTGTTTAAAAGACAAAAATGTCATTTTTAACTTATAAAGAATTTCAAACGTTCCCAATTAAATTTAAAAATAAAATCACTTTTTTTGTATGTTTACTCCAACACAGATAAAAATTGTTCCATTTTTTATCTGCTTCAAACTTGAAAGCAGATAAATTTATCAAACGCTATACAAGAAGATATTATTTACAACAATAAGTGGAATTGATTTACGTATTTTTAAATTCGCTTCGGTTAAATTAGTAAATTTTTTTTAATATTTAAATTTTATTTCGATATAGATATATAAAAAATTTATAATTTTAAATGGATCTAAAATCATTTTTAACAAAAACGAGAAATTTTTTTTATCTACATGTATAATTACAAACAAATTTACGTATGTAAAATGTCAAGACTTATATGGAAAAAATCGTGCCCGGACGTCCGGGTCCAGACGTCCGAGCCCGGACGGCCCACTCGTCCGGGCAGTCTGGGAAGGGTGCGCTTGACAACGTTTTTAGGCCATAACTTTCTCTCCTAATATCCGATTGAGGTGATTCAAAATGCGTTGAAAAGCTAACTCAAAGGGCTACAACTTTGCTTCAGATACCATCTTCGAATTCAATCGTTTTCCATGTCAAAAAATGGTCTCAATATGAAGCTGAAAATCGGTGCAAAACTTTTCAACTTGAAAGTTGATATATGATAATGTTTTGGTTATATTTCATCCATTTGACTCATTTCTTCATCCAATTGATCTCCAACACTCTCGAATCTTCATCACAAGGTTAGAAACAAGTTTAGAATATTTTCACTTAGTCCCTGAACTATCACTTTCCTCCATATTGGTCTTTTTCGCTCTTTTCTTCTAATTTCCATCGTGTTCGTCCATTGCATCCTAAACCAAAATACAAGTGTACATAGAACACTTAGACGCCAATAAATTATGAAAATGCAATTGTTATTGGATGAAAAATGTGATAATTGATATGGATCTTTATTCTTAGAATCGAGTGACCTTCAGACTCTGAATATGCAAATTGTTCCCTTCAACGACCTTTTACCTTAATGGGATCTTTTCTATTTCAACTTCTTGTCTTCACTATATCGTTTCCAAGGACAAGTCCCTAGATTTGGATTAAATAAAAACTGTATTGGTTGTTAAAATAAGAAGAAGTCTCTTCTTAGATCTATCAAGAATCTATGAGAATGGAAATTTAGAAACTCGTTCTTCTATATAAGAAATGGAATATTATTGATATTCTGAAATTGATACAAGAATTATATCAAAAGACATAAATATTTTGATTTTATTACAGTCTGAGAGCTCAAGTATTTTTCTAACTCATTCTACATCTATCTTAACCCAAAGACTTCTATTTATACAACTCATGAGACTCGATTATTGGCCTCTTACATCATTCATCATCCCATACTCCACTAATAGAATTCTATTATTACAACAGTATATTCACTACATAATTGCAGTTCTATAACTCTTTTAGGACTTGATTGATCTTTTCTTAAAATTATAATGGCTTAGTTTACTTTAATCGTTTATTTAATGCTTTATAAACAAATTAAATAAGTAATTTAAAATAAATATTTTAATTTTTTACTTAATATATCATTGTAAAAAAAGAATTTACAATTCATTTCCTTATTTTAATTATTTATATAATACTTAATTATAATTAATAGAATATTAAATAAATAATCGAAATATAAAATTTAAATAAACAATTCAAAGAAACAATTTATTTTATTTATTTAATATTTTAATATTTGTTTATATAATATTTAAATATAATTAAATTTATTATCTTAATTGTTAATTGATTAATTCATTATTTCCTAATTTAATTTTTAATTGAATAATAAATTATTTATCGTTTATGTAATAGTTTATTGAAATTAATAGTTTATTAAATAAACAATCGAATATTTACTATTTTATTATTTATAACTAAATAATATTTTAGTATTTATAACTAAATAATATTTAATTATTTATTATTTTAATTGGTAATTGATTAATAAATTATTTATCGTTTATGTAATAGTTTATTGAAATTAATAGATTATTAAATAAACAATCGAATATTTAATATTTTATTATTTATAACTAAATAATATTTTAGTATTTATAACTAAATAATATTTAATTATTTTAATTGTTAATTGATTAATAAATTATTTATCGTTTATGTAATAGTTTATTGAAATTAATAGATTATTAAACAAACAATCGAATATTTACTATTTTATTATTTATAACTAAATAATATTTAATTATTTATTATTTTAATTGGTAGTTGATTAATAAATTATTTATCGTTTATGTAATATTTTATTGAAATTAATAGATTATTAAATAAACCATCGAATATTTAATATTTTATTATTTATAACTGAATAATATTTTAGTATTTATAACTAAATAATATTTAATTATTTATCATTTTAATTATTAATATTTTATGAAATTAATGATTATTAAATAAACAATCTGATACTATTTATATTTTAGTATTTATAACTAAATAATATTTTAGTATTTATTATTTTAATTGTTAATTGATTAATAAATTATTTATCGTTTATGTAATAGTTTATTGTCTTTTTGTGTAACTAAATATTAGACAAACTATTAAAATATACAAATTAAATAAAAAATTAAATGAAATCAATAATTAAAAATTCACGACAAAATTAAACTATAATTAATATTAAATAATAAAATTAGAAATTAATTTTACATAAAATATGTAGTATATACAATATTTATATAAAATAATATGAAAAAAAAATGAAAAAAAAAAAACCATCTGGGGGCATCCGGTATCTGGGCCCAGACGCAAATCGGGGAGTCGTCTTCCTCATGCGGAACCGTCGGAAAATGTCATTTTCAACGATCTCCACCTTCCAAAACTCACCCAAATCACATTTCATCCTTAATAAAATATCTACAACAATTTTTTCAAAGATAATCAACAAAAATTTGAAAACTTGTTTTATTTATTTAATGATTTCAACATGCTTTGTAATCAAATTACTGAATTTTTGTCGGTTTTTTGGTCATCAATCTTGCTCCTCATTAGTGAATATTTTTTTTCTCCTCTTCCAAGTCACGTGTGAGGGTAAAAATGGGAAAATGCTTGATTTTTAAGTTTCATTAGTTTTTTCTTTTTTTTAAAAAAAAAAAAATACTGGTCAACGGCTATTTTGGAAAATGGGCCGGGTCACCCGGGTATTTTCAACTATTTCCTCAATAAATTATACTATATTGGGGCTCCATGGGTAATTTTTTAATTCCTAGTTGTGTAGTGATGTGTTAAACTGTTCTGATTAGATGGCTTTCCATATATTTTTTACTTTTTTGCTTTAATTAGTTCAATAATTATGTGTTATCATGTGCATGAGATGTCTATCTATTTTTCCTTTTTGTACAATTGTCACATGTAATTCACATTTGTGATATTATAGAAGTTTCCGCGTTTCATGTTTTTTAAACTATTTGTGAAACCTACCCTTATCAATTTATTGATTAGTTGTTAATTGTTTGGATATTAGACCATAACATATCTGTGTGGAAATAAAAAAGGGTTGTTATAACCGGAAGTTCTATAGATCAATGTGATTGAATTAGTAGCATTTTGTGTCTTATTTTGATTCTTTAGGTCCGGCTAGAAGTTTAGTGATGCAGTGGTCATTCTCGAGCAAGGTTTCTGCTCCGCAGGTCTTATATTTTCAAGGAACTCAAGAAAACAATTTGAAAACTGGTTTTGATTTGGTGACCATTACAATTGCTGATAGTCAGAAAAACGTTGTTCCTGAAAAGCAAGGGGGACTTTATACAATGACAACCTATCCTAGGCAGCACTTAAATGCACACACAATTACATCAGCCGCTTGCAATCCTATACAAAATCCTGTCCTGATTGTTCCTTCGGGCAGTTGTGTTGTGGGTACCACTGAGTTAAGGTATGTCACGAAAGTAATTCTTGCTATTAAAAGAATGATTATGAATCTGAATCAGACCGAATCTATTTTTTAGGAACGCTTCGACAGGCTCAGGGACCACATCTCAGCTCACCATCTTTTACGCTGGTTCTGTGTGTGTTTATGACAATGTTTCTCCTGAGAAGGTATATCTTCTAAGATCTTCGGATGCTTTCTTGGTGATGTTCTTCTTTTTCCTTTTTCATTTTTTTTATCAATGTATATAGGCTCAGGCTATTTTGTTATTGGTTGGAAATGGGCCTCCCACAACTGCTACCACAACATTCCTGACAGCTCCACTTCAAGTGTCGATGCCCAGGTCTTTCAGTACTGACGGTTTTGTTCATAGTCAGCCTTATCGCACATTACGTTGTTCAACCCCCATACCACTAACCACTTTTAGTGCTTCTCAATCTCCCGGAGCTTCTGGTAATGACAATAATATTATGGTTGTAAAATCGATACGATCTATACCGGCTACCTTCTTTTCACCAGGTACCTTCCTGTTTCTTTTTAAACGATTTTCCTCAGTATTTGCTGGGAGTTTTGAGTTTTTTTTTTGGTAGAATTTATGAATTTCGTTGCATAAAAACTGCATAACAGAGGTATTTCTTTCATTCAGATGCTGTGCCGCAGGCTCGTGGGAAGTTTTTGGCTTGGTTTTTGGAGAAGCGCAAAGAAAGGTAAACAAGTGCCACTTCATGTATTTAAAGATCTCCAATCTAATCGAATTGAAGTTCTTCTACTAGAGCTTTTCGATTGAACGTGTGGCATTCAACGGAATTACATAATAAATGGGAATTTATGTAGCTTAGTAGTGGGACAACACTATGTTGGATTGAGGCGATTTCATTTTAGGGCATTCTATATCGTTAAATTGATTTTTGATGGAATGAGAAAGACATGATAGAATCATAGAGAGTCAAGTTACAAGGAATCATTAGAAATATTTATATAAATACTATATCTAAAAGTAGAATTCATAAATGAAGTAGTTAAGTGTGGGGTAACGAGAACCGAAAATGATCGAATAATTTTTTTTAAAAAATCTATTCAAGTCATTTATAGAATCCTAGTTTTCTCGAAGCTTCTTGTTCATACTTCTCCAAGTTCGAGAGGATAAGCAAGGATACAGGTCTTCATATCCTTAGAAGATACAGTAGTTCTTTACTGTGCCAGTAAAAGACTTTGTCTTATGCTAATTACCCCTCAAAGGCGTTAGACATTGAAACAAATTTATTCTTGAACAATCACTATATTGAAACGTAAAAGTTTCTCAAAGAAAATTAAGAACAACATATTTAAATTTAAAATCTTCAAAACCAAAATATTGCGATTTTCAAAACATCAATAAATCGTAAATAACATTATTAAAATATTTTATTAGTCACCGTTACGTGCTCACACAATCTTCATCCATCTCGAATCACTGATTAATTATTACCTATAAAAAAATTTCATGTTTCATATGAGATGATGATCTCAATAAGTGAAATAACGTAACATGAAAAACAGAAGTCCATGAGATTCGTGCGTAGCGCTATTAAACTCCGTGATTTCATAACATGATCATAATATTGACTTCTGTAACTTTAAACAATGAAATACTTATATTCACATACCTAGAATTTGATCATGTATACTCCCTCAACTATGGACGGGTATGAAACTTGGCCCATAAAGTTTCACTGACGTACGATATGATCCCTAAATTATAGTTGATGCTTAAATTTGTCCTTGAACATGAGTCTCTATATAAATTGGTCCTTAAATTATGGTTAACGAACAACTTGGTCCATATACTTAGGTTAATCACAAGCAGAGAATTTTAGGTTATTATAATCTATCTATCTTAAAAAAGAAAATTTCGTTCTCGAAAATGACCACAGTTGTCTTCATCAAATAGTTAGGGATATTTGGTTTGTATTTCATCCTCGCGTTCCCAAGTTGCTTCTTCGATTGAATGATGTAGCCATAATACCTTGACCAATGATATTTTCTTGTTGCGAAGCTTTTGTACCTTCTGGGCTAAAACGTAAAGTAGGACTTTCATAGCTCAAATTCTGCTGGATCTTCATTGGTTCTTGCTTTAGTACATGACTCGAATCTGGGACATATTTTTTGACTTTAGATACATGGAAGACATCATGCACTGCAGAAAGCTCTGGTGGCAAAGCTAGTTGATATGCCACATTTCCAACTCGTTTGAATATCTCCAAGGGTGGTCCGATGTACACGATCACCAACTGCAAATTCTAGGTCTTTTCGTCTTCTATTTGCATAATTTTTCTATATGTCTTGCGCGGTTTTAATACTAGCTCGGATCTTTTCAATGGCCAGAATTGTTTGTTCCACAATTTCAAGCCCTAATATCTTATGCTCACCGACTTCTTCCTAATGAAGGGGTGATCTGCACTTTCTTTCATATAGGGCTTTATAAGGTGTCATACCGAGAGGCATGGTAGCTATTGTTGTAAGCGAACTCAATTAATAGTAAATGTTTCTCCAAATGCCCTCCAAGTTCTAAGATATAAATTCAGAGCATGTCTTCTAAAGTTTGAATAGGTCGCTCCAATTGTCCATCCGTTTGAGGGTGGAATGTTGTACTAAACTTTAGCCTAGTTCCCATCGCCCGATGTAGATTTTTTCAAAAGTTCGATGTAAACCTTGAGTCTCTGTCTGATACAATTGAGACTAGAACACCATGTAGTCTCACTACTTCGTTAACATATAACAGTGCTTATTGGTTAATAGAAAATGACTAGAACATCATGGAGTGTCGATCGAATCGAGAATGATGTTATTCAAGTTGTAGTTTTCGATGGATTTGTGACTACTTCGAGGCTTAGGCCCTATTCTCTTTGTCGTTTTTAAGCCGTTTTCTATTTTCGATTTTCAAAAACAGAGAAAACACATTCTCTTTCCTATTTTTGAAAATGCATTTTTAAAAACGGGAAAAAAATTTACACCGAAAACGGAAAACGTGGTTTTGCACGTTTTGAGAAATTGAAGCCAAAAACATGGTATTTTTCCAAAACACCAAAACATGGGAAATGAATTCCTATTCTCTCATTCTCCTCTCTTCCGATAATCCTTTCCTCTCTTAGAAACTGAAAATCGAAAAAATTTCTTACAGCTCCAAGCTCGTCTGGTCAGCTGTTTGAAATAGCTTGTGGAAGGTTCGTACTGGATTTGAGCCTAGGTACGCTAGCCACATCGATTGCTCCACACCGACCGCTAGCAGGTTCGGCTGTTTGAAAGAGCTTGTAAAATCGACAATGGATCACTCCGTGATTGTTCATCTTTTATAGTTTTTTTATTTTTCCCCCATTTTAATTGGGATTTTGCTTGCTTGCTTGCTTGCTCACCTAGTCTAGCTATTAACGTGCCGACAATTTTCTAAAAAACTCATTTTTGGGTCTATCCTTCGTGCCTGTTAATCCATTTATGTTTTACTGCCTCTGCCTCGCTTATTTATGTTTCTATGTGTTAAACCCTTGTTTCTACACTTGTGATGATGTTGTTAGTTCATTGATTTTAGTGTCATTTGTTGTTTATATGTGTTATTCTAAGAGTTCTGGACTATTTCGAGAATCATCTATGTATTTCAGTGTGATGCAGATATGAATAAATCCATCTAGTAATTTACTATACCTTTGGTATAAAAATTGTTCATACCTTTCATAGGTTGCATTTGATCCAGAATTTTGTGAATAAATTTGATCTTTTCTTGTTTTCTTTATTAAAAAGGTGTATGGTGATTAATGGCCAATTGGGATTTTGTCTGATATTGTTTCAGAAGTAATTTTAATATCTTTTATTTTGTTGATGTTGTATAGTGAAAAATGAAAGGACTGCTAAGGGAAAAGCCTTGTTCGATCCAACATCCCTAAGGTGGTAGACTGGTGAAGATTAAAAGCTCGGTCCGTTTGGAAGAATTTATAAACGGTTGAATTTATAAATAGATAGAAATGAGCCATTGGCAACTTGCACTTTGTTGGGGTTGGATTCCTTGATGTCTCCATATAGGATTCTTTCTTGTTTGTCTTGGCCAAATTTTTTTTTAAAAACAAAAAATGAATCATACAGCAAGAAAAGATAAATCTCGTTATGGCTTGTAAAGATGGGTATTAGGTTGGTTCGCCAACAACAGATGGAGTGCATTGTAGATATGTGTCGAACATACACGCCCCCATGTGTATACTTCCAACTCGATATAGATTATTATACAAGAGGGTGCTTATTTCTTTTTGTCACGGTGTATTGATTTTTCAAGATAACTCTTATTCGTGTCATTCACATAAAGTGGATATGTTACTATTGAACTAATTTACAGGGTGTTCTGCCTAAGAGCTTTGGATTTTGCAGATACTGTGTAAAATCACTTGTTTTTCATGGTATATTTCTATTTCTCTACTTTATTTCATTAGTTGTTATGGTATTTGAGATGTGTTTAATTCCCAAGGGTCATCGTTATTCTACTTTGACAATGTTTAACATATTCTTTTTTCATCATATCTTTGTTATATTTCATGTTTTTTTTGCTAAATTTGATTGGATGGGGAGTTTGAGTAATGCATCTATATTCTATAATCTATTCTTCTCTAATATGAACTTCTGGTGCAATCTTATGTTTTAAGGGGTTTTTTGAGAAAGTGCTGCCTAATGTGGGAGCGATAAATGATCACCAGAAGCACTAATTATATGATAACAAAATGCATACATGAAAATAAGACATTTATTTGAAAAGTGTAGAGAGGATATTTCATTCAAGCATGTAAGGCTGGGATGGAAAAGAAAAATGCCTCTTTGATATGCTTTAGAGCTTTCATTCCCATTTGGTGGAAAATCTGTTGATATCCATTGTACCAATCAGCTGATGGTACTAGAGCGTGTTTCAAAATTGTAGGAGTGACCTAAATAGAGAGACCTATCCTTAGATTTTCCGCTTCACAATTAGGCAAATTGGTTGGAAATGCTAAACCAGAATTGACAAGAAAAATTATTCTTTAGCTTTGATAAAGGGGTGGGCATAAGTTACCAAAATCATTGGACCAAATCAAAATCAGACCGGAACCAACTGGTTCGATCTAGTTCTACGCAAGTTGTAATCAGCCCAATCTTTGGTTCTAATACCAAGATGTAATTTCAGATTGATAATAGGCTTGGGTGCCTTACATCTTTCCCAAGTTTACGTTCTTGTTCAGTTCATACTTTGAGATGAAATTAGTGGTTCCATTTTCAAAATATCCATTGGTACTTGGTTCGGTTATCCTGAACCTTACTTATTTGAGCCAATACAACATTCCGAGTCTACTTTTTCAGTTTTTCTTGCCTCATAGTTTCTTTTATTCATGCTTGGTTCGTGAAGAATTTAAAGTCATTCCATTCTTATGCCATTTTTTGACATCGACAGATGGATGTCAAGGGACCCAATTAAGAACAGGTGAAAGAAGAGATTGAATCACTCATGCACATGTGGATTCTGGTACTACTGTTTCCTCACCAAAGCATGAAGGTGGATTGCCCGTGTCTCTCGAAAAAGGGTTGGAAAAGTTTTGCTCTCCTCCCAGTCATAATTGGGATTGATAGTTCATTGTTATGAAGAGTCATTTTTTAAAATGTACATGATAAAAATCACATTTTATGAAATTTAATGAGTTAAAAAATTTCCTTTCATATTACAATTTCTTGGAATATAATGGGCTTCCAGGTTACAGAAAAATGACACCCCAGCCCACCCCTACATCTGTCGTCCACTTCTTATGGACAATTGATTGATTAAAGAAAAATGATAGTTGGACGGAGTTCTTTTTTTCTAAAAAGGTGCAGTTTAATAGCTAGAATTGGGTCACGTTGCACAAACCTTCAATACTCCATGAGTTTGGAGATGCATATCACGAATTAACGTTCAAGCTCAGCTGCAAGTAGCTTGGCCTGCGGCCTGTATCTTGTTCTTGCTTGAGCAAGAATCCATTTGTGGCAGATTATATATCGTGTTTAGACTATCGACATTGTATTTGACTTGTGAGAACAAACATGAATTCGATAAGATTGATTTCAAAATATTTATTACCATGTCAACATGAGATTAATATTCCCTTTTTTTTTCTTTTTTTTTTTGCAACTTACCAAATTTAATTTAGGTTGTTTCTTTATATCTAGAAGAAAATGTTTCAAGATTCACCAACTTCAGAATTTATATGTTATTTAATATTAAATTAACATTAAGCTATTAAAATTTATTGAATAATTGGATTTCTTGAATAAAATATTATAAAAAAAATATTTTCAAAATTTCAAAGTAAACGCGTTTTCCATTTTTATGTTTTGAGAAATAATTTTTCAGAATGACAAAGAGAACGCATTTTCAGCAATTTCAAAACAGACACTCAAAACACAAAACACAAAATGAATTCAAAACTCAAAACACAAAACTGAAACACAGAGAGAACGACCCCTTAATATTTCCAAATTGCCCGTGGTTTTCCTACTCAAAGCTTCTGCCACTACCTTTGGCTTGCCTGGATGGTAATCGATTTTACAATCATAAACCTTTACCTATTCAAGCCACCTTCTCCACCTCATGTTCAATTCATTTTGAGTGAAACTGCATTTGAGGCAAAGGAAAAAAAAAATGAAGGACATTGTTGAAAAACGAAAAAAGTTTATATAGGAGCCAATTTTCATCAAGTCGTACCTAACATTTTTTTAGATCACGTTCTTTATAAAATTTTTATTAATTAACATAACTTTGTCCCTACTAACGATTTCATTAAAAAAAACCGACAAAGTATTTGCACCTCGTTTCAAAGCGTGCTAGCATAATATTTGAATAAAAATGGTCGTTGAAAACATGATACATACATTAATTAATTGAATTTTATGGTTAAGAGGGGGACAACAAAAAAAAAAAAAAAAATTGGGGCATAAGTTTGAAAGTGAGTAAAGATTGAAAATATTCATTGCAATTAAAATTGATGCAACAGAAAATAATTTGTGAGAATATAATTACTTGTTTCTTAAACATTCACACTTTTTATAATTTTTCAATTTTCAGTTTTCAATATTTCACTGGTATGGTAATTAAAAAAAACTAAAGGCATTTTTGATTAAAGAAGAAGGGTAAAAGTGCAATTAAATATTTCTGCACGCTAATTATATTAACACAATAATTTTTGTTTTCTGCACAACATTCATATGTGATGAATGTTCTCAATCTTTCCTCACTCATGCATATATTTCTACAGAAAAATTTCATTGCATTCTTATCATAACTGTCATTGCTTATCACCCAAATGATAATTTTGTTCTAATAAATTAACATGCTTTGAAATGAGACAAATATTTTTTTAAACTTTTTTAGTTCTTTTCTTAAATATACGATGATGATCAAATAATTTTTTGTTATACACCTTCATAACAAATTTTTGAATGAAAATTATCATCAAGGATAAGATGTTCTAATTTAATGAAAAGTTAGTGATAAGAATGCATCGAAAAAAGATAGAAACGTAAGTACGAGTAAAAGTTAGACACCTTTATTGCAGTAGTCAGACAAAAACTATTGTATATATTCCCCCCTTTTTTTTTTTTATGAAACATCCAGACTTTTTAATGGAATTTTCGATTGATTCCATTTAAAAAGACAGAAAGATGGAAAACTCACAAAATCAATTCGTCGCCACGGTGCTCTTAGGAGTAATGTTTGGGAATCCCATTTACAAGTTTGTCCTTTTCAATTTATCTGTTGATTTTTTTTTTCTTTTTTGAGGAAATAGTATTGGAGTTTCCCTTTTTACATAAACATATATGGGTGGACATGGTTCGATTTCAAAGAGAATCAAATTGTCCAAAGAAATTATAATTATAAAAAGATAAACTGTTCAATTTTGTGTGTGTGTGTGTTGGATTGTGATGCCATTCTTGTCAATTGCATTTAAAACATTTGGGCGATGATGAAACGGGGTTGGCCCAATTGCTGGAAATATTATTTCAACCAAATAAACATTACCCAATAACTCAAGGAAATCGGCCCAAAACCCAGCCCAATCTATCACCACGTGTGCGGCTGTGGACTCTTGATTTCATGTTTGATCTACGGTGATTGTGAAGTAGTGTATATATACCAATTGAATGGTCACTTGAGCCCTAATTTTTCATTATGTTCCTGCTTCGTGTGTGAGAAGTTTCTGGGTTCTTTTCTTTCGTGCTTTTCTTCTCTTGATTCTCTATTTAGATTATGTGTGACTAGATTAAAACTTCTGGTTTAATCATCAATCTTTGTGACTGTGGTTTTTGTGGTTTTTCAATTCAGAGTTGAGCTAAGTTAGATTGGTTGTGTAATATTGAACCATCGAGTAGTTATGTTGTGCGATTTTTTTAGGGTTTGTTGGTGTTTTTGTAGTTGTTATCTTGTACAGAAGGGTAAAATGTATTTTGTATTCTGAGCCTAAATAATAATCGATTCCTTGGTGTTTTTAGTTTATTGGATGTTCTTCGTGATTCTGTAAATCTGCTTCCATAGGTATTTTGGTTCTACAATTTGTATCAGAGCCTTCTTGGTGGCTCTTTGGTTCGTCAATTGGTGGTGCAAGGTATGGAAATTAATTTCACAACCTGTTCTTCACTGATCTCCTTTTACAGTGAAAATGCTAGATTTCGATTTTGCTACTAGTCGTGTTTTTTGTTTGTGTTCTATTGTTGGGGAATTGGTTCTTGGTGAACGGGGCTTAGAGATTGGGCTTCAAGCGGTGGTTATGCAGAGCTCCTGGAATCTTCTTCTTTTTGTTGGTTCTTCGAACCAGCTTGGTGACATTTCCTAACCCCAATTTATTATCACGTTATTTGGTCTTGAATACTTTAAATTTCCCAATGTTTCCCCTATGTTGATTATTGTAACTCCAATCCACCAAAAATTTGGGCTCAGTCTTTCCAATCGAACACCACAACCACAAACCAAATCACAACCAAATGTCAAAATTGGTTGCTCTCTAGTTGCCCACAAAGGGCAAGGTGTGGAAGGTATATTGTAGCCTTAAAGATCAGCTACAAAGGCTAGAAAAGGGAGAAGAAACAAAGCATGATGCTAGATAGGAAGCACGAAGCCAGAATTACTATTTTCTCTCGAACACAAAGGGGCTAAAATAAAACCAATTTCACACACACACACACAACAATAACGGGTAGCATATATAAGATACCAAGCATGTGCTTTAGGTTAAGGTAATAGGGCCCAATAGGTAGTGTAAATGGGCTGTCTACCAAAAATCCGTCCAAGGTAATGAGTCGGGTCATGAGTAACACTAATTAAACTAGGGTACTTCAAATGGTCCAAATAGGTTGTACGATTGGTTTGTTCAATTGTAGTGTTGACATTTCACTTAACTCATCGGTCGATGCCTATGAAGTATAATCCCAAAAAACGGTTTAACATCATTGCCCGAGATTTATTGGGTATCAAAACCCAGCAAATCTCCAACTTAATTCCCAATAAATCTGCAAGCAACCAAAACACACATTTTATACTTGCATAGTCAAACTAACCAACAAAATTGGTATCACAGACCTTACGTCATGTTTCGAACCCAAAACACATATCACACCTACTCCATGTACTCATCAGGGCTAAGATCGAGAACACCCAAGTAGAAATAAATACTCACAACAATCAATCAAGAGCAAATAAGCATGCGATGGAGATATCATATAGGATAACACGTAGATCTTTTCAAAACATGTTTACACAGAATAGATTAACACTAAGATAAACAACATGCCAACAAATATACAACAAATGCATAAATGACCTTACAGAGAAGATCTCACCCCACTTATTATATCTCATTCCGTGTTGTTCCCACCTCGAAAACACATATCTCACCTCATCGCCCACCATAATCACTAGATCAATGAGTCAACATGTGTCAAACGGTAAATTTCTATAGATCCTAAGTTCTCGGGATAATCCTCTATCACTACATCACTTTTTCCAACCTACGTAGATAATGGGTCTCCAACTAAAAGAAGTGATAGAAGTGCCTCACTCACACTCTACCACATCAGGGTCTCTTACAGATAAAGGATTCTAACATTTGATCACATCTCCACTTGTAATCCAAATGTCACACTCCACATTCCTAGTACAAATCACCAATATACCCCTAGGTATCTATACTCCACCTTACCAAAAGACTAACACATTGCTAATGCATCCCAAACCCACTATGTATGCGAAAAATTACACAAAGTAATAAGATCACTCTCATTCATGTCAATGCACATATCAAACACATTAAAATGTAACATATAATCATGTAACAGAATTAAGTAATCACACACATGCAGAAAGGATTACACACAGATGCATATTTACAGTAACTAGGTTTACACTGAATAAACTTTACTAGGGTCATCACTCGACCCTATAAACACATTCACTTCATCTCTCATCTTGTTATTCTGCTTATCCTTTTTCTTGGGACAATCCTTAATAAAGTGTCAAGTCTTACCATAACTGTAACACCTTCTACCACTAGATTTGTCCCATCTTTTGCCCTTCTTCTTACCACTCTCATCACTCGAGTCACTACTCGAATCACCATTGTCATGAGCTCTACCCAAACTCATCTGCTTAAACTTCATTCCACTCCTCATCATATGCCAACTCACTGCTTCTCTTATCTTCTTTTTCAGCCTTAATTTCCATCTTTTTACTCCTAAGGAAATCTATGACAATCTCAGGTGTTAAAGTGTCTATACTATACTTAATTGTATTCTTAACCTCTCTATATGAATTAGACATTAAATTAAGCAAAATGATGGTCTTATAAATTTCTGACACCTTCTTATCACAATTAACGATATCTTGAACCAACTTGTTAAAAACATCCAAATTGTCATTAAGATCCTTTGAAAGATTTATTTTAAAGCTAAAAAATCTTTCAAGCAAGTACAACTTACACTACAAAAAAAACCCAATTTTGCAACAAACAAATGTTGTCGCAAAAATTGAGTTTTTGTTGCAAAAGTAATTTAGCGACAACAATAGTTCGTTGCAGGTATTGTCACTCTATATGAGTCACAGAATGTGTTTTGTGACGACTTTCGTACATTCATCGCAGTAACAAAATCGCGACACTATTTGTTTGGCGCAGAAAATACGAAATGGCAACACAATATCTGTAGCCATAATGTCGTCGCAATGTATATATGTCGCAAAAAA
This sequence comes from Fraxinus excelsior, assembly GCA_019097785.1. Taxonomy (NCBI): domain Eukaryota; kingdom Viridiplantae; phylum Streptophyta; class Magnoliopsida; order Lamiales; family Oleaceae; genus Fraxinus; species Fraxinus excelsior. The sequence goes on from CM032637.1 coordinate 23,007,548, forward strand.
TTTAAAGGGCGACAAGTGTGTTTCTCACAACTAATGTTCCAATAAAGTTTTTATGACAAATATGTTCATTTCGAATGTTGAGTTACTGAACATATTTTGCAACAACTTTCGACCATTCATTGCAGTAACAAAATCGCGACACTATTTGTTTGACGCAAAAAATATGAAATGGCAACACAATATTTGTAGCCATAATGTCATCGTAATGTATATATGTCACGAAAAAATTAAAGGGCGACAAATGTGTTTGTTTCGAATGTTGAGTCACCGAACGTATTTTGCGACAACTTTCGACCATTCATCGCAGTAACAAAATTGCGAAACTATTTGTTTGACGCGAAAAATATGAAATGGCAACACAATATTTGTAGCCATAATGTCGTCACAATGTATATATGTCGTGAAAAAATTAAAGGGCGATAAGTGTGTTTGTTTCGAATGTTGAGTTACCGAACGTATTTTGCGACAACTTTCGACCATTCATCGCAGTAACAAAATTGCGACAATATTTGTTTGACGCGAAAAATATGAAATGGCAACACAATATCTGTAGCTATAATGTCGTCATAATGTATTTATGTCGCGAAAAATTTAAAGGGTTGTCGCAGCTAATGTTCCAATAAAGTTTTTACGACAAATATGTTCATTTCGAATGTTGAGTTGCCAAACGTATTTTGTGACAACTTTCAACCATTCATTGCAGTAAAAAAATCATGACACTATTTGTTTGATGCGGAAAATACGAAATGGCAACACAATATCTGTAGCCATAATGTCGTCGCAATGTATATATGTCGCAAAAAAGTTAAAGGGCGACAAGTGTGTTTGTCTCAACTAATGTTCCAATAAAGTTTTTACAACAAATATGTTTGTTTCGAATGTTGAGTCACCAAACGTATTTTGTGATAACTTTCGACCATTCATCGCATTAACAACATAGCAACACTATTTATTTGCCGCAGAAAATATGAATCCACACAAAGAGTCTATTGTGCCATCGTTTGTGCAACGAGTATAGTTGTTGCCTAATTTATTTCGTGATTATTTTATATACGTCGCATATTTTATTTTACAACTTATAAAATTACTACGCAAAGTATTTTGTGACAATAAACATTTATTTTTGTGTCTAGCTTTGCTCCTAGTTAAATTTATTCCGCAACACAGTATTTATCGCTTCAACGATGTACAATTATTGCCTAATTGATTCAATTTAAACACATAATTTTAAACAAATAATTTTATTTTAAACACATAATTTTAGATTTATTTCATCGCAATGGAATTATTAATGTGGTGCACATTTATATGAAAATGTAACTTACCTTGTTAGAAATAACTCACAACTTTATGAAATGAAAAAAAAAATCATATTACTATCAACAAAATAAATATAGATCAATTTATGATGGAGTAGCAAATCATAGTTAAGATGATTGAGAAAATCTAAATGGGCATTTGTGAAAAATTATTACACCTTGAATGCAGTCTCAAACTAATCATATCGGATGTTTTCGAACTCCGGATAAGATTTTACCGCAACAGTCTCATAATAAGTACTTGAAACCCCCTAATGCAGGGAAAACAAATAAATTATTAACAAATTGTTACCAAAAAAACTAAGCAAGTCTTTTTAGAATAACAAAAACACCATCTACCTGGTATGCAATCCAGACCTTTGAACCATCTTTTAAAATTAGGTGCAGACACGGGTTCTGTATTTGAAGGATATCAAGTCACTTTCTTTTTAGCGTAGAAAGACTCCCAACTACGGAGAATCACCATGAGTAGAAATCATAAGCAACCTGAAAGTTCCTCAGAACTCCTTCCAAATACTAACAACTAAAGACCATCCAGACTGAAACAAATCACCTAAGAAATGTCTCAATCATTAGCTAAGCAAGATTCCTACTACTTACTAATAAACATTACAAAGATAAATCACAGATCAATCATAGCCATCACCAACTAATTAATGACTATCAAGGATCAAATCTAAGGCTAAATTTTGCACAGTTCACAATCTACAATCTGTAATTCAATTTTATAAAAAACAAAATGGAAACTTGCATTGTATACACAACAAATAAAATGAATATCCTAATAATACAGAAAATGTGCCTCCAATTACATAATTCTAAACAATTAATTGTTCAGTTGATCCAAAGTAAGACTAAGCTTTATAAAAGTTGCAATTTTAAACCAACTGCTTGTAGAACTCAAATCTTTCAATTGCAATCTAAGACAACATAAAAAGGAAAAAAAAATCCACTACACAACTTGATTACCTCCAATTAATTGTTCAGTTGATCCAAAGTAAGACTAAGTTTTATAAAAGTTGCAATTTTAAACCAACTGCTTCTAGAGCTCAAATCTGTCAATTGCAATCTAAGACAACATAAAAAGGAAAAAGAAAATCTACTACACAACTTGATTACCTCCAAGATAAAAAAAAAAAATACAAATTTCAAGGTCGAACTACTTAGAATGGTTTACCAAACTTGAAAAGTAGAAAATAGAACTATAAATATGGAAGAAATAACAAAAACCTCACGGGACACCCAAACTCCACAATAATATTTGAGTAATTGTTATAGGACAAGATCAACAATCATCACAATAAGCAATCAAATATATCTCAATAGTGAGTTGCTCTAACCTTAAATGTCAATAAAGAAATCTTATCAACTCTCGATAGATGCGTCGTCAGTACTCGAATCTACATAGGAAAGGAAAAATGTAGATAATCATTATAAAATATAATAGAAAAACATTATGCAAAAAAAGAGCATGATTCATTATACTTACCAATATCACTATCATCATTATCATCTTTACCATCTAGAGATTTCTCATCTTTACTGTAATATTCATTCAATGTATTATCTTCCTCTTCCAAATGATTATATATAACATTATTCATATTTTTATTTAGTGCTTCATTTTCAATAATATCTGGATCAACATCTCCTCTATGGCATACTTGAGTATCAAGATCTTCCTATTGTATTGCCAAGACAATATTTGATGGTTCATTTTTTTTCCAGGAATGTCCCATATGCCTCTATGTTGTACCTTTTCCACTACCTTCTATTGTGGACCCAACACTAGATCATCCATATAAAATACCTATTGTGCTTGGACTCATCCATGTACCATTTGCGATTCACGTTGATAGAAGTAAGATGGTAATCTACAACTGTTCTTTTTTGTTTTGGATTATTTTCGTACCAATTACACTGGAACAAAGTGACGCGGTAGTAAAAAACGTATACCATCTCAATAACGTCACATAGTATACCAAAAAATTGATGTTCTCATCTCCCGGCGCCATCACTCCACTATTTTGTGTTGTACGACAATCATCCTGATCCTTAACAAGGAATCGTACCCCATTAGCAATACAACCCGAATATGAAAATATTCTAAAATCTGATTTACATGCTAATGCATACAATTCTTTGCTCACAACTGAATCTTTTTGATTATATAATCTCGTTATCTATGCTAACAAAAAAATATTAATCAATATACCTTCAGGAAACCATCCAAGAATGTTACGTTGCATTAATAAATAAATAACACATGCATTATAACTTACACGTGAAGCAAACCATCCATGAAACAATTCTTCTTGGTTTTGTTCCAAATTGTTATGATTTTGTTGTTGCAATAGCTCCATATGTTCACTACAAAAGGAACATTCAATTAAATACTACAATATATTAGTAATTAATAGCAAAAAAAAAAATATCTAAAAATTGATTAAGAACTCACTCTAAATATTGTCGAACTTCATCACAATTATTTAGGACATACCAATGGGCTTTATCAATTTCCTGTTTCATAAGTAACTTTGGTTATGCATGACCTAATAGTCTAGTATTTTGAGAGAAAACAGACAAGCTTGTAGATGGAGTCCCACCATCGTCATTGCCTTCAGGTTGATTAAATCTTGTTTCAATGTCATTGAGATACATCGAGCAAAAAGTTAAAAGACTCATTAACAATATATGTTTCAGCAATTGATCCTTCGGGTCGAGCTTTATTCTTAACATAACTCTTATATCTACCTAATATTCTGTCATCAAATTTTGCATGAAAAGTTTTTAAAAATAATAAGCCAACGAACAAGTGTGTGTGTGTGTGTGTGTGTGTGTGTGTGTGTGTGTGTGTGTGTGTGTGTGTGTATCTACAATATTAGCAATTACCTTTCTCTATTGGATACATCCATCTAAATGCAGCGGGACCTCCAAGTTTTGCTTCTTCAAGTAGGTGAACAACTAAATGAACCATTACATCAAAAAATGCTGGTGGAAAAATTCGTTCTAATTTACATAAAATTATAACAATCCCTTCTTCCAATTTTTCTAAATCATTTATATTCAATGTTCTTGAACATAATTGTTTAAAAAAACAACAGAGCTCTACAATTGTAGTACACACTTCCTTTCGCAAAAATTCTCGAATAACAATGGGAAGAAGTTGTTGTAACAGCACATGACAATCATGAGTTTTCAAACTTGATATTTTGCCTTCATTTTCGTGTACACATTTAGAAATATTTGATGTATATCCATTAGGAAACTTCACAGATTTCAAGAACTTGCAAAAGATTTTTTTTCCTGCAACGTTAATGTGTAAGAAGCATGAGGTTTCATAAATCCATTACCATGTGGTTTTAAATGTAATTCTTTTCTAATATTCATATATTGCAAATCCAATCTAGCCTTATCCGAATCTTTTATCTTCCCTTCAACATTCAACAATGTTCCAACAGTATTATCGCACATGTTCTTCTCAATATGCATCACATCTAAATTGTGTCTTAGTTTCAACTTCGGCCCTCCAACTCGAAGAAAATGCTTTTTTTGTCCAGTTTATCTCATCTGGAGTTCGTTTTCTTTTTCTATCTAGGGTGCTTTCCAGGTTTCCCATACCTCACAGCCTGTAATTGCTTTAAAATATCATCTCCTGATAACTTTTTGGGTGGTGGTCATAATTCCCATTTACCATAATGTAATTTACTTTTTCTCCAAGGATGGTTAAGTGGTAAATAACGTCGATGACACATAAAACATATTTTACTACATAACCTATGCGAAGAAGTATTCTCATTATATATTGGACAAGCTTTGTATCCCTTAGTGCTCCATCCTAATACATTTCCATAAGCAGGCAAATCATTAATGGTCCACATTATAGCTGCATGCATAGGAAACATTTGACCATTATAAGCATCAAACGTGTCAACACCAACTTCCCATAATTCTTTCAACTCATCCACTAGTGGTCTCAAATAAACATCAATATCTCTTCCTGGTGCATGTGGTCCTGGAATTAGTAATGACATCAACATAAACGGTTCTTTCATGCACTTCCATTGGGGCATATTGTATTGCACTAGAACAACATGCTACATGCTGTAGGAATTATGAATGTTTCCAAATGGATTGAAGCCATCGGTTGCAAGACCTAACCTAACATTGCGAGGATCTTGCATAAATCCTGGGTATAACTTGTCAAATTCTTTCCATGCCTCACCATCAACTGGATGTCTTAAAACACCTTCTATCTCAACCCGACCTTCTACATGCCATCTCATATCCTTAGCAGTATGTCTTGATATGAATAATCTCTGTAATTTTTTTTCAATGGGAAATATCTCAATACTTTCTGAGGCACCTTCATTCCCTTGCCAAAATTGGGTTTGTATCGTGGTTCATCACATTCTGGGCACCTAAATGCAAATTCATGCTCTTTCCAAAATAATACACAATCATGCTTGCATGCATGAATAGTCTCATAACCCAATCCCAATTCACTTAGCATGTTTTTGGCATCATAAGTTGAAGTTGGTAATCCAATATCTTCTGGAAAAACGTTTTTGAGTAATTCCAACAACATATTAAAAGATTTGTTACTCCACCGATTTATAACTTTTACGTGCATCAATTTTACAATAAAGTTCAATAATGACATTTTAGAACCAGGAAACAAAGTTCATTGGGCTTCAGTCACCATCTTCACAAACTGGTTGTTCTCATGATTAGGCATTCGAGGTGAGAAATTATGATTTCCGCCATGTTCTTCTTCCTCTCGAGTTTGGTTAGCCCATAAATCTTCTAACATATCATTCATCTCATCATATTTTTCTTCTTCATCCAATTCAAATGTATTTCTTCCATCACCATCAAAGTCATTATGGAGTTCCTCTCCATGAAAAATCCATCTCTCATAACTCGCAGAGATTCCAGAGTGGTATAAGTGAGATTTTACCACATATAGTGACTGAAAGAATGCATTTTGACAATTTTGGCGTGGACATCGATCCTTGTCGTTCTCATCCAGACATTGTTTTGCTACCTCCATAAATGAATTGATACCATCTAGATATTCTTCACTTAATCTATTATAAAGTCGCATCTAACTCCTATCCATCATGTATGTTACTTTATTCACATAGACCAGCAACTACACATAGCATGAATAAAATCAGCAACTACACATAAGCACGAAGAAAATCAACAACTACATATAAGCATAAAGAAAATCAGCAACTACTTTGGTAGAATAGCTAGTATAACATGAGATCCAGTGCATCATTTGGTAAGGATTGGAAATAAACCCCATACGAACCATAATATTTTATTTCTTTTTACTTTTTATTTTGAAATATAAAACTTTTCTAACATTCAAATTGTACCTTTAACTTCACAAACTTTACCATTATAAGAATGAACAAGTATAAATTAGATGTATATCAAACATCATGAAGATTCGTACAACTGAACGAAACTTTACCAAAAATGTAATTTCTTAATAAGAGAAACTATATGTTATAACACTGATAGGCAGGTTACTAATGGTAAAGAGACAAAACCATAACAGTAAAATCAGGTGCACATATGTTGGACTGTAACTACCGAGGTGCTCTTCACAATCTGGAAATGCTTGTGACAGTAAAAGCTTATCAATGTATTTGGAGTAAATCAATGTAATCCGTATTGAGACGTTTTAAGACTTTTCTCTACACTTTCCCGTATATTAGCAGCATCAACTTGCACAACCTTTGCATCATCTACACGTTCCCGTATATTACCAGCAACTTTCGTGACCAAAATAACCTTGTTGGAGAAAAGTTTGCAGAAGATTCAGTAGCCATTTGAATTAGGAAATGAACTTACAAATGAAGATTCAGTAGATATAAATTGAAGTTACGATAACATGAATAATGAGCTTACTCATCACACAGTAAAATCTATTGGATCCATCATAAAACTTACCCCTGTTTGGTTCAAATGAGTTCAAACCGTGTGGCATCAATGCTCATTACAAGCTCAAAAATTTCTTCAACAATAAAACGGATCTCACACACAACTGATGTAGATTTTCATATATTGTATTCCATTTCTGGGTCGCTTGCACAGATCTTTGATGTTCAACTTTCAGCCTCTCAAAATGCCTCTGAAGCTCAACTGGAATCTGTTCTGAAGTCCAATATGTTCTGGAATTCTCAGATGGTAGTGAAATTGAAAGCGTTTGGAATTGAGAATGGCCGTTGGGTTTCCACTGAAATGAGAGAGAATGGCTGTTGAGTTTCCACTCAATTGGGAATGGCGTTTGGAATGTCTAGTTCCACTAAGAATGTAAAATTCAGTTCGAGAAAACAAGGTAACAAAAATCGGTTTGAGAAAACAAGGTAACAAAAGTATTTTTAAAACAGAGTACCAAAAATATTTATAAATCAAAGTAACCAAAATATTTTTAAAACAAAGTAACAAAAATATTTTTAAAACAAAAATATTTCAAAAATATTTTTAGAACAAAAATATTTTTAAAACAAAGTAACCAAAATATTTTTACCCCTTGCATGAATTTATACAGTAAATGCCTTTTGAATTGTCTCATGCAACTAGCAGTGGACAAGGCAACTTGAGGAGGGATACTTCTCGGAGACCACTAATTTAATCTGAAAACTATAAATTCAATTGAAATTCAACCTTATAGATCAATATTAGCTCCAATCCTAGGTTATTTTTCCTAACGGTTGGTCGTGTCTTGACAAGTGTTAAGCAACCCACAACTTATTCACTGATAATGTTATGGGAGGTCGATGGCCGGGCAATAATATCCAAATTAGTAAGACAATCAAGGTAACAATTCTTAGCATAGTGAGAAACAACGAATTGTCAATCTAGTGTTCGCCTTTGATTCCTATTAATTCACTATATCGGTATCTTTTTACTAGATTTGGGAGTATGTCGGAGAATAGTGAGTGTAATTGAAATGCACTTGTAACAAATAATTGAACTTAAGAAAACAAATGTTTTTCTTATTTCATGATCAATCCTACAATACATTTTAGGCTCTTCAATGCGAACACGATGGATAACCTACTAGGTCAGCAATCCGTTAATGGGTTGGACAACAAAGTAGAATAAATAAATAGTGAAAATATTGAACTAAGAAACTTTAAGTAACGTTTTGACTAGCAAATGACTTCAAACATTTTAAATCCAGCATTCTAAATCGTTGCTAGCTTTCCGGAATGGGGTTATGGGCCCAAAATGGACACCGTATGTAAAAGTTACGCTATTTTCTCCGAACACCGACCACCCGAGCGTTCCAAATATACAAACGCCTGATCTTCAATAGTAACCTTGATGCAGAATGGAAGTATAAGATTTACCGGCGTAGAACGAAAATTGGAATCCACCAAGAAGAACAATTTTATTTCAAAATGGAATGATGTTAATTAAATTCGAAAAATTTTGATTGACCGACGACGGAACTTTATCTGCGATTTTGAGGTTGAAAATGATCTCAATAGGCAGAGCAAGTTGCCATGGCATGGGGATCCACTTCCCGTTTCCGAAAACATATTATAATAGAAATTCTGACATTCGATCTGAAAGTTATGCCCATTTGAAGTTAACACATGTTTTCTTGCCCCCTTTTTCCTATTATCTTGTTCAATTCTCTTTCAAACTCTAACCCCAATCGTCCTACAGCAAACATGATCAAGTATATTTCAATATATGAATAACAAAAATTAATAATGTTTTTTGAATTATAAAATTAAATTTTTATAAAATAAAATAGAAGTCTTATATCATTACATTCTCCAACTCGAAAAAAATGGGATTGTTATAAGTTTATTTTCCCTCCTCTAAAGTGGAAACCAAAAATGTTTTTCCTTTTAAATAAATCCATAAAAGAAGGATATACCAATAGTTTTAAACCTTTTTCCTTTTTAAATAAATCCAGAAAAAAGAGGTGTAACACCAATCGTTAATCAATCTGGAGGGAAAATTTATACTTCCCTCCTTATTTTCATCATCTCTATCCATAAGTAATCAAGTGTTGTTCATTTTTTCCTGCACGTTTTCAGCTTCTTTCATTTTGTAAGTTCTCGAGACTAATGATTCAATTTTATATTTTGTATTTTCGGTTTCTTCTTGATCTATTTTATTTTCGATTTCCTCATCTAATTTATTTTCATTCTTTGTTTCATGTTGATTCTCTTGGTCGTTAATCAAAGGTCGTTGATACAAAAATTCACGATCCAGGTAGGTGAACAGATCTGTTTTCCCATCTCACATTTATAAAGTTTTGTTGAATATGATTGATGATAAGAAGAAAAAACGTTCGGAAATGATGAATAGATTTCTACCAATAAATTCATCCTAGTTGCATGACGTTTATAACTTGTTGCTTTTGACGAATAATCTGATGCTTTTTGATGTTTATAACCTGTTGTTTTTTGAAGAATCAAACATTCAGAAATGATGAATAACCTATTGCGTCTGGTTTTATAGTTACTGTAAATTTTTCTTTGTTGAGAACCAGATTCAGTAATTGAGTTCAGGATTTTTTTTCTTTGCTGTAAATGTGTTTGCTGTAATTCAGGGGTTGCAGGATTTGGGTTCTGTTAAGGAAAATTTCTGGTCCTATGTCTAGTCCTACTTTGAACTAATGAAAATGAGTGTAATGTGTTTGCTCCCGTTAGTTCCAACGATTATCCTATAGTTTAATAGTAACCTCAACATTTAACTTTTGTTACTTTTTTTTAAAACCTGATCAGCATTTCAAAGCCTGTTGCTGATAAAAAATTAGACTCCTTCCACGTAAGACAGAGCTCAAAAATCTGATCACTTTTCATCACTATGAAAGTGCCAAAATATAGGTTGTTAGCTACTTGTTAACTGGACTTAATTCTTTGATCTTCCCTCCCAGGCCTTGACCTGTAAACAACAGAGCTTCAAAGAGCTCGAAATAAGTTTGTAGCTTTTTGGAATAAGTTTTTCTTAGCCCTTAATAGTAGTAATAATGTCCAAAGTATAATTTCAGTATAAATCCAACCTCGTTCTTACTAATTATTTCCAAAGTATTGATATGTTAAGTTAGGTGGCACCTGAATACTTGGGAGGTTGTATGTCGGAAGTAAAATTTTGAACTCTGTTACTTTGATTTCCTGAGTAATTTTGTACTTTGAAAGGAGTAAATTTTGCTTTTGTTTTCTTCTTATTACATTGGCAGAAAAAGGTAGAAAACATAGCATATTTTGGATTTTTACTAAGTCTGAATACTTAAACATTGTTAAACAATGGTCCAATGGTCCAGATCCTTTTTTTCCTTGATAGATAATGGCTTCTCGAACAAGAATTAGCAGGAAAAATAGAGTGCTTAGTACATTATACGAGCCACCTTCAGACGTTTCCTTGTCGAAGGCATCATGCAAGGGTCCATTGTCTCAGACAAGTAATGTCCAAGTTCCTACTCCTTTAACTCAACCTCTTCAGGTTCCTGCCCCATTATCTCAAGCTCAGCCTCAACCTCAACCTCAACCTCAACCTCAACCTCAACTTAATTCATCACAAGCAACCACATTGACCCATGAGACCATTCTCAATTCCAATGGTAATCATTTATCTTAATGTTTATGATATGAAATCATCCTAACGTATATATTTAATTGATAGAATCTCATTTTTTGTTTATACATTCAATTGATATAAAATCATCCTAATGTCTATAGATTCTCATTCTTTGAAGAGGAAGGAGTGTGGTCTTACAAGAGGCAAGGGCGCTGATGATATCGTCAGTGCAACTGGAAAAATATCATTGGAGATTTCTAAAACAATGGGAAGAGCGATTGGAAAAATATCATTGGAGATTTCTAAAACATCAGCAAGCACGTTTAGCTAGTGAGTGTGGCTATGTCGTTCGATCATTTGCTCCACTCCGTTACAAAAGATGGATCGACATACCCAATGAAAAGAAAAATAAATTATATGATCGAGTTTTGGTACGTCATAAACAAATTAACGTTTTACAAAATTTTGTTGAATAGTTATTAGTTTCCCATATTTTAATAAATAATTTATTTATATATACACTTTTTCTTTTTTGGTAGGCAAAGTTCAAGCTTGATTTGATAGTTGAGCATGTCCATAAATGTGTGAACGATACTTTAGCGAGAAGATATCGTGACTATAGATGTAGACTCAAAGAGAAATATTTCAATGAAAAAACATTGGATGAGGCAATAAAGAATTGCCCACCTTTTGTAACTCAAGTTAATTGGGAATGGCTATGTCAATATTGGTCTACCCCTAAATTTCAGGTAATTTTTTTTTAAAAAAAATATTTACACTTCTAAATATAAATAATCACATAATTTATACGCCATGTTAAAATAATTAATATAATGAAAAATAATAAATTATAATATGGAGTTAATTATTTATTTCATATATGAATTAAATGCAGACACTATCTAAGCGTAATGTAGCAAGCCACAACTACATTAAATATAATCATCGTAGCGGATCAAAATCATTTGTTGCACGTCTTGAAGAAAAGGTAATATTTTCTTTTTGAATTTATGAATAAAAATATATTTATGTAATACGATACATATTACTTCAAATAGAGATCAATAACTAAAAACATAGAACTTTATTATGAGACTCATTATAATGAGAAGAAAGGCTGGGTAAACGATGAAGCGAGAACAAGATATGTAAGTATATTAACAATTTATTCATCGTTATTGAGATTTTATATGTATTCAATTATTAACATATATCTCTTCTTCTCTCTCTTTACTTATATATAGGAGATGATGCTTCAGATTAAAGAGCAACCTGTTTCAGATGGATTTGATGCCCCCACTAAACTTGAGATTATGCAGCAAGTTTTAGGAAAATCTAGAGGTTACATTAGAGGACTTGGACATGGTCCAAAACCTGCCTCAAACCACTATGTTCATTTGACATCGGTTGATATTGAATCAATAGCCCTTCGAGAGCAAATACAAAAGTAGGAGCAAGAATTATTGAATATGTGTGCTAAGCTTTCTCAATTTGAGACACTAATGCATAAGTTCGTATCGAGTCAAGTTGGCACGTCTCCACAACAATCTGAACCAGCACTAATAGTTTAGCATGTCCTATTGATAATATATGAATTATGATTTATTTAATTATTTGCTTTAATTGTGAGACAACTATTTTCCTTTATGGATTGGTTTGGCCGAGTAGTCCTTTTTTGTATGTTATTATGTGATGGAAAGTTTAATCATATAATGAATTGTTCTTAAATTTTTTGGTTTGACCGAGTAATCCTTTCTACTTACAAAACTCACTCACACAAATTCTGATTTCAATTCACTCAAAAGTTCTCTACATTCATACCTAATCTAGGTCTTTATGCACACAAAAGAGTACAATTTCAGGTATTAACTACCTAACAAAACTAAGCCTCCACTTGGTTGAAAATTCCACCAAAAATTTGTTGCAAAGCTAGTAGAAGTAAGGCTCCAACTTCAACTATTTTTCTGATTGTTTGAGGTTTCTAGATTCTTTTTAGGATATCAAACTTTACAAGTACAAAAAGATTAGACATCGCTTGTAGATCAGATTGAAGATGAAGCCAATGAAACAACAATCAAGGCACCATTTGGTGCTTAATGAAACTATTTAGTGCCCCTCATATTTTTGGCAACATTCTTTATTATTTGTCGCAAATTCTCACATTTCACGATAACGTTTTATGTCGCCTTCTATTTTTTGGTACTTATTTTTTTCATCACAATCTTCGCGACACACTCTAAAAATATGTTGCGTTAAGTCACTTATTGCGACAACGTTTTGTATGTCGCGAAAAATCTTATTGCGAAATCACGATTAGAATTTTTAGCAACAAATATTTATTATCGCGAAAACTAGACCCTATTGCATCACAAGCATTTTGTGGCAAGAAATAAATGTTTGTCGCCATAAGTTTCCCACCAAAAATATTTTGGCTTCCCTCATATTTTTAGCGACATTCTTTATTATTTGTCGCACCTTCTCACATTTCACGACAACGTTTTATGTTGGTACTTATTTTTTTCATCACAATCTTCGCGACACACTCTAAAAATGTGTCGCGTTAAGTCACATATTGCGACAACGTTTTGTATGTCGCAAAAAATCTTATCGCTAAATCACAATTAGAATTTTTAGCAAAAATATTTATTATCGCGAAAACTAGACCCTATTGCATCACAAGCATTTTGTTGTAAGAAATAAATGTTTGTCGCCATAAGTTTCCCACCAAAAATATTTTGGCTTCCCTCATATTTTTGGCGACATTCTTTATTATTTGTCGCACATTCTCACATTTCACGACAACGTTTTATGTCGCCTTCTATTTTTTGGTACTTATTTTTTCATCACAATCTTCGCGACACAGTCTAAAAATGTCGCGTTAAATCACTTATTGCGACAACGTTTTGTATGTCGTGAAAAATCTTATCGCGAAATCACAATTACATTTTTAGCAACAAATATTTTTTATCATGAAAAGTAGACCCTATTACATCATATTACATCCCTTATCCCTCATATATTTGGCGACATTCTTTCTTATTTGTCGCAACTTCTCACATTTCACGACAATTTATTATGTCGCCAAACGTTTTTCAGTACTTCCTTTTCTCATCACAAACTTCGCGACAAACTAAAAAAATGTGTCGCGTTAAGTCACTTATTGCAACAACTTTTTATATATTGTGAAAAATCTTATCGCGAAATCACAATTCGAATTTTTAGCAACAAATATTTTTTTTATCGCGAAAAGTAGACCCTATTGCATCACAAGCATTTTGTTGCAAGAAATAAAGGTTTGTCGCCCTAAGTTTCCCACCAAAAATATTTTGACGCCTTGCTTCCCTCATATTTTTAGCAACATTTTTTATTATTTGTCGCAACTTCTCACATTTCACGACAACTTTTTATGTCGCCAAAGGTTTTTTTGGTACTTATTGCAACAACTTTTTGTATGTTGAGAAAAATCTTATCGCGAAATCACAATTATAATTTTTAGCAACAAATATTTTTTATCACGAAAAGTTGACCTTATTGCATCACAAGCATTTTGTTGCAAGAAATAAAAGTTTGTCACCATAAGTTTCCCACCAAAAATATTTTGACTTTGGCGACATTCTTTATTATTTGTAGCAACTTCTCACATTTCACGACATCTTTTTATGTCGCCAAAGGTTTTTTGGTACTCATTTTTTTCTTCACAAACTTCGCAACAAACTCAAAAAATGTGTCACGTTAAGTCACTTATTGCAACAACTTTTTGTATGTTGCGAAAAATCTTACCGCGAAATCACAATTCGATTTTTTAGCAACAAATATTTTTTTTATCGCGAAAAGTAGACCATATTGCATCACAAGCATTTTGTTGCAAGAAATAAAGGTTTGTCGCCCTAAGTTTCCCCCCAAAAATATTTTGACGCCTTGCTTCCCCCATATTTTTGGTGACATTCTTTATTATTTGTCGCAACTTCTCACATTTCACGATAACTTTTTATGTTATCAAAGATTTTTTGGTACTTATTTTTCTCATCACAAACTTCGCAACAAACTCAAAAAATGTGTCGCATTAAGTCACTTATTGCAACAACTTTTTGTATGTCGTGAAAAGTCTTGTCGCGAAATCACAATTTTGTTGTAGTGTTATTAGGAGTAGATTTAAGCAAATATAAGTCCTCCAACTTTTGCTAAAGTTCTTTAGTAGAACTAAGTTTTCCAGTTTTTCTCAAAACTGTGTCGAATAAGTGTAAAATAATTGAAGTGTAAGCAAGTTAATCATATTCGTCTTGTTGTATTTTTGTTAAATCTACAGGAAACTTGCCATCTATGGCATTTGAAACTTTTTGTTGAACCAAAATCATTTTCATCTTTTGTTGCCAAATTGAAAAGTTCAATTTCCCATTAAAAATTCTAATTTTGAAATGTGAAGACTTAAAAAATAGAACGGCAAAAAAAATGCACATATATATACATTGTTCTAAATTCCCAGAGTTTCGTGAGACTCAAGATCTCATATCAAGAGAATTTCAAACGGGTCAAGTCTAGAGAACATGGAATAGCCAATGCAACATGAAGATATATCAACAAAAATTCAAATTCTCACGCAATTAAACACAAAAGTAATTATCAACTTGCAGTTAAAACCAACACTTCAAATAGAGTAATAAGTTCATATATTTCTTGCACAAGCAATGGTTACCCATTGATGGTAACTCCAATCCTAATGTCACCCCACAGATGACGTGCTAATGCTGAAGTTTAAATGGGATAAGTCAATTTACCAGAGCAGACCTATCGAGTCCGTAAATTACAAGAAATGTGAATTTACTACATTACGGTTTTAAATTTTTAGCCTAAAATAATTCGGTAAATGTATAGCAGTTGCAATCGTCAACCCACCAAGGGAAAAATCATCCAACTTTTCCTGCACAACCTGAAACACAAAAAATCAAAATAAAAAAACTGCCTGAAGAAACCGTAGCCAGAAGTTTCCCCACACGCCGTCACCAACCATAACGCGCAGTCGACCCAGAAGCGCCTCCACCTGCAGAAGCCACCTATGGTGTTGGATTCTTCAAATTTCCACTAGATTGGTCAGAAATCAAGTTTTCAAGTCTAACTCAAAATTGAAAAATGGGTAAATTCATTTCTACTTTTATTTGGCTGCGATTCTGGGAGTTTTTTGGTCAATTTTTAGCCGAAAATCCACCACCAACGTGCTCCGATACCAAATGTTGAATATTGTGACTCTCCAATCCACCAAAAATTTGGGCTCAGTCTTTTCAAACGAACACCACAACCATAAACCAAATCAAGCAAACATCGAAATCGGTTGCCCAATAGTTTCCCACAAATGGCAAGGTGTGGGAGGTTTATTGTAGCCTTAAAGATACTGCAAAGGCTAGAGTAGGGAGAAGAAATAAAGTGAGAAGCCAGAACCACCGTTTTCTCTCCAACACAAAGGGGCTAAAATAAAACCAATTTCACACACACACACACACACACAATAGTAATGAGCCCAATAGGTAGTCTAAATGGATTGTCAATCAAAAAGTCATTTAAGGTAATGGGTTAGGCCATGAGTAACATAATTAAATTTAGGTTACTTCAAATGACCCAAATAGATTGTATGATTGGTTTGTTCAATTGTGATGTTGACATTTCACTTCACTCATCGACCGAAGCCTATGAAGTATAGTCCTCAAAAGACGGTTTAATATCATTGCTCGGGATTTATTAGGTATCAAAACCCAACCTCCTATAAATTCTTCTTATTTTCTGGTGATTTAGAATTGAGCATTGACTTGGGGTCGTGAACCTCATGGAATCCCGGTGAATTCTAACATCAGAAATTGGAGGAATTTATATGTTAATCTGTATAATATACAACATAAGTTGTTGAATTATTGTGATTGTTAGTTGGTTTTAATCTCTCTACTGACTTTGTGTTGTTTAACTAAGGGTATTGTTCTGCTTACAATCACTGCTACATTTCACTTTAATTTTTCATTGTGTTATTAGTTTGGTGTGTTGAATTGATATTTCATCCCCTTTTTCATGTGTGACACTAGGGGTTTTGTGACATTTTAGTTGGCTCCGAAATATCCGATCTTTATTTTATTTTATTTTTGTTAAACTCGAATCATTTCTTATGTTGGTTAAAAACTTCAAATGATAACTACTACATTTGAACTCGGAGTTTTTAATGGAAAAGTGGATTTTCCCATTTGACAGTAAAAAATGAGAAGGATCTTAGTTCAACAAAAAGTCTCTAAGGCTATAACTGGTGAATTTCCTGCTACTATGACTGATGATCAAAAACTTGAATCCGATGAACTTGTTTATACCTCTATAATTCTTCATTTGTCTAATTAAGTGTTGAGAAAAATTGGAAAACTTGATAATGCTATAGCTTTGTGGGACAAATTAGAAGAACAATATATATCTAAAAGGCCGCCTAATAAACTCTTCCTTCTAGAAAGGTTCTTTAGCTTTAAGATTGATATGTCTAAAGACTTAAATGATATTCTTGTTACATTTAATAAATTGGTTCAAGACATTACTAATGCATGGATTCTGGATTCAGGGTGTACTTTCTATATGACCTCTAGAAGACATTGGTTAGAAAACTTTAAGGATCTTGATGGTAGAGAGGTGGTTGTGGGTAACAATGTAGCAGCTTGTAGTATTAAATGAATTGGTAATGTGACTTTGAAATTTGACAATGGATATACCTTTACTTTAGAAAGAGTAAGGTATGTTCCTAATTTGAATAGGAACTTGATCTCTATGGGTAATCTAAATGACATAGGCCTGTAAGGCAAGATTGAAGATGGTTATTTGAAAGTAATATATGGTTCCTTGTTATTTTCAAAGGTACCAAGAGGAATGGTATATATGTCCTAGAGCCAATATAGTTGAGAGTCGCATTGTTGAGTCCTCTAGTACTGAGATTAATGCTACCCTGAAATGGCATAATAGGTTTGCACATATGAGTTGGAAGGGCCTACATATTTTGAATAGGAAAGGAGCATTTGGTAAAGATGTAATTTCTAAGGTTCCTTTCTGTGAGTATTGTACCTTAGGAAAATAACATAGGCTTCATTTTAATACTAGACTGCATCTATCCTTGAGTATATTCATTCTAACCTATGGTGCCTGTCATCTACTACCACCCAAGGTGGTAATAGTTATTTTTTTATCACTTATTGGTGATTTCTCAAGAAAATTTTGGATTTATCTTTTGAAACAAAAATCAGATGCTTTTGAAAAGTTAAAAAATTGGAAAACTTTAATTGAAAATCAAATGGATAAAAAGATTAAAGATTTTTAAGATTAGACAATGATCTAGAATTCTGTAATTCTGAATTTGATCGACTTTAAAAAGATGATGGGATCCTCAAGTATAAAACTTTTCATTATACTCCTCTGCAAAATGGAGTTGTTGAAAGAATGAATATGACTATTTTGGATAAGATTAGATGCATGATGATTAGTTCAGGAGTTCCTAAAGTCCTTCAGAGTAAGGTTATTATGACAGCAATGTATATTGTGAATAGGACTCATTTCAGTACTTTAGACGGTAAGACACCTGAAGAGGTATGGTCGGAAAAATTATCTAATTATACTATTTCAAGAACTTTTGGGTGTGCTGTATATTCTCACCAAAGTCTAGGAAAATTAGAGCCTAGATATTGTAAATGTGTTTTTATGGGGTATCCTGAAGGAATTAAAGGATACAGACTTTGTTTAAGAGATGTGAAGGGTTTTTAAATGATAATCAGTAGTAATGTGACTTTTAATAAAGCTGATATATCTTGTTTAAGTAAGAAAGTCTCTAATGGTGTCCCTGATGGTGAAAAGGGTAATGAGACTAGGATGCAAGTGAAATTAGGCTACTCTCCTAAACTTGTTGAGGAGGAACAAGTTGAGAATGAAGTTGGTGAGGAGAGTGATATTGTTACTAGTTCACGGGAACCGATTCTATTGAAGGTAGTGAACATGACTTAATAAATGAATTGGTTGATCCTTTGAGTGATTATCAACTTGCTCAGGATAGAACTAGGAGGGAGATAAGGAAACCAATTAAGATGAGTGATTTACAATTCTTTACTGTTTTCTAATATCAAGACTTAGCTTTTAAAGGAATCTTATAAAGAGACTTTGAGTTGCAACAATCTGATAAGTGGCCAAGTGTCATGGAAGAAGAAATGAAGTTCATAGTGAAAAATAATATTTGAAGTTAGTTCCTAAGCATGATAGTAAGTCAGTAGACTGTAAGTGGATTTATAGCATTAAGGAGGGAAATTCTTCTAAACAGCCTTTTAGGTTTAAAGCTAGACTAATTGTAAAGGGGTTACACAAAATTCTGGTATTGATTACAATGAAATTTTCTCTCATATTCTTAAATACACTATTATAAGAGTTATGCTTACTTTGGTTGTTCAATATGTCTTAGAACTTGAACAAATGGATGTTAAAACTGTCTTCTTGCATGGTGACTTGGATAAAACAATTTATATGGTTCAACCTCAAGGTTTCCTTGATTCTAAAAGACCTAATCATATTTGTCTTTTAAATAGATCTTTGTATGGTTTGAAAAAATCACCTAGGCAATGGTATAAATTTTTTGACAATTTTGTGTCATCCATTGGTTTTATAAGAAGTACATTTGATCATTGTCTTTATTTTAAAAGAAATGATAGTAATGTTGTGATTATTTATCTTCTTTTGTATGTTGATGATATGCTCTTGATTGGACATAAAATGAGTGATATAAATGACATCAAAAAGGTTTTAAGTGCTGAATTTGAAATGAAAAACTTAGGACATGCCACGAGAATCCTAGGAATGGATATTAAAAAAATAGATTACAACAATATCTTATTTTAACACAATCTAACTATGTGAAAAAGGTGTTGTCCAAGTTTGCCATGCATGGTTTTAAGTCTGTTACTTTGCTTATTGTTTGTCGTTTTAAGTTGAGTAAAGAACAATGTCCAAATAATGAATTTGATATCAAATACATGCAAAAAGTGCCTTATGCCAATATTGTTGGATCTGTTATGTATACTATGGTGTGTTCTAGAGCTGATGTTACACATGTTATTAGCATTTTGAGTAGGTTAATGGGAAACTCGGGTATTAAATATTGGACTGCTTTAAATGACTTTTAAGATACTTGAAAGGTTCTGCAGATTTAGGTTTTTATTTTAAATTTTGTAAAGAAGGAGTTATGTTAAGAGGATATGTGGATTCTGATTATATTAGTGACAAGGATAATAGACAATCAAAGATTGCATGTATTTTTACTTTGTGTGGAACTTGCATAAGTTGGAAGTCTCAATTGCAGTCTGTTGTTTATTGTAATAGACAAAGTTCCATTCATTTGTGTAAAAATCCAGTTTTTCATGATAAGACTAAACATATAGATGTTATGATGCATTTTTTTATAGATATAGTTCAAAAAGAGTTCATATTACTTGAAAAAAATCCCTACACAATTTAATCCCGCTGATATGGGAACAAAGGTACTTCCTCTAAACAAATTTAAATCTCGTTTGCAAATTCTAAGGATTGTTACTAGTTAAACTTATTTATGTCAACGAGCCGAGCCGAGCTCGAGCAAAAAAAAAAAAGATCGGGCTCGGCTTGAGCTTTTTTGGACCAGGCTTTTTTGGTACGAGGTAAGCCGAGCAAAGCCCAACCAAAAAAATGAGGCTCGGTCCGAGCTTTAGGCCCGGGCCGAGCCGGCTCAGGTTTATTGTTTGTTTTTTTATAACTATTAAAGAGAGGTAGGCAGCTTGCTGGCAGCAGCAGCAGCAAGCTGCCTAGCTACTGGTGCAAGGCAACTTGCCTGCACATCAGCTTTTTTAAAAATTTTAATTTTTTTGTGGAGACAGGCTCGCCCAGGCCACGGATCGGCCCGAGCTCGAGTCGACACCCGAAAATGGGGCTAGGTACGAGCCCGAGCTGGGCCTGACTCGAGCTTTTTTCGAGCCGACCCGATCCGCCCGAGCTGTTTTGCCATCCTAGTTAAATGTCGTGTTTTCTGCACGTGTGATTCTTCTTGGTGCTAGTGCTGATGAAAGCTGATGTGTTTTATTTGTTTATAACATTGGTATTAAAGGAAAGATTTGTTGGATTGTGATGTCATTCTTGTCAATTGCATCTAAAACATTTAGACGATGATGAAATAGGCTTGGCCCAATTGCTGGAAGTATTATTTCAATCAAATAAGCATTACGCAATAACTCAAGGAAACTGGCCAAAAACCCAGCCCAATCTATTGCCACTATGAAGTGTATATATACCAGCTGAATGGTCACTTGAGTCCTAGTCTTTCATTCTATTCCTTCTTCATGTGTGAAAAGCTTGTGGGTTCTTTTCCTTTGTGATTTTCTTCCCTTGATTCTCTCTTTAGATTCTTTGTGAATAGATTAAAACTTCTAAGTTTAATCATCAATCTTTGTGATTGTGGTCTTTGTGGTTTCTCGATTGAGAGTTGAGCTGAGTTAGATTAGCAATGTAATCTTGAACCATTGAGTAGCTATGTTGTACGATTTCTTTAGGGTTTGTTGGTGTCTTTGTGGATGTTTCCTTATACAGAAGGGTACAATGTGTTTTGTATTCTGAGCCCAAATAATATTCGATTCATTGGTGTTCTTAGTTTATTGGATGTTCTTCGTGATTCTATAAATCTGTATCGGAGAAGTAAATACACAAGATTTATTTCAGTCCAGTAAAATAGTAAACTCGTCATCTTTCTTGCGCCAATCAATTTCACACTGTTAGTTGTTCATCATATCTGGCTCCAATTCGCCGTGTATTACGAAACCCATAAGATTTGTTCACGCACAGAGATTATAGAATTATTCTTCCATTGTAAGTTATTGTATAAGCTAATTTTGCTGTAACAATATTCCTTTTCTGCTACTTTTGCATCTTTATACAATTGTGTTGTTTCCTCAATTTCAGAATAAAAATTCAAACAATATAAGTTAAATTGTATGTCAATGCATGTTAGTTGAAAATTTAATGAAAATGTTATTACCGACCTGCACCTTACATGTGTGGGGAATAATCATATGCACACCGCACAAAGTCCAGAGCACTTTGCACCGGAGAACTCCGAACAGTGCGTCTGTTTTATCACACGTGTCTCCGTCGATCCCCATCGAGGGTGTTGCCCCCGAATCCCCATGAGAGGCGCTGCCCTCTTGACCCCCGCGACTTGACCAGTTAGGTTGATCCTTGTCGAGGATACTAGGTCGATTCTCGCCTTTTGGGGTGTTGCCTCCGAGCCCCCGCTGTCGAGACAACCTTACGACCCAAATAAGTCTATCTCAACCATTTACATAACAATAAAACAAATAAATAAATTATGAAAAATTTGTTAACTTTTTATACTTCATCTGCACCACATCTCTCTCTATCACACACACACACACACACACACAAACGTAGTTAGTATTGATTGACATTTCATTTGAGTTCAAATGCTTAACAAATATTGAGTTTTTGACAACATGTGCTTATTTATTTACTTTTCTTAGAGAAAAAAGAGAAAATGAAATCAAATTCGGGACTCGCTCAAACATAAAACAATGTTATAGCTTCAATGAATGAATATATATAAGTATTACATCTTGCCTTCTGTTTTGGAGCCAAATTCCAATTTTTCTTCCATTACAGAGATAAAATCAAATTCTTTAAAATAGAAACAGAGGTTGCGAACTTCCTTTTACAATTTCTTTTCTATAGATTTTCAGTTTTCGATGCATGCTTTATTTAATGAATCAAAGCATGGACACGTCCATGACGTAGACTTTTTTTTTTAAAAAAAAAACAGTGCTAACAATTAAGATGATTTTTTTATTTTTTTCTTTCTTTCTTTTTTTGCATGGATTTACAAGCGGACACCATGTCAACAGAGCGCGGACTTTTTGTTTTTTACCTTATTGACAAAGATATTGAAAGATGGGAAAATATTATTTATAAGAGGGTCTAGAAGTTTAGGGGTATGGATTGGTTTCCGAAGAGAAGAAAAATGTGGCACGACTTAATTGCATATTTGCATGTGGACAACTAGCTGAGAATTTTGCTATAAACTTAACTAATCAGGAGTTGAAAAAACGCAACTTAAAGGGGGAGATCCTAACATTTAGATGAAAGAGTAGTTGATGCTATATTTTTTGTAGAATATTTTTATGTACTAAGATAGTGTCGTTGCTCATTAGCAAAAATGAATTTGGTTTGTAAGGATAAAATTACTTGAGATATGTTGTGCTTATGAGATAAAGTCCTAGAAATGGAAAATAAGTTATAAGATCATTTTATTTATTTTGGAGCTATGAAATATGAAGATTTATGTTGAACTTATCTTATGTTTTGACTGCTCCAACTTATAATTTTTTTAACCCAATACTTAATGGATTTGATTGGTGAAGGAAGAGAGAGAGAATAATGCAATATTAGAAGGAATGATATTATGTTTAGCTTCCAATTTTAATTCGTATTTTAGGAATGCTATAATTAGGTTTACTTCAGTTTCTTTTATTAGATATTTTCCTTCTCAAGATAGAATATTTCAAACCCTATAAGTGGCTCTTTTTGCGCTATAATAGAAGAGACTTTGAATGAATAAAAAATGATATATTTCTTCTCTAATTTCTCTCTCCTTCTTCTATTTCTCCCTCATTTTTCCTTTTCCTATAATTCTCCTCATAGCATCCAACATTAGAGGATTTTGCCAAAAAAATCTAAATATGGGTACATAAGACCATTATAGGAAATATAAATTTGGAAATACTACTTCCACATAGAAGATTACTCTATTCTATTAGAAGGCTGGACTGGTTCAATAGGAGTTATTACAAGATAGACCACAATGAAGCAATACCCATTTACAACAACCTATATATGCAATCTAGAAAAACCTATGATACTCGGACTTAGATACGAGTATCGGAGTACTGGTACGTATTTAAGTGTTGGATGTTTTATTTTCTAAAATAAATGATACGGGGATATGACTAAAAAGACTTCAAGTTTCACGTCTTTTAAACTTCAATTTTTTTACTAATTCAAGATATCATTTTGAATAGGACAAAATCAAGCATTCATAAAGAAGAAAATGCGCATTGAATAGGGGTTAAGTCATAAAAAAATAAAGTTCTTGGGTTTAGTTTCGATTATGGGATTGTTGATTGTTATATAAAAACATGAGGGATTTGATTTCAATTTGGACATAGTAGAACACTAAGTAGCTATATGGAATCCATTTTCATTTTATACAAACAAAACCCTAACCGATGTAGAGAGAGAAAGAAGGAAAAAAAGAAACAAATGGAAGGAAAAAAAAACCTAGCGCCACCACATTTCTCCACCCTCTCGATAGCAACTTTATATTTACAGATAGCAAAAAGAGGAAAGCAAAGGGAAAGCAAAGGAAAAAAAAAAGAAAAAAGAAAGAATAAGTAGCAAAAATGACCATGTGTCTAGTTGAAATTTGGAGGATCCAACACATATCTCATACCCATACCCATGTCGTGTCTGACATGGGCTATCCAACTATTTCGAGAGTCTAAACATCCTAGAATACAATACATACTCATTGGATATGTTTTACATTTTTTGAGGGGTTAGGTAGGTGCTTTAGTTAATTTAATGCAATTATTCCAACATTTATTGTATACTCAGATCCCGACGTTTATAAACAATCAAGAGAAGAAGCAAAAATGACAATACAAGAACTATTCATTATGTCTTAGCATACACATGTAACTTCCATCCTAGCTCATTGGTTTTTTTGTACACTCAGATCCCGGCATTTATAAACAAGCAAGAGAAGAAATAGAAATGACAAGACAAGAACTATCCATTTTGTCTTAGCATACACATGTAATTTCCATCCTAACTCATTGATAAATGAAAGTGTTTTGTTTGTCTAAATTTTGCCCCTGAAAGGAAACAAGGAATTTCATTTTGTGAAGAATAGTGTTCCAACAAAAAGATTCAAAGTTGTTTATAACATAAATGCTGAGGATCACATCTCCAATTAGTATGATGTGTCCTACTTGCATTTATAAATGATACATTCGGTCCTTGCTCAGTGAATAATCATCACTTCATAACATCACTCAAAATATCTATTTCATATAAAAATGCATTTTAATTTCTTCTCTTTTCTCACTTCATGCTCCACTTTTAGAAGATATTCATTTGTAAACTGTTGCTTTTGTTTCTGGGGACAACGATGAAAACTCTGGGATGGGTTTCTCTTCTTCATCTGTGGCACTGCTTCTTCTACTACCACAGCAGTTGTTCCATCCGTTTCTAATCTGAGGCTTAGTTTTTCTTTAAATTTCATGATTTCTTACTCCTTTCAATCAATTTATGGAGATTTCTTTTTTGCAGTGATCTACTTCTGTTTAGTTTCTGCATATTTATACAAATATGAGATCCATATCTAGTATCCAATACTCATGAAACTAATGAAGTAGATATAAGTCTTGCAATTTTCTTTCGAATGACCTATTATTCCAAAATGATAATAATGGTCATTAGATTTGGTATTGTCCTTATTTGCTTTAACTATCTTAGTCATCTTAGATGTTTTCTTAAAACATCCTTTAGACTTCCCTAGAGAAATCTATGACTAAAATTTGCTCATTATAAACATAGATATCGGGCGTAACAGTCTTAAGCATGTTCAACAACTCAATAAGTGTGCATTCGAATTTATTCATGTTAAATTCATAATTAGTTATGAATCACTCTCCGACAAAGACTGCAGAACCAAGTCATACTTAGTTCTTTGTTCATGACTGAACTCGATTGAGACAACTTCTCAAAGTAGTCAACGTCTTCAGCACATCAGAACTGGCCGGAGACTCTTCTGCCATTATACACTAGTATAGTTGCTAGGAAATCTCATATCTTTCCACACGTGATTATTTATCATTCAACACTTTGAGATGAAAATCATGTGTTAGCATCTATACTCTTATATTGCTTTTGTAACTCAGGTGACATAGTCACAAACATCCACATGTTGCAGTACTATCGTCATCACTATGTTTATTATAGCAGCCACCTCTTCCTTTATTGAGTCATCAGCGAGTGTCTCTGAAAAGGGCTACTCAAGGATATAATCAATTATCATGCATGAGAACAATTCTTAGATTGCGGTGCCAATCAAGAAAATTTGGTTTGGTTGTTGGCATACAGTATGCCGCTCAAATACATATGGTTACTCAAGATTCAATAAATTGTAAACGACGAAAAGTAAAAGAATAATATATAAAATGCATCAATTAATTTAACATGGTCTTTTATTAAATTAATTTCGCTCCCACTGTTTAACTCAAATTTATGACCCTCTAACATAAATTTATGGAATCCATACTTGATTCCCAGTGGGCTGGAATCCTATTTGTTATATCAAAACCTTGAGTGTACTCAACAAGCCTTAATAAAACATTTAGGTAGATACTATTATCAATTGTATCTCCATACAACTCCCAGATCATTAAGCTGACAACTCTTTATCTTCACACATCGTATGTGTTAGCTTAACATGCCTCTAAAATTTATCTCCTTGAGTGTACTCAACAAAAGATAAGTTTTAGTTAAATCAAATCCATCATTCAGAAATATCTAATATTTCATAGTGTCAAACATATCCCTAATAGACCAGCCTTGCGTGTACTCAACAAGCTGAGATCAATTTCGGACTCTCGTTTTTCACTATAATGATGGAAGGCTAATATAAATATGATTTAATATTTTAACATGCCTCTAAAATTCATCTCTTTGAGTGTACTCAACAAAAGATAAATTTTAGTTAAGTCAAACCCATCATTCAGAAATATCTAATATTTCATAGTGTCAAACATATCCATAATAGACCAGCCTTGAGTGTACTCAACAAGCTGAGATCGATTTAGGATTCTCGTTTTTCACTATAATGATGGAAGGCGAATAAGAAAATGACTTAATATTTTCAACGAGGGGTTTTACATGCAAATGTCTCATCATAATAATTATATATATCTTATTATACATCTAGTATGCAAATAAACATACATATAATAGTGTGGACGATTATGGACTTATACTATCCAGTCTTCCCAATCCATAAGGAAGACTAGTTGGTCAGTTCCTAGAGGGTATAGCATTGATTCATACAATGCTCCATCTCTATGGTCTCCTCCTCTTCTTGTATCTTCAACTAGTCCAGCTGCAACTTGTATCCTATACTAATTGGCACGTAGGCCTAAACAATATTGGACGCGCAGGCCCATAATAATAACGAACTCCCAGGTCCAAAATAAATTAGAGCTCGCAGGCCCATAATAACAACAAGAATAAAGCTAACCGTTCAACACATCCACATGGTCGAGTCCATAATCATCCACTAGTAGAACATTCATCATATAAATACATTCCTATATAATATCTAATATTATATGCAAACATGTTTCAAGTTTCTAGCAATTAAATCCGTCTAAACTAATTTAGACAAATGGATCGGAACAATCAATTAATCAATTAATTTAATTAGTGGGTATATTTAATTAAAATCAAATTTTAATTTTATATACCAAATTAGAATCTCATTCTAATTCCACTATTACAGGGCGGAACTATTTTAATTAAAATCAAATTTTAATTAAATATAAAATTAGTGTCCAACTCTAATTTCAAAGTTTTAAAATAAGATAATTTAATTAAAATCGAATTCTAATTAAATATCAAATAAGAGTCCAACTCTAATTTCAAAACTTAAGGCGATTAAATTTAATTTAAAATCAAATTTTAATTAAATATAAAATTAGAGTCAAACTCCAATTCCAAGATATTAGGGCGAACTTATTTAATTAAAATCAAATTTTAATTAAATACCAAATTAGAGTCCAACCCTAATTCAAAAAGATTTTAGGGTGAGAAAATTTAATCAAAATCAAATTTCAATTAAATGTCAAATTAGAGTCCAACTCTAATTTCAAGAATATATTAGGGTGATATAATTTAATTAAAATCAAATTTTAATTAAATATTATACTAGAGTCCAACTCTAATTTAATTGAATTTTAATTTAGGATAAAACTCCTAAATAAAATAAAATTCAATTTAGGGTCAAAACTTAATATTTAAGTTAAAATCCAATTTTAACGAAAATATGAAAGTCGTCAATTTTAGATAAAACTTTAAACGGGTCAAATTTGAAATTTTAAAGTCAAACTATTTTAAAATTTAATTTAAAACCATTTTAATATATAAATTCAAAACTCTTTTTGAAAATTGCAAATTGACCCAAGTTAAAATTATAATCAGGACCTTCCAATTTCATAAATTGCAGAATAGGTCCCTTTTTAAAATTTGCAAACTTAACCCTTATCACATAATTGCAGGCGAGGGCCTGAAATTTCACAAATTGCAACAGAGGCCCCCGCCTCCACCTATTCTCTGAAAACAGCAGGAACCCTAAAATTTCCCCCTTTTCTTTTCGGCGCCGACTACAGGAAAATGGTGGTGCGACTGCGGCACACCACCGGGGTATTGCAGCAGCGCACGACGCTGTTGCAATACCCAGCAGCAGCGCCGTGCGCTGTTGTGACTTTCAGCGCCGCTGCAATTCGCAGCGACGGTGAGCGCTGCTACTTCCGGGTCGTGGCGGCTCCGCCTTGGGAGTCGCCGGCAGCCGGCCGGCATGAATTTCATATCCAAAAATTCAACCAAGAATTATTTTCCCTTCCAAAACAGATTTTCGAAGGTGAAAAATAATATTTTAAATTGCTAAATTCAAGAAAAATTAAACAATTAACTTTTGACTGTTTAATCATGCAAATCAATTTCTAACAAACACAAAGTAGGCTCTGATACCACTGTTGGGAACCTACTTAATCGTGCGCAGCGGAAGTAAAGCAAATTTCGATTCCCAAACAAGGATCTACATTGTGTTTAGATAGAAACTGTGATAGAAATAATACATTTGATGAATATGTGTGTGTGTGTGTGTGTGAATAAAAATTCTTGAAAGTTTCTTCTTGTGTTCTTGAGATAAGAAATTCCACTTTGTTCATCTTCAGGTAAAAAATTGCACTTTGATGAGTATCACTAATTACATTATGTTGCAAAATGAGGCAACAAAGATTGAAGAAAAAGTCACAAGGTGTTTCTTAGGTTTTAGCATGGATACACGAGCAAAAACTTGAAAAGAAGAAATGACATGGAGAGAGAGAGAGAGAGAGAGAGAGATATATATATATATATATATATATATATATATATATATATATGTATATATATATATATATATATATATATATCTCTGTGTGTGTGTCAATGAAAATTCTTAAAAGCTGAAAAAATTAAAATTCTTTGAGCAAGACTGATACTGAGTTTGACATTTTTTTTTAACTAGCTTGTATTTGTCATTTATGACAAATTGAAGTGAAGTTTCAATTTCACTATCGGTTACCAGAAAACCTTGATAGAGTCAAAAATTTTCGTACACTCAACAAAGTCTTGAAAGTGGAGCAGTTGTATTGACAGTCAAAAATCAGAATATACTTGTTCATGGTGATATCAATCAAAGAAACCTATTGATACTGTTTTCCTTTCCCTGCTTAGCCTTTTTACTCTCCTATTTTTTCGTCTTTTGGAATACTTTTCTGAACTCAGATTTCCTAAGGTAACGTTATATTGTATATACCAGATATCAAATGCTTGAAAATGTAAAAGTGGGAGAGCAAACACAAAAGACTAAAGCTTATAAAACTACAAGAAAAAAATGCAAATTTATAACGACAAGTAACATTAACCACATATATTTTTTAATAATCTCTCGTAAATCCCAAATAATTAATCCCTTATCATGGTTTTATATTAGGTTTAATGGTGAACTCAGTGCTACGAAGAAAGTACGTCCCCAATATAACGATATGATTACTTATAAGGTTGATATATTATCACTTTAACTAACGAACTTGTCTATTCTTGAATATTTTTTTCATTTATTTCTTGATTCTTGTTTCAGGAATAACTCTTCATACAAATGAACATTTTACTGGTAAAGTAATGAAGAAATTTACTGGTGAAGCAATGAAGAAATTGAAAAAAGTAAGTTATTTGTTTCCAATTATACAACTAAAATTATGTTGATTAACACAAGTCTTTTGTCTATTGCCCAATTTATAAAAGATTACAACAGCTTTCTGATGTTGTTTATGAAAATCATGGCAAAAGGAGAAATCTCATAAACAAACAAGAGAACTCTAAGGCCCAGATAAGAAGTTTCTTATTGCTTACCAATCTGTATATGCTAGCAAAGTCAACACATCTAAAACACTTCAACAAAGACAAACACATACCACACATTTTGTAAACATTTCTCTCTTTCTGATACCAACACTCATGGTGAGTTCTCTGTTCCTCGTCAAGCTGTCGAGAATTACTTCCCTCCATTGGTAACTTAAATCATATTTGTCTTCTAATTTTAATTATACAATAAAATTAAAGTCATTTGTTCATCTTATTTCAATATGATGATGGTTTTATCATACTTTCTTTTTAGGAAACTATAAACGATGGATCTTCTCAAAAGTATGGATGTACATAGGATTGAGTGGAAACTAACAGAGCTTTGGTATCTATTTGTCTGTGCTCTGTGTTTAAATGTATGAGATCACGTCTAAAAGTAAGTTACGTTGATTTCCCCATAATTGTGAATTTGTTATTTATTACAAACTTCTGAAATAATCCAGCCTTAAAGGCATTTGTTCACTACTCTTTATAACTTGAGTATGCATCTAATCCTATAACAAATATTGTATTTAATGCATAGAGTATTACGCTTTAATATGCTTTGGATTTCTTTCATTGTATGGAAATTTATAAATACAAATTCAAATCTAATTCTCATCTAATTTTAACACATAAAGCGCTAACTTCACCTTCAAAATAACACAACCCGTGCATTGTACGGGTAAAAACTAGTAAGAATAAACGTATAGAATAAATGTTACCAAGAATTCACACTTTTTACATAGTATAGATGAAGATGCGTCTAAAAAAAAGAAACTGCAAAACAACCCTGCCCGTCTCAAGCCGGTCTGATGAACCTTGGGAAAAGATAAATTTTGGACGAGCCTTGCATGCAACAAGACTATTATGGGATTTTAACAAGATAGCTCGATTGCTCCGTTTGACGATTCTAGCCGAAAGATTAGGTAATGAATAATGTTGTTTAACCGTTTAGAAAATGATGTTACTGTAAGTGTTATGCTCTAGGTCCAATCAACTTTGGACATAAACACTTTTAATATATATAACCGATGCATATTTATGACAATATCTATTATTTAATTAAATTAATATTGTAATAAATTAAATAATAGAATCCGTAGATTCAAGTCATGGTGATTTGTTAATCACAACGAGTTGTGATTATAAGATACAAATTACATACGACTGAATCATAAATAGTCCGTGGTCGTATGTAATAATGAGATAAGGATATCGTTATTACGGATAGACCATCGTGTGTGGCATTTCTTACTTGTGAAGTAAATAGCTGATCTCACAAGCTAAAGTGTGGTAACACTTGAATGAATGCGCTGATGTTTTGTTATAAAACAAAACATTGGAGACCCACTGGGAGATTCCACATAGATAACTATCTGAGTATCAGTCGTTAATCTCTAATGTTCGGTAGTGGATTGGTCATTTGACTTGAGGTTATCATAGTGTCTTATATGAGGACATTCATACTTTGGTGATATTAGATGTTGCTCTACCAAGGGTCATTTATTCATCATCGTTCGGGTATGTCAAGAATCATATGAAGGTTGTGAATGGTTAATAGAGGATTCGTCTCTCTCATATAGTAATAGATTGTGATCTACATTTTATTCAGTTTGAAAATGAAATCATTGGCCAAGGTGAACTCATAAGTCGAAAAGGAGTTTTTGACTTACATTGACTTAATAGTAGGATAAAAGATATGAACGATAATTGAGATTGACACATATCCACATCTCATAATTGATCGGATCATATTGACAAAATGATTATCGTTTCACGGTAAACGAACAAGTTTGATTTTGTCATACCACGTGACATTTCCCCACACGTGAATTGTCCTGACACATTGCTAGATGTCAATATGAGACGACGAATGTGAATTGATAATAAATTAAAAAGGGTTTTTTAATCTATCAATTTTGATTAGATAAAAAATCACGTCGTTAGGCATCGTGATTGGAAACCTAATGGGTCACACACAAAAGAGAACTAGAAAAATGATTTTTACCAATTAATTAATTGACAAGTGTTGGATAATTAATTAATTGGGTTACTTATCAATATGTCCGAATTAATTAATTGGATTAATTAATTCATGGACCATATTTAATTAATTTGATTAATTAAATATTGGACCGAGTTAAGTTTAAGAGACGGGTCATGACCGCTTGGACTTATATTAATAAGCTACTAGGGTTTGAAAATTGTAGAGAAAAAAATAATTTATTATCATTGCAACACAAGAAAAGAAAACTCTATTCGTCATTCTTGTTATCTGTGTGAATTTCCATTGAAGGTTGACAATTTGACATCTGTAGATTTCAGTTCGTGATTGTTCGTGTTCGAGAATTAGAAAAGAAGTTTGCAAAATTTATCAAAGGTATTATTCTAAATATAGTTTCTATCTAAATACAAAGCAAATCATTAGTGGGAATTGAAAAATTCTTTTATTTATGTTGTGCATGATTAAGTAAATTCCCAACAATTACATGAGATGTTCTTTGTGGTTTCTTAGTATTGGGTTTGCGATGCTTTTTGAGGTGGGTGATTTGTGTGAATTAGTTGTCTCCCTTTTAATGAGTGGAAGAATCACTAATCAATTATTAAAAAAAAAAAAGCAATTAGAATAGTCAGTCAGTCCATATCATTCTTCAATCAACATATACTAATATAAAAAGGCACATTCTTGTTCTTGACCACAACCAAAAAGCTATATTACTTTGTACTGTGAGCATGTTTGGTCAAGCTTAAAACTCAATTAAAATTGAAAATATAATCGTTATTGGTCCCAATCGTTTAATAAAAGTCAACAATAACAGCTAGTTTTTCAATTTTAATCCGATTTTAATTTATACCGAACATGTTCTGTATATGTAGTGCATAACAACTAAATACTTCAAAAATCAATCAAAAAGTCGGCCACTATGCACTATTTTTCTAATACATATCTTTAGAATACTAGTGATGTCAAAATGAATATTGGCTCCAGTGGGATGACTTAACTAGTTAAAATATTGGATCAAAATCAACCTAATTAGTTTACTCTCAGTTTATAGGTGATTCTGTCAATACTTGCATGTCGTACCGATTTAGATTTTCACTTCAATGACATGAAGGCTAGTATATCAAATGATGAGGATTTGGGCCAGGTCTAGACTATATTTTTAGATGGATTGTCTTAGGCTCCTTTTAGGCCAAAAGCTGAGCCTATATGCACGTAGTCTTTCTAAACCTATCTATTCATTTTGACACTCCTATATTATGAGTTTAAGTTATATATATTCGCCCTAAGGTAAATAAGGAAAAACACATTTGGTCGCCATTTAAGTCATTCTGCATGTTTGTTGGGCACTCTTTCAAAGTGGGTCAAATAAACTCCAATTATTCATTTGATATGAGGGTCTAATTGCAAAAAATCGGGTGGATGTGCTATACTCATAGATGAAACAAGTAACTCCACTAGCTATGCATTGTCTAGATTCATGTACTAAAAACCAGTAGCCTTAAATGTATTTGTTTTTGTAAGTTTAC
The DNA here is from genome assembly GCA_019097785.1 of Fraxinus excelsior. Taxonomy (NCBI): domain Eukaryota; kingdom Viridiplantae; phylum Streptophyta; class Magnoliopsida; order Lamiales; family Oleaceae; genus Fraxinus; species Fraxinus excelsior. The sequence goes on from CM032637.1 coordinate 23,041,264, forward strand.
ATGACAATATTTGTTGGAAGTATGTGGGATCCCATTATAATCTTTAAAATTACTATCCACTTATTCACTATTTTTGAATAAATGATTTACATTATAAGTAGATAAAAATGAGTTGTGAATAAGTGGACAATACTCGTTTCCACGAAATGTGTGAGTAAAAAGTGGTTTGACGTTTATAAACATTTGCGAAACTGTAAATTGCTTACAAAACACTCAAGTTACTTTTTTGATACATCGAGGAATCCACAAGTATTAGTTACTTATGAGCCATTAATATTTTTCTATTTATTATTTAAATAATTTCTAAATACTTTCCATACACTCTCAAAACTCAAAAGTGATATGTTTAATAAGTCAAATTATATAATATGTAATAATATTAAGGGGGGAAATTTAAACTTTAATTATTTTATAATTCAGTAGTGTCTAGTACCAAGAACTATATAGACTCGGTATATTTCATGATTTATTTCAATTTTCCAAACAATTGTTGATTATGACATACTAGGAACTCTATTGCAATATACAAAATAATACCTTGTTAAACAAAATTAGATTTAACTTACTTATTTTGTAAATTGAAAATAATTCGAGCCAGATCCAATTCAAACTATGTCCAAAAGGCAATTTTTCTCTTGCTAGTACTCAAGGTTAAATAGAACAAAATTTTCTTCCTTGTGAAAGTAGCACCTTAATAATACAGAACTAGTTGTATAATTGGATTTTGACATGAACGTTGAAGTCAAGTATTAACATTAAGATATACTAATTTGTGAGATAGAGGAAGTATAATCAAATTCTTTTATTGTGGTGAAAGTGTTATCGACCCTATATCATTCAGTATCAAGTTCGGGAATTCACTTCAAGTCAAGTTGGTGGAACTCAACCTCATTTTAAGCATGCTCTTATATTATCCATCTACATCACGGAGATACTCCAGCGTCGACTTAAACACGAAACCTCCAATTTTGATACAAACCTAATGTAGGTATTTCCACAACTTCGCCCAAAAGTTGTAGCTAATTACACAAATGCAATCTACCCCATAAAGCCCAGAATCAAGCTCGAGAATCTTCCAAGTCTAGTCTGTCAGGTCCATCCCGCTCATGCATTACTTAACCTTTCATAAGACTATAGAATAAAAAAACGTAGAATTGTTGGATGAATAGGTGTAATATTTAAAAAATGCAACTATCAACAAATTAAACCTTCTAAAAATAAAGATACAACTACAAATAAAAGTCTTGTAAGATAAAAAGATAACCATTAAACTTGTAAAATTATATTCTGTAGAACTAAAATTTTTAATTCTAAAGAACGAAAACAAATCTTTCCATTTTCAGCAAAGGTCATCTTAAATTACAAAAAACAACCGTTAAACTTGTAAATTATATTGTTTAAAACTTATATTTTATATGTTAAAGAACAAAAACAAAAAAAAAAAAGCCTCTGTTTGGTTTGAGTTTTTATATTTGTTTAATTTATAAATAGAGAGAAATGGGTTATGAATAAGCGAGACCAATTGAAATGTGAAATTCGACAATTTATGAATAATGTATTTTTATTTTCATTCGAATCTTTCTCTTTTTCTACGAAGGTGGTGTGACAATTAATCACAGTAAAATAATCTTGTAAATCATATTTTTTTAAAATTTAAGATTTTATATGTTAAAGAAAAAAACAATTTAGCTTATGTTCGGGAAGAAATTAAACTTTTAATTTATAAGCAGATAGAAAAAGTGGTAGATAAGTGAGATTCATTAAAATATATAGTTAAAAATGAAAACTTGATACCCCATGTTTGTCATCCTTTAAAGTTTTAAATTGTTTGCTATAATACCACCACACATTCCCAAAATAAACTATTCTACACACAAACAAATAAGGTTTTTTTACTTTTTAACCACACATTCTGTATCAATATATTATTTTATAATACATTACAAGAAATTAATGACTCTCAAACATGGCCATAAATAATTTATAAATTTTACTAAACGGATGCTTATTCATTCGACTGAGTCTTTTTCCTTTTTCAACAAAGGTTGTCTGAGAATAATTTTACAAGGTGTGTTATCCGTTTTTTTTTTATATGAAAATTGTCTATTAAAGTGATAATTCTTTTTACCATTATGTCTAGAATTTGTTCCAATTACTAAAAATTTTAAAAAGAAAATTATCATACCGAATATCATTCGTTTGATTTTGTTTGTATGAAAATTGTTAATAAAAGTGATAAATTTTTTTATCGTTGTGATAAGATTATCAGATAGTGCTATTCTCCTAACTTGGCTACCCACCATGATAAGACATTGGTTCCCCCACATGCAAAACCAACAAGCCCACCATTGTTAGAAAACGAAAGATTTGAATGAAAAGGGTTTTTTTTTTTTGAAAAGAAGAGAATATTCATATTTAATTAATTAATGATTATGGCTTTTAACTTTTATTTGGCAAGTTGCAATCTCTACTAAAGGAGATATATGACCACATTTAAAGCAATTTTAAAAAAAATCCATAAAGTATTTCACGTAGTATTTATCTTACTCCCCCTTTTTTATACAAAAATCTTTCTGTATTTCACATAGTATTTATCTTACTCCCCCTTTTTTATACAAAAATCTTTCTTTCCGTGAAAATTATGTATTGATCTTCATGTCGAATTCGGATAAAAGGAGAGAGTTTATGTTTGTTGGTTCTTATGTGATAGATTTTCTTGTATAAGAAACCTTAAGCACTAAATCAAGAAAAAATGTCCTAAGAAAATATTTTGAATCCTATTTCGCTCTAATTGTAATTTGAATTATCGTAAATTTGATAATATTTTAAATAGAAACTCTCATATTACATGAAGTTATAAAAGATTTAATATTAATTAATTAAAACAAAAAGGAGCAATGGAAAAAAGAAGGTGCTTGACGAGTACCAAAAAGGGGGAATAAAAACACAAAACTCGTTTAGACTAAAAGGAATAACCGGTCTGTCCCTTGATATTTTCCTTTACTTTTGGGTTTGCAAATACAGTTTTTTAGTGGCTCCCAATTGAATTGATAGTATTAATTTTATTCAAATAAAGTTTGTTTAAGATCATATCAAAATATGTAGTGTTGATGACATGATAATTTGTAAAACAATTCTTGATTAACGTGTCTTCCCTAGAATTCACCAAAAAATATTAAACAACAAATCAAACGGCATTAGTCTCACTAGAATTACAATCACAGTTCAAATGACGTTGATTTAACATTAAATGATAGGTGAAATTTGATACGTCATTTAATTCCTCATTTCATTTAACATATCACCTACGCTGTAATTGTAATCCCCATGGAACTTCGTAACATTACGTTAAGATGGGAATGTGATGATTAATTCAAATCTAACAGTCTACTTGTCAGACCATACTTAAAAGTTGTTTTTATCAAGAAAGTAAAAGAAAAAAATAAGAATTACAATTACTGTGTTGAACTTAAATCTATTTATTTTTTGAACTACAAAAAATTTGTGAGTTATAGTACTTATAATCACTTATAAGCACACCCAAACATGTGCCAAATACGTCATGGAGAAAATCTTGCATAATTTCATGAATCTAGGTTTCACGGATACGAAAATGAAAAACGACGTGACATGATATGTGGTTTATTTTATAAATCCAACATTGAACTTTCAAAGGAAAATATAATTAATATAAATTATGTAACAAAAAATCTTCGATCAATCTATTTAACTAAATCTTGATTTATTAGAAATATGAACTCTTCTGTTGAATGAAACACGAACTTGGAAATTAAGGGTTGGGAGAGAAGATGTGTGGATTCTTCAAGTCATTATTGCAACACAAATTTTGCACGACACAAAAGAATTAAAGTCTATAATTAAGTTAATTTTTAGTAGGAAAAATCTCACAATGAAGTGCAATCCACATTAAAGTTTTCGAATATTTTAAACATTTCTGAAATATTTTCTAAAGGTTTTTAATTTTTGAATTCGGTTAGAAATGGAAAAGTAAGCCTTCTAAAAGTTTCGGAACAACCTCGTTAGAAATTGTAGACAACTTGCTCTTGCAAAGAGGCTCTTCGTCTTGTCTTTAGTAGAAGATGTGTTTACTAATAGATACTTAAGATCGACGGTCTTGAGATCTTGTATGTAGTCCAAACTCTCTTTACGATTTTGAAACATTTTAAAAATATGTTTTTCAATTTATGGTAGTGTTGCTTTGTTTAAGAGTTCGAAAACTTGTTATCAAATTCTAACAAAGTTGAACTGAAGTACGGATGAAATCGAGCTCGGACGTGTAAATGTGGTTATGAACAACCTAAGCTCTACATCAAAGGTTGGTCGAGCTCAATTATTCAAGTTTACTTATAAGTCTCGTGCAATCACTACTATTGACTTTTTAAGATACAATTCTTATATCGCCATGTGAACCAAGAGTACGATATTCTTCTAGACCAATTATTTTACTAAAAATATTAGAACTCAATTTTAGAAGCATCTTGTGTATGATGATAATGACGTAATGGGAATACTGAAATTTCATGTGAAGAAACAGGATTGTTCCACGGGAATAGGATGAAAAATGCTAGATGTACATAAAAAGTGTACATCAAGATCTACATCCCCTCACATGGAGGGGCCCACTCGAATATTTTATTCGAGTGGACCCCCTACCCATGTGAGGGGGGTGTACACCGTGATGTACACCTCGATGTACCGCTAGCATGACTCGGAATATGATAGGTTAAATACACATTTGGTCTAAAAAGTTGTAGCAAAATTCCAAATTAGTCCTTAAAGTTTTTCCAATATATTCATCGAATTTTTCTAATGTTGCTAATTAAATTAACTTATAATTCTACAATACGCTATTAAAGCCGTTGTGTACCAATGAGACATTAATTCCATCGTTACGCAAACTTTAATGGTGCTAACTATACGAAATGACATATAGTTGAAGTCCATTTTTCTCCTAATTGATTTCATATTTTGGCCTATTTGGAGTATTAAAATCATTTTTCAAACAGTAATATCAATTCAAGGAAAAGTATCTTCAAGTTTTCGTGTCAAAATGGGTTGGGCCGTTCAGGTTTAGGATTACCCACCTCATTAAAAAAATGGGATCGAAGTCAGTATTCCCTGTTTAGGCATGTTCACAAGTTGTTCTACCATAAGGATCTTGTCATGCTAGACCATGAAGGATTGAAGGCCGACCTAGTTGGCTTGATTATTAAAAAAAATCGAAAGGTAAAATAAATTAAGAGAGTTGTTGAGCTCTCTTTCTATTCTTCCCCCAACAACTCTGTCGTTCTAAATTCGTCACACAACTCCCATCTCTCACATATTATTCATTTTTTTTCCATTATGATTTAAATTTAAATTAAATCATTTTAAATTCTCAAACAAACGAAAGAAAAAGAAATTCGGTTGGACAAACCTGCTTACAATATTGGTAGGTATGTGGGCCAATCTAGTCCTTAGATTTGGAAGATGATCCCAGTCTAGCACAACTATATTTTTAACCATGATAATTCAAACCGGAAAACAAGCTGGGATTTGAGTTGATGATAAGCCGAACCATATTGACACTCCTAATTTAAACACTTACATTTAAGATTTCATAATCTTACTAATAGATTGACCAAATTGGAACACAGCAATCTTTTGTGACTTATTTGGGTCAAAATAAGCGAAGAAGAAATTTTCATCCAACTTTAGGGACCAAAGTGTATATAATCCAAATAGGATATGCCTTGAAACGACAAAAAACCCAAATTTTACTAACGACGTCGAAGTAGAGAGAAATGACTCTTGTCCTTCTTATTGCACTCTTTTGCATTCCTCAAATTCCTAATTTAGCCCTTTAACCCCCTTCACGATTTAAATAGAAAAAGCATCAGCATGCTTTCTGTTGGGGATTTACTTAGGGTGTGTTTGTTTCCCATTTTGGGAAAAGAATGATGTAATGAATATTATTTTTTAGAGAATATGTGGTTGAAATTTAAAGTAACTTTATTGGTTTGTGATTACGTCCAAAGAATAATGCGGTAGTTGTAGTGTAGCTTTTGAGTATCGTATCCACGGGGAGATAGAAAATTCTTAAGGGTTCCAAAAAGGGATGTGTTATCATTTTAAATTTGTAATAAATTCAATGTTGAAGTAACAAAGTTAAAATCAAGGATTTGAAGCAGTGAAACGTCGAAATTCCCCCAGTTGGATCGGATCATTCACATCATTGATTCAGTTTTATAACTCAATTAGTGACTTTTATCACATCACTCTAATCGGAAGATATGACATTACAAATGAATTTAATTAAAAAGTACTTCTAAAATCTAGATTTCATATGATGCATTTGCACAATTTTATTGAAATCAGATTCAAAGATCGACTATATACTTTGTTAGGCAATTTGTTGTCAAACGACCTCCCTGGGCAATGATGAAAGTCACATTCTTTGATTCAGTCAGCATCGACCAATTGACTGATTATATAATCGACGCCACAATTTGGTAAACTAATCCCATAACCCTGTTGAGCCATTTGAAGTAGCCTAATTAATTAGTGATGCTTATGGCCCAATCGAGACTTGGATGGCTTCTAGTTGTTGATAGCCCACTCTACTGTCTACTATTGGGCCCGATTATTCTTGTTGGACCAAAACCCTAAAGTCTTATACCTAACCTATATATATGTTAGCTAACCATTACAACTAGTGTGAAAGAAAGAAAACTAGCCGTGAAAGAGAGAGAGGAGTGGCGTGACTTGTTCTTGGCTTTGTGCTTCCCTGCCATTCTTGTAGCTTGTGTGCTACTGTATTTCTTCTCCCTCTTGTGTTTCGGTTTTGTGAGACTGATTGTTGGCTATATTATTCTTTCATCCAAAGTTCCTTTGTGGGTTTTGCTACTTGAAGCAACCGATTGAAAAGGGGTTTAGGATTGGGTTTTCATATTGTGGTGTCGATTGATCGTGACTGAGCTCGGTACTTGGTGCAATATTGGCTGCATTTTATTCACATACGTCAAGCATAAAGCAGTAATCGAATCACACTAATAAAATAATTGAGATTAAAATTCAACAATTAATTCAATTCGTCGATAGAAAGAGCTTGACTGAATCTATGATTAATTTAGTAAAGTCAAACCAATATCAACATAGGTTCATAAAATTTAAACTTAACAAATATTTCAATTAAATAATGGAAAAAGTATAACTGAATCCATGAAAATCTAATAAGAATTAAACCAATTTCAATTTAAAGTTATCACAATGAAAGTCTAAATTCTAAAACTATTCAACAAATAAAGACTAGATTACATAAATAAAGGATGTGACATCACCGAATTCAATGAGTTCCTTCGTAGTTTCACCAAGTGTTTTAGTTCCTCATGGAGATTCTTGAGTCAAAGAGGAGAAATAATGATGAATAATGAAGAATGATCAGGAATAAGGAGTTCTGGAATGTTTTTGAGGTCCTTTTTTAGGCTTCTCACAGGTCAAACATAAAAAAAAACCTAAGTTTGTGTGGTGCGGCACCGGGCGCCATGGGAGCAGCGCTTGGCGCTGAAAATATGTTATTTTGGGTTTGTACAGCGCTTGGGTGCTGCGTTGTTGCATCCTCTTCAGTATTTTCATCATAACGTCATTTTTCGATGTTCGATTGAGGCGATTCAAGTTGCTTTGAAAAATCTAACTCAAAGGGCTACAACTTTACTTCAAAGACCATCTTCAAATTCGATCATTTTCCATATCAAAAACTGGTCTCAATATGATGCTGAAACTCTGTGCGAAGCTTTTCAACTTGAAAGTTGATTTATGATTATATTTTGGCTATATTTCATCCATTTGACTCATTTTTTTTATCCAATTGACCTCAATGCTCTCAAACCTTCATCACAAGGTTGGGAACAAGTTTATAGTATTTGCTCTTCTGTTCTTGAACTTTCACTTCTTCCATTTTGATCATTTTCACTTGCTTCTTCCATTTTCCATCGTTTTCACCCATTTACAAACTAAACCAAGATATAGAAGTACTTAATACATTTAGTCATCAAATAATTATAGAAATGAAAATATTAATAGATGAAAGATGTAATAAATATGTTATTATCACACCCCCAACTTGCTTATTGCTAGTCCCTAACAATTTAATACAGACCAAGATGAATGAATGACTGGTCTATATCACAAGTAAAATTGTTAGGTTCTAATTTAACCACATGTCATGCCCTCTTCAAACTCAATACCATACGAAATTAACAATGTCACGATTATCAAGACGTCAAAGACTCATGCCAAATGTGTGAGTGTGTGTCAAGTCATAGCATCTTACCGCCAACCCTAACATATGCAACATCAAGTATATCTCAAGCTGAAGGTTCAGCTCCATAACTCACGTGTATCACAGTGTTTAGTGTGGGGTTTCTCTCTATAGAGTTGAGAAAGATGAACGCTCAAAATTGGAGGTTTAAATATTTATGAACAAGCAACAAGAAAACACTGATTCTGTGATAGGCATACTACGAAATGAGAATTCATCTATTCATTCCACAATCCTACTTGGGATCAAAACAGTCAATGCAAAAGATTGTAATGAAGTTCAAGTTGGGCTATACGAAAAGATGGATATTAGGATTCAAAACTTTCAAGCACATAGCGAAGTATCTTATCACGCATTTCAATTCATCACACATTTCATTCAACACATTCCTCAATATTTCAAGCCCCAAAATCAAACATTTATATATGTTTTTTTTTTCGATATATTTTTTTCCTACTTTTTTTTTTGGCCACCTTACTTGATCACATATCAACTCTTATCATTATCCTTCAATTCTTCACAAATAAACATAAAATACCTACTACACAATTGAAAGTAAAAAGGTGAAAAAATATGCGTAAAGGTTGTACTCCAATGTGGAGAAGTATGGATAGTATAGGTGCATGAAGAAAAATATTATATGTGTATATCGGCTCAAAATGACTACTAGGAGTTGTACTTATTGAAAAGAAAGGCTTGAAAAACTCAAATATTGATTCTAAATTGACCTTTATCATTTTTCAAATAATCCACCATCTTACTACAAACTATGTAGTGTTATTCTCTAAGGAGTTTTCAATTCACAAGATCAATGAACGCTTATTGCCATATTTTAGTATAATGTAGCTCTCAATCCTCACCAAATATCTCACAAGAAAAAATTCAGCAAGAGACTCCTCTAGCTATACGTGTTAAACTACCATTTTACCACAAGGCTTGTGTGCACAAAAAATTTAGCAAGTGTCATGACATCTAGATTTTCACAAACAAAATTAATTCATAGTGGCCTGTGTGTCATTCAATAGCATAACCATACAGCAAATTAGGGATTCAAACAAATTCTTGTTTTTCAAATTCACATGCAATTCAACAAAATCCAACAGATCCTAACCCCAACTAAATTTTGCATTGTCCTCATGCATAAACATGAAAGTCAAATGAAGAGATATCACAAAAATAATACAGTGAATCAACATGAACTTGAAAGATATGAAGCCTAAAAGTACTCAATGACTGGAAATGCAAAGAAAATGATAAAAATGAACTAGAATATAAATGCAAAAGTAAACAGTAAAAGAAAAGAACAAACTCTCCTTAGGTTACCTCCCAAGCAGCGCCTTTGTTTATTGTCGTTGGCTTAACCTAAAGTTTCCACATTCAGCCCTCATTCAGCAAGCGTGGTTCCAATTTTCTTTGTAGTTCACGAAACTCCTTGGACATACTCACCAGTGATGTTCATCCGCCTTCCTCAAATACATGCATGAGGTGAGTAGAGGAAAACTTAAAGTCAGGAGTGGGGGCCTGCAACACAAAAGGTAAAGTCATGTCGTTAGAAACTGGTAATGTAAAATAAGAACTATTACCTGACTCTTGATCCTCCCTCCGAAGATGTTTATTGATGGCGACGTCCAATCCATTCGATTTAGAATTTCATGTGCTGGTCTACGAAATATATTATCAGCTACCTCTTGAGTGAGTGCCTCAATCATGTAGGTTTGATAACACTCATCATCCTCCTCTAACTGCTTAGTGATATGGAAAATGTTGACTTCTAGAGTCATATTCCCAAATGATAATTTCATAAGACCATTCCTGCAATTAATTAGAGTATTACCAGTAACAAGGAAAGATCTACCAAGAATAATAAAAATTCTAGAATCAACATTCACATCACCTTTTACATCCAAAACTAATAAATCAACAGGGTAGTAAAATTTATCAATTTAAACCAAGACATCCTCAACTACTCTCCTAGGTCTAATAGTGGACATATCAGCTAATTGTAGAGCTACAGATGTATGCTTCATTTCACTCAAGCCTAACGACAAGTAAATAGTATAAGGCATAAGATTGACACTAGCCCTTAAATCAAGAAGGGCTTGCCCAAACCTATGATTCCCGATGACAAAGGACACAGTAGGACAATCGGAGTCCTTATACTTTGGTGGGATCCTTTGCGCAATCACAACGCTCGCTTTCTCAGTTGAGAAATAGGTTTTCTTGACATTGTGCTTCCTTTTAACAGTGCATAAGTCATTGAGGACTTTAGCATAAATAGGAACCTATGAAATTACATGCAAGATAGGCAAATTGATTTTTACTTGCTTCAAATGTTTTAAGATCTCACTATGTTGACAAGCAGATTTTAAGGTAGACTAAGAGCTTGTGGGAAAGGCACTCTCACTGGATTTTTCACTACCTCCTCATTAGAGTTACTCTTTTCAGGCTCACTAGACTTTTTTTAAGTTTCCCTAGATTTGGGGATTGGTTTTATGACTTGTCCTGATCTAGTGGTTATGACATTTACTTCTCTAAGATTGTTTTCATTAGATGAAGTTTGTACCATGTGGTGCCCTTTAGGATTTGGTTGAGTTTAAGCCGGAAATTTCTCCCGTTCCACTACAGCTAAGGCACTAGTTAGTTTGGAGATATGATTTTTGATTTCCTCAACAACTTGGGTAATCATAGTCTCAAGTTTTTGATTGATTTTACTTTGTATCTTAGTGAATGCATGTAGGGTGTCTTATAAAGAATTTCTAGAGGACGTGGGTTGGTATGAAGGTGTGCTAAAAACTCTGGGTGGCTGGGTAGGTTGTTGGTTTTCAGATTTCTAGCTAAAGTTGGGATGATTCTGCCAACCCTGATTATATGTATCAGAAAATGGAGCATAAGACTTGTTATACTACCTAAGGCATTGTAGTGTTCCTCATAAACCCCCATCATCTCAGCTAGAGCTAAACACTCATGTGCTGGATGATCAATTCCACCACATACACCACATGGTCTAGAAGATTCAACATGGGCAACGGTAGGGGAAGGCTTTGAGCTCTTAGTACGTAGGGTTTCAATTTCTCTAGTTAAGGCTCTACTTTAGCTCTAAGACTATCTTCTTCTCTAAGATAATAAATGCCTGCACTAGAAGTATTTCCAACGGGTCGTGACTTATTAGTGTTATCAGTGGCACTGGGGCCAATCCAGGTGTGAGCTTTTTCAGTTAGGTCATCTAAGTACTCTATAGCCTCGTCAGGACCTTTTTGTAAGAATTCATTGTTACACATCATCTCAATAAATTGACGCTCAATAGATGTTAGTCCCTCTTAAAACTAACTCACTATTCACTAGCTCTCATAACTATGATGTGGGCAAAGAGCTTGCAACTCTTTATATCGCTCACATGCTTGGTATAAGGTTTCACTATCTTTTTGAGTGAATGAATAAATTTATTTGTTCAAAGCACTAGTTTTATGATAAGGAAAATATCTACTGAAGAAAACTTGAGTCATTTCACCCTATGTTACAATCGAACGTGTTCTCAGTGAATTTATTTCTTCAAAGCAATAGCTTTTTGCTCTATCTTTAAGTGAAAATGAGAAAAATTTAAGTTTGAATGCATCCAATGTACCATGTTGATTGTGAAGGTGCAACCACCACCTCAAATTACCTAATATGCACGCATGAATTTTCATTTTCAAGTCCATGAAAAGTGGGAAGAAGTTGAATCATTCCCAATTTAAGGTCCATACATGGGTGGCATATTAGGTGGAAAAATAATGTATGATGGTATGGATGTGAGTGTGGGATGAAGATAATCATGTAAAGTTCTAAAAGGTGCATCATGCTCACTATTCGACATGGTATTATGTGATGAAGTGTTAATTTTAACATATGCAGAATCAAAAGCAGGGTTAAAAAGATATTCAAACTCTACATCAGGCTTGTTAGCAGATCTTCCTCGCTCTCCTCGATACTTCCTAAACACAAATGAAAAATGAAAATAAGAAAAATACACTAACAAAAATTAAACTAACTAAAAACGAAAGTAAATGAACAATGTCACCGTTTTTCAGTCGATCCTTGCGTATTTTGTATCGTCTCCCCGATAACGGCGTCAAAATTTGATTACTCCCAAATAATAACGCGGTAGTTGTATTGCAGTTTTGGGGCATCGTATCCACAGGGAGATAGAAAATGTTTAAATGTTAAAAAAAGGGATGCGTTATCGTCTTAAATTTGTAGTAAATTCAATGTTGAAGTAGCAAAGTTAAAATCAAGGATTTGAAGCATTGAAACGTCGAAACTCCCCCAATTGGATTGGATCATTCACATCATTTATGCAGTTTTATAACTCAATTAGAGGCTTTTATCTCATCACTCTAATCGGAAGATATGACATTAAAAATGAATTTAATTAAAAAGTAGTTCTAAAATCTAGATTTCATATGACGCATTCGCACAATTTTATTGAAATCAGATTCAAAGATCGACTATATACTTCAAGCATAAAGCAGAAATCGAATCACACTAATAAAATAATTGAGATTAAAATTCAACAATTAGTTCAATTCGTCGATAGAAAAAGCCTGACTGAATCTATGATTAATTTAGTAAAGTTAAACCAATCTCAACATAGGTTCATAAAATTTAAACTTAACAAATATTTCGATTAAACAATAGAAAAAGCATGACTGAATCCATGAAAAATCTAATAAGAATTAAACCAATTTCAATTTAAATTTATCATAATGAAAGTATAAATTCTAAAACTATTCAACAAATAAAAACCATATTACATGAATAAAGGATGTGAAATCACCAAATCCAATGAGTTCATTCGTAGCTTCACCAAGGGTTTTAGTTACTCATGGAGGTTCGTGAGTTAAAGAAGAGAAAGAATGATGAAGAATGAAGAATGATCAGGAATGAGGAGTTTTGGAATGTTTTTGATGTCTTTTTTAGGCTTCTCGCGGTCCAAACGTAAAAAAACATAAGTTTGCGCAACACAGTGCCTAGGCGCCATGGGAGCAGTGCCTAGGCGCTGAAAATATGTTATTTTAGGTTTGTACAGCGCCTGGGCGCTGTAAGGGTAGCACCTGGGCGCTACGTTGCTACATCCTCTTCCTCGCTCGATGTCCGATTGAGGCGATTCAAGTTGCGTTGAAAAGCTAACTTAAAAGGATACAACTTTTCTTCATAGACCACCTTCAAATTGGATCGTTTTCTATATCAAAAATGGGTCTCAATATGATGCTAACACTCGATGCGAAACTTTTCAGCTTGAACACTAATTTGTGATCAAGTTTTGGCTATATTTCATCCGTTTGACTCTTTTCTTCATCCAATTGACATCTAACGATCTCGAATCTTCATTACAAGTTTGGGAACAAGTTTATATTATTTGCTCTTCAATCCCTAAACTTTCATTTTCTTCTATTTTGATCATTTTTCACTTCTTTCTTCCATTTTCCTTCGTTTTCACCCATTTGCAACCTAAACCAAGATATAGAAGTACTTAGTGTATTTAGTCATCAAATAATCATAGAAATGCAAATATTAATGGGTGAAAGATGTAATAAATGTGCTATTATTAGTTTGTATGTAGAATATTTTATTAGGTGAATGTGTGATGGAGATTATTTACTGTAGAAAACAATGTTTCATAAAATGATAAACAAACAGGGGCTTAATCATGCACAGCGAAAATAAAACAATTTTTAATTCTCACCAAAGATCTGCTTTGTGTTTAGATAAAACATGTGATATAAATTATACTTTTAATGAATTCTGCAAATTCCTTTGCTGATTCCCGAACTCAAATGATCACGATTTACAATCCAAGTTGTCACATTGTCTAACTTCCAATGGTAATCCATACAGAAAACAAGAATGACGACTAGAATTTCTTTTCTTGTGCTAGGAAAAATAATAAATTATTTTTCTCATACGTTTTTCAAACCCTAGTAGCCTATTAATATAAGTCCAAACATGCTTAGCCCGTCTCTTAAACTTGATCCGGTCTAATATTTAATTAATAAAACTAATTAAATTTGGTCCATGAATTAATTAATTTGGATCTATTAATAAGCAACCCAATTAATTAATCATCCAACACTTGTCAATTAATTAATTGGTAAATCTCATTCTTCTGGTTCTCTTTTGTGTGTGACTCATTAGGTTTCCAATCACGATGCCTAACGACGTGAATTATTATTTTGATCTAATAAAGATTGATAACTTAAAATATCCATTTTAATTTATCATCAATTCACATCCGTTGTCCCAGATTGACATCTAGTAATGTATCAGGACAATACGTGTGACATGAAATGTCACGTGGTATGACAAAATCAAACTTTTTTGTTTATTGTGAAACTATAATCTTTTCGTCAATATGATCATCTCAATTATCGATCATATCTTTTATTCCAATGTTAAGGCAATGTAAGTCAAAAGCTCATTTTCGACTTATGAGTTTACATTGACCAAGGATTTTATTATCAACTCAACTGGATAAAATGAAGATCATAATCTCTTACTATCTAAGAGTGACGAATCCTCTATTAATCATTCACAACTTTCATATGATTTTTGACATACCCGAACGATGCCGCATTAGCGACCCTTGGCAGAGCAATATCCAACATCACCAAAGTATGATTGTCCTCATATAAGGCACTATGATGACCTCAAGTCAAATAACCAATTTCGCTACTGAACGTTAGAGATTAACAATTGACACTTAAATAGTTATCCATGTGAAATCTCTCAGCGGGTCTCCAATGTTTTATTCTATAACAAAACATCAACGCGTTCATCCCAGTATTACCACACTTTAGCTTATGAGATCACCTACTTACTTCACAAGTAAGAAATGCCACACGTGATGGTCCATCCGTAATAACGATATCCGTATCTTGTTACATAGGATCACGAACGATTTAAAATCCAATTATATGTAATTTGTATCTCACAATCACAACTCTTTGAGATTAACAAATTACCAAAACTTGAATCTACGGATTCTGTTATTTAATTCACTAAAATATTAATTTATTTAAATAATAGATTTTGCCATAAATACGCATCGATAATATATATTAAAAATGTTTATGTCCAAAGTTGATTATACCTATGGCATAACACTTACAAACTTCCACTAGATCCAATCACTTATGTATCTTATATTATAAGAGTCTACATGACGATCATGTTTATGATGCGACAACTCTTTGTCAACGGATCTGCAATTTAATAACTTGTGGGAATTCGTTCTTTCTTTACATCATTTCATTATATTATCTTTCTAATAAGATAATACCGCTCTAACACATGTTTAGATCATTGATGAGACCTTATTTCCTTCGCTTGCACGATAACTCCATTGTTATCACGATGCAGAAGCATATGATCAACAATGTTAGGAACTACTCTAAGTTCATTAGTGAACTTTCTGTTTCAGACCACAACTTTTGTTGCTTTCCAAATAAATGATGTATAAGACTTCTTTTATTGAATCAACGATTATTTTCGATTTGGAACCTTTCCAACACACCGCTTAGGAGTAAACCAATATCTTAATTGAGACATGCTATCATTCTAGTTTGATTAGAAATTAGCATCAGTGTATCCATGAACTCTTAGTTCATTTTCTCCATATAAAATCTTTTCAAGATCTTATCTATTTAGGTTAGGATGAGTTAAGCAATCACATATCTATTATGGAGAAATGATTTGACAACCATAATTTCAATAATTGAAATATAGAAACGTCGTTTCCTATAATATGTCGAATACATATAATATTAGGAATACGAATACTCCCACTTCTTTCTTGTATACACACAATTCGTCTTCATTTTTTTATAAAATCAAACATTTTACCTTTGCATCAAATCGAAGATTTTAGCTCCAAGAGGCTTGTTCAAATCCATATTGACCTTTTCTTGTAAACTCCTTTACAATTTATGGATTCTAATCCATTAGGTAGGTAGACCAAAGTTCAAACCTTGGTTACATACATTAAATTCACATCAGATTTCATAGCCTTCTACAATATCAACGAGTCAACACTTGACTTTGCTTATGCATAATTAGTAGGTTCATCATACTAGATTAGTAATGCCTGATTAGTAATAATGGATTCTTACCTTCCAGAAGGTCGAATGATCCTACAAGATTTACATGGAGCTGTCATGTCCTCAAGAGTCTCCACTTCCTGATCAAGAGTATGTCCCTTAGTAGATTTGGGATCAAACTCCAGTTCATCTACTTGGTCAATTATATCTATGAACTTTTGAACTCCTTCAAAATTTATTTTGCTCCCACTGTCCTCTCCTACAATAAACACTTTATCTAAGAGTATGGCATATCATGAGATAAACACATTCTTCTCAACGAGATTTTAGAATTGATATCCAATTATCTCTTAGATATCCCACAAATATATATTTATCGAATTTAGTCTCAAACTTATCCGATTAGTGCGCTTCACATAAGCGTCACAGCCCAAACTTTCATGTAAGATAAGTTGAGCCTTTTTCATTTCCATAATTCGTATGGAGTTTTGTCAACCGATTTAGATGGACACGCTTTAGTCTGTAGCACGTGGGAATCAGTGTATGACCTCAAAACAATTTTAAAATGTTTGCATGGCTTATTCTTAGTTGCACTATATCTAATAGTGTAAGATTCCTCATTTAAGATACACCATTATGTTGCAATGTATATAGATGAATCTACTGAGAGATGATCTCATTCTCTTTTAAATAATCTAAAATTCAACATTTTAGATATTCTCCACGTCGATCAGATCTTAGTGTGAGAATATATATATATTTGCATATTTATTTCTCACTTTCTAGCTTGAATCCATTGAACATTTCGAGAGTTTCATACTTGAATTTCATCAAATATACATAATCATTTCTGAAATATTTGTCAATAATTTTGATGAGATAAGATAAATTTTATCTAGAATTAATTGATATGGGTCCACATACATCACTATGTATTAGACCCAGTAATTGTGCGGACCTTTCTCGTTTTAGAGTAAAAGTGGATATGGTCACTGTGCCTAACATGCTTGATTCGCATTTGTCAAATGATTCAAAATCATTTGACCCAAATATACATCTCCATGTAAATTAGGAATTGCATTTACATTTATGTGATCAAATCTGCAATGTTAGATATATGTGTTATTCATATTATCATTTTCATACATTTCAAATTCATACGCATTATAAAATATTCAGTATTTAGAATATAAATGTCATTTTGTAACTTACCATAATCATAAAGATTTTATTATCAAGATAAAAAGGAATAACAATTGTCCTAAACATTAAAATAATTCATGTCCAAACATGAAATTTATTAATTCTCATGTCCTTAAAATTTTAGTCTTTTAAGATCAATATATATTGGAATTTTATGTAACTTCCAACTTGTGAAAAATTTGGTTATAATAACTTTACCACTGAATTATTCGGAGAGTGTCTCCGTATAATTCGGAGACACCATGCACACGGTGTCTCCGAATTATTCGGACAATTGTGTCGGTGTCTCCGAACGCGGGCACCGAATTATTCGGTCTCGTGTCCAGAATTTTACGGCGGTGAATTTCCCAGATTTTTTTTTCTTTCTGTAGTCCTTTAAAATCAATATATATTGGAATTTTGTGCAACTTCCAACTTGTGAAAAATTTGGTTGAGTGCCTTCTTATATAAAGATAAAACATTTTGTAGAATCTCATGAATATTGAAACTTAAGTATAGTTTTTGTGGAAATGATGAAGTTGATGTATTTAAAGTTCATGTGTGTCTCTATTTTAAAGTAGTAAATTTTGGCGTGTAATATTTTTTTATATATGTAATGGTATTTAATTGTTCATCTGCATTTGCAATCTACATTAAAACGTAAAAATAAAATATGCACCTTTAATATTGCCGATCAGCAGCTCCACATTCTAAAGATTAAAGGTGCGAAACACTAGCACCAAAGAAGTCGGACAACATGACCGAAACATTCAGACCACATGGTCGAAGAATTCGGGATGCCAGGATCGAAGAATTCAGACTATATGGCCGAAGAATTCGGGACACCAGCACCGAATAATTTGGACCTCATGACCGAATTCTGTGGATACCAGTTCCGAAAACATGCGGCGCTTCAGTGCCGAAGAATTCGGCACATGCTCCTTATGTGCTCCGAATTCTACGGCCTTCAATACGGCACTTCAGTGTCGAAGAATTCGGCACACGCTCCCTATGTGCTCCGAATTATACGGCCCTTCAATATAGCACTCTAGTGCCGAATAATTCGGCACACGCTCCTTATGTGGTCCGAATTCTACGGTCCTCAATACGGCATTCCAGTACCAAAGAATTCGACGCAAGAGTACCAAAGAATCCGGCACACGCCCTATGTGCTCTGAATCCTGCAGCCCCTCAATACGGCAAAAGCTCCCTATGTGGTTCGAATTCTACGACCCCTTAATTTCGCAAGTGGCATCTGTATATACAGCGCACCAACTGCACCACCTGTTTTGAACAATTCGTAGCACACTCCTTATATACTTCGAACTATATATTGCATAGTATCACTACGTACATGTATATAGTCCGTATAATACCAGTGTTATAAAAACCATAATACAATTGTTTTAAAAAACACGTCTTCACATAATACAATGCTAAAACGACAAGTCAAATGATTGACATCGTCAAATTAAAATTATGTTTCATATAAAATTATTTTTAATCAAATAAATATTTACATTTTGCACATTACAAAATTCAGCTTACCCTCTTTGGTACATCTCATTCATGTTATATAGTCATCCGTCAAAACCTTTTTGATATATTCGGTTATTTGAACGCACGTTGGCGTCATGGAGCGCCAAAACACCAAGCCAAATGGATTAGCATCTTATTTAGTGATGAAAAATAATTTCTACCATTAATGTACAACTAGGCGCAATTCTATGCGCCTTGGCACACATTTGTAACATTTTGTTTTCATTATTTTTCACAATTCTTTGAAATTAAAAAAATTGAAATCCAAATTTCTTCAATTTGCTTTAATTTGAAAATTGATCTCTTGGAAACTTCAAAAAAAATATATAAAACTTCTATAAATCTGTTTTAAATATTTAATACGCATTCTTTTTAATCTATCAGAATAATTCGACATATGCTCCATATGTAGTCCGAATTCCGCGGCTCTTTAATTCCGCAAGTGGCATCCGGACATATAGTGCACGAACTGCACCACATGTTCCGAACAATTTGTAGCACGCTCCTTATATACTTCGAACTGTACGGTGCACACACCACATAAAATGCACAGTACCACTACGCACAAATATATAGTCCACATAATACCAGTGTTATAAAAAGCATAATACAATTATTTTAAAAAGAACACCTTCACATAATAGAATGCTAAAATGACAAGTCAAATGATTGACATCGTTAAATTAAAATTATGTTTCATATAAAATTATTTTTAATCAAATAAATATTTACATTTTCCACATTACAAAATTTAGTCCACCCTCTTTAGTACATCTCGTTCATATTATATAGCCATCCGTCAGAGCCTTTTTGATATGTATGTTCGATTATCTGAACGCACCTTGATGTTATGTAGCGCCAAAACACCAAGCCAAATGGATTAGCATCTTATTTAGTGATGAAAGACAATTTCTACCCCTAATGTACAACTAGGCGCAATTCTATACGCCTTGGCACACATTTGTAACATTTTCTTTTCATTCTTTTTCACAATTCTTTGAAATGAAAAAAAAAAAATTGAAATCCAAATTTCTTCTATTTGCTGTAATTTGAAAATTGATTTCTCTTGGAAACTTCAAAAAAAATATATAAAACTTCTATTGTCACCTGAAACATGAGGGCATCAAGGCGTAAAAATACTTTTTGATTGGAAACTTATGGTGACAAAATTTTATTTTTTGCAACAAAGTGTTTGTGATGCAATAGAGTATTCTTTTTGCGACAACGAACATTAATGAACATTGTGTTGATAAAAATTCTATAGGTGGAGGAAAAATTGCTACAAGAAAAATTATTTTTTTTAACAGACAAAAAATGTTGTCATTGATCTTTTACAACTTCACATATATATCGTGAACTCTGATATTGTCATATAGCATAATGATACGACAATGTACATGTACGTACATTGCAAAAGACCACAAATAAAAGTTGTTAAGTTTTTGCGACATTTTTCGTCTGTTTCTTTTATTATATTTTACTAAATAATAAAATAATCTCGTAAAATAATTTTTCGAAATTTCAAATAAATACGTTTCTTATTTCTATTTTAAGAAATAATTTTTGAAAATGACAAACTAAACGTGCGTTTTTAGAAATTTTAAATTATTCTCTCAAAACAAATGACAAAAATGAATTTAGAACTCAAAATTTGAAAATAAAATAGACTTTGTACAACATCCCTTGAGTATTGTGAAAACTTATTAGCCCCATTAAAATCCCATTTCGCCCCCACTTTTAAAATGCCCATTAAAATGTCCTAAATCTTTCCCACTCCCACTCCCACTCCCAATCCATATTCCCATCTTCATGCCTCTTCTCTTGGTTGCCTCTCTATACTAAACCTCTTCAACTTCCTCTTATTTTGAGCCTTTTGTTACGCTTACACAAAATTTAGCACATTTTCGGTCCTATCGTCTTCAAGGTATGCCTGCTTCCTTACTATTTCTCTGCACATCGCGGAGAGTGTATCTGCATCTATATATTTCTTAGGTGAGAGTTTGAATAACTTATGAAAAAATTGTAGTCAAACCAAACTAATGTAATTGCACCGTTTTCAGTTTTCAGGTTTTTACTTTCGACGTGGAGGAAGCTGTTCCAAAATTTTCTCCGAGCAAAATAAATTTCAGTTCAACTTCTTTTAGATAGATAGAGACAGAGAATTCAAGGTTTGCTATTTTCCCATAAGTTTCCCTATTATTACTGCAGTTTTTTTGTTCCCAGTTATTACTACTGTTATGATTGTGTTTGACGTACAATTGTTATCCAAGCATTGCAATTTATATTTTGTAAAATATCTTGTTTCCCATGTACACACGGTGTCTCCAAATAATTCGACGACACACACACACACACACACATAATTCGACGACACACACACACACACACACGGTGTCGTCGAATAATTCGGAGACACCCCGCGTCTCCGAATATTTCGACGACACACACACACACACACGGTGTTGTCGAATAATTTGGAGACACAGTGTGCGGTCTCCGAATAACGGAGACACCGTGACACCAAATTATTCGGAGACACACACACACACGATGTCTCCGACTTATTCGGAGACACCATGTGCGTGGATATCTTGTAACTTTTGTTTAAATAATGACATAGTTGCAACAATAAGTTTTGGGAAGGCCAAAACCTAAGCAAGCGGTAAATCAAGTAATTGCAAAAAGTAGACAACTTGTAGTTTGATAAAGAAACCATTCCTTGATCCAGCATAATGGAGAATTAGGAATTATGTGGTGACTCCAAATAGTCCACAAGGGCTCTGTTGACTCTCTCGGTGACCTCAAGATATTCTTACAAGTAACCAATAGAACAATTGAGATGCTTGCTCAATTCCATCAGTCTAATCATGAATATCTTGTTATACAATTTTTTCTGTATATAATCAACAAAATAGAAATAATGTTCTTTTACTGACCATATAATGATCAATTTTATTTTTTTATTTTTCAAGAAACTAAAACTAGCTAACAATTTATATCTTGAGCCATATTCCTCGCGAATTATTATTCTAGAAGTCTATATAACTTTCAAAGTGTGTCTACCTCGTTGGAGCAGACTGGACATTATACTGAACCACATTTTTGCTTCTTTTTCACTCTCGAGACCATATGCAACATTGTTTAGTTCACCTTACCAAAGACATCTTAGTGTTTTTCTGTTGCAACAACTTCTGCCATTTTGTTTAGCATCCAAAACTAAAAATATCGTATCTCTATGCGCAGCATCCATATCAGGCTGAACAATCGGCCCCAAAATAATGATCTCGGGGAAAATAAAACTATATCAGCAGTAGAAAGAATGGAAGCTACTAAGTAATTTCTGACCAGTCTGTGAGTCACTTATCACTTTTGATTCTCCATATCTCGCCATCTATTTATGTTTCTCATTGAATTAGGTATTTTCTGAAATCTGCGCTGTAAATGATATAGGCTTTCCTTCGGGCATAATTTCATTGTCATTTACTCCCTTTTGGTTTTTGCAATGTTGCACTGGCAATACGTGATTATATTGTATAAAAAGAAGCCAAAATCACATCTACAAATACTTTCCACTTATTCACCACTCATTTTTATCTATCAATAAATTTAACTGTTTATAAATTCTTCCCAAACATAGGTGATATGAGATATCCATAATTCTTGTTTAAAATACTGATAAGTTTACGTATGTGTGACAACAAAATTATTAGCAAAAACTTTGCTTTATTAAAAAAAAAAGTCAATTCAAAAATTGTACCTTAATGTTTTGTGTTTTCCATTTCTTGTAATTTTAACTTTTTAATCATATTCTCCCTTTATTTGTTAAATTGTGCATAGTCTAGAACATTGTAATAGCTTGAAGATAATATAAATAGATGCTTGCTTTATGTGGTTCATTTTATAAACTTTAGATACTTGAGATATAATTTTTCTCAATCACAAATGTTAATCATCATAGCCCTAACCCTTTGTCTTTGCCTTTACCTTTCTCTCGAAGGTATTTTTAACTGCCAATTTAGCAACCTTGCATCTGTTAGTAGTAAGCTCAACGATAAGGCGTTTGAGTTCGTTCCACGATCAGCCTTCGTACCACTTCCAAAGAGAGCATAATAAATTCATCTTTCAAACACCAATTTTTGCAAATTTTGCATTTAATTCTTTCAATTTTATGTAGCTTTCAGTCAACCCATTTAAAGCTTCTTCATGTTCTTGTTTGTCTTGTAAATTGAACCATTTGAAGCTTTTCTTTTTGTTCGAGTTCACCTATTTTTACCCGCTATATTTTTTTTCCTGATTAATGTAATTGGTTTTCTTTTTTATTTCATTTCTACTATTCTGTCATTGAAGCAGTATAATTCTGCCGACCTCAATTTCCTGCTTGTGTTTTTTTTTTTTGTAGTTCTTCTGAATGAATTTGTTTTTGGTTCGCCTTTAGTACTGAAAGAACTAATTGATCTCCATGGTAAATCTACAGTTACTTCAATATAAGAATTTATATTCACTTGATTCCCTCTGATTGATAACTTTCTAACCTATGCAGAAACAAATTGTTAAAAATGAAATTCTATACAGTTCATCATGGCTTGGGAGTATTTTAAATCAGCAAAAGGGTGGAGTCGTTGTGGACGTTAGTTAAGGTAGTGGTTCGTTCCCCAGGAATTTTGCCAGATCAGGAGCTTATTCAAGAGTTGTTGCACTAGACAAACAGAAAGTCTCATTTTACTATAAAGTCTCGGGTGATTGGATTCGGATCCGTAGATTCTCAAGAAAAGCCTCTCAAGAAGAGTGACAATAAGTTGTTTTTTACTCACTTCTTAGGATTTGTGGTAGTTCTTTATTATTATTGGAAATGTATAGAATTTTTAGGTGTTTTAAAATTTTGGATCTAAATTTTGTATGAATATTGTTATATTTTGCAATTCAATTAATAATGATTATTTGAGTTATTTAATATTATTATCTTCTATCATGTTTTATAGTTGATTTATGTAAATCACTGTACAAATTTTAAAAAAACTTAAAATTTTAAAAAAAATGTAAAAAGATCTATTACAGAAAGTCTTCATTAACGTTTTTTAAACGTTGTCGTATCTCTCTACTCTACGACCACACCTCGATTTGCAACATACGTTCAAATGTTGTCGTATCCTGGTTTTGTTGTAGTGCGACACTTATGCATGAGCTAAGTGTCAATTCCATCCTTAATGTTTATTTACTAACTCTATTGTAAAAAGTTTAATCAACCCTCCACTTGAGGTACTTTGTTTCAAATGAAAGTTACGCCTTACAATTTGACTTCATTTTTTTAGGAAATTATGTCATGCTGGGTGTAATTTAATTTGTAAATTTACCAAGAGCTTTTCAACATTAATTACCTCAAAATGGGTTCAAATTGTGGTTTTTATTTTTTATCATTCACTACTAAGTACCTATCTTTTAAGACCTTTTATAATACTAATTTTATTTGCAATTAGTTAAACAATTTTTTGTATTATTGAAAAGTGAATATGAAGCTAACATGCTAACACTGCCTCCATAATACCAAATCTCGTACATTGTATGAGCCAAAACTAGTATATATAAAAGCATATGCATGAATAGTAGATGCAAGATCACGCATCAAATTTCATTTGAATATAATGATAAAATGAAAAGAATAAACGAGCTTTTAGCTCAAGAAAGACATCTTTGGATTGTTGAACTTTCATGCTGACATAGCAAAAACTACTACAATATCGAAAAATAGCTCAACAAATGAACAATCAAGCAATTGGTGATGGAAAGAATACATACCAACGCTATTTATATCCAGTCTTTGTCCTACACCAAAGACAAAGACCTACAAACTAACCAAAGGACAAGGGCACACCTTCAACACAAATACTAATTCAAATTTGAGCAAGGCATGCTGCAACACGAACAGTTTGTGAATAAGAAGTATTGTAAACTAGAGAGAGCTCTATCAACTCTTTATCTACAACATTGACAAAGAAAAATAAGATGTTGTCACTAGCCTTTAGTATTCAAGCTATCGTGTCGTGACTGCAAGCCGCGGTTGTGTGATACAATGTGTATTTCTAATTTGAAATGCAATCTCGCATTGCATTAACCTTTCAATTCGTACAAACATGAATAGAAATATTAAAATAGAAAAGTTAATAAGTGGAAAATTAAAGTAATATATATCAGATAGGAAGTCATGCAACTATGGAAAAATTGTTTGCAGTTTTTAATATTTGCCTAATATCAAATTAACTCAACTATTTCTAAAATTTTAAATTAAGTTCATTTTAAATTCTTGGAGACATTGTATGACTCGTATATCCATACTAGGCAACCCACGACTTGACCACATTCGATTTGGACTGGGCTACAAAATATTTGGCTTGGACTTGGGTCAGACCATGTCTGAGTTAGTCTGGTGACTCAACGTAACGTGAGATCGGAGGCGGCTCAGTTTACACCTTTACTTGGCCTTGTCCAGTTACTTGATGTAAAATCCCCCCAAAAAAAAAAATATAGGTAATTATTTCATGTGCTATATATTTTATATTTTGGAAAAGTTGGGGGACTAAAATGATATATTTAATAAATTCAATTTTATTTGGATCAAATATTTAAATATTGATAGAGTAATGATAAATATATCAATATTTGGCTATTGGATAGCTCATAATTAATTATGTATATTAGGCTCGAGAAAAAAGTTGGTTCGGATAAGTCAGTTCCAAGATATTTCAATTTGAAGAATTTGATGAAAAAATAGTTTTGCAATTTAATTGAAACCTTGAATGAAACTGTGCTTTGCCACGTGTAATGTGTATGAAGTGTTTTATTTTTATTTTGAATTGTATGTGTTAGTAGACACGTGTAGGTTAAATGGTAGATAAGATAGTTTTTGTTTTAAAATGATTTATTTGCTTTTGATTTTGGGATATGATAGAGATAACATGTTGATTAGATAGGGAAGAAGTAATTGTAGATTGTATACAATATTGTGATCGGGACTTTTAGGTAAAAACACCACAAAAGGTTCTTACTACTTACCCTAAAAAAAAAAAAAAAACATAGATACACATATCCGGTGGTAGCAGCAACACAGACAGAAAATAAAGTTTGGAATGTGATTTTTGATTCTACTTTTAAAAAATTGTTTTATCTAACAAGGTAGGATTACGATGTTCAAGTGGTTTATTCCGTTTAATTTATTTTTTATGTTGATAAACATTATGCTAATAAAAGCTACGATATGATATGATATGTAATGGTCATCCGGTATCAAAGATATAATATATTTGAGTTTTTATCGATTTCTAAAGATATGATATGACGATGTGATATTTTTAACACATGATTTAATATTTTTATTCGGGATTGCACCATTAAGTTGTGTCATATTGAGTATTCTCATATATTCACTCATTTTTCTCCCTACCTCGAGGGTTAGAACGATCGTTGGTTGGCGGGCGATAAGGTGTAATCGTGGTGTCAGGATTTATGGAACTCAATAAAAAATAATCCGGTGTAACAAGAAATTTTTTAAATTTTAGCAATTTCTCAATTTATTTCATAAGAATTTTTATTTAGAAATTTAATACATGTTTTATTGGGTTATAAATTTAAAATTGTGTTATGCTTTATTAATGGAATTAACATTTTATTATTTATCTAACAAATGCGATACACATGGTTTTTAATATTTATTTGGTAATGAGTTTCTATCAATTAAATTGTGCCCGTTAATTTCATATATTTACATTGTTAAAGTTAATAGTTTTGGTAGCGATTGAAAAATTAAATATTGGGTCGTTACACTTGATATCAAATTGAAATATTAAGATAAACAACGTTGGACTATTTATTAGAGACGGTGATAGCGGGTAAACCATGGATGTAACAAATGTTGTTGAGCTAAAGCGATTTGTAAAATTGTGCAAAGAAAACCCTTTTGCTCTACACACCCCACCTCTTGCATTTTTTAAAGATTTTCTTCACGGGTAAATTCTGAGACCGTTTAATTTAAACTTTTTTTTGTTCTACGAATTCACTTTTTGATGCATTTAATTTCGTTTTTCAGTTTGGGTGTTCGAATTCCTGTAAAATCCATTAAGGGGATGCATTCAATTGTGACTTTTGAAAACTTTGATAGACTTTTTGTAAGTGATGACTTATGTGAAATTCGTGGAATTTTATAGTATTAGTAAAAGTCTTTTGTAGATTTTTATAGACATTCATTTTAAAACTTTTATAAACTTTTGTAGAATTCAAAAGATTTTTGAAAACTTTCATTTCAAATAAAATTCATGTGGATCTAGTACAATAGTGTGAAATTATCATACACGGGGGTGATGTTTCTCACAATTCCCCTTTTCCTTTCCCCTTCTCTTCCCATTATAATAAAAAAATATTTTAAAAAGAATAAAAAGTAAAGACGTCAATAAAATAAATAATACTAATAATACATATATAAAATAAATTTAATATTCAGTATTATTAATATAATATGCATTTAAAGAATAAATAAATAAAATATTTATATTTAATTATAAATTAGTCGATATAAAATTTTGTAAATTTATTAAAAATAGATTTTTTCACAAAAAAAAAATGAATGAAAAGGGACAAAAAAAAAGTTACAAGAATACAATTTATTTTTTTCCATAGAAAATAGAAATATATAATAAGAGAGAGAAAAAAAATAGAAACTAATATAATCAATAGAAAAAAAAATTATTCATAACTCTAATGTTTGTAGAAGGGAAAATGAAATAGAAATATTTTTTTTTTAAAAATACATATTAATTTCTTTTATTTTTTGTGAAAGTCTTCCAAAATCTTACGATTGATGGGGGACAAATTTCGATATTTTATTTTAGTAATTTCTGCTTAAAAGTTAGTACCGTGAATTTTTTTTTTTTTTTTTTATAAAAGTCTCTAATATTATTAAAAACTGAATACCCCAAAATTTATAGAGACTTCGAACAAGTTTTTATTGAATACACCGTGACTTTTAGAAACTTTGTAAAAGTCTCAATTGAATACACCAATATTTTAAAAAAATCTCCAAAGGCCTACATCGAATATCCCTAAACTTATTAAATCCCAAAAAAAATTCATTAAAACTTTCAATTGAATACACCCCTTAATTCTTTCAAAACCCATCCCTTTTATTTTCGTTAGCTAATTGAATTTCTCGTGCGATTGTTAAATAAAAATTCAATCTTGTGAATTTGTTAACTCCCTGGGTTTGAGATTGTTTTGTAAATAATAATTAACCTAAAAGCAGAGAAAAATATAATCAGTTGTGGATGTTAAATTTTATGAAATATTTAAGGACTAAGAATAAATTGTTTTTGAGCATTGAAGGTAACTGCGCCTTGATTGCAATGTCAGTTGCAGGGATTCCCTTAGACTCTTATGGCACAAACCTTGTAAGGATTGTATCTTTATGCCTTGTGTATAGAAAATTCATCAAAGGTAAAGAAGAAAAGATGATTTTCGGTTCTACATTCATTTTTCTACTCACAATTTTTTTATTCGTCATTTCTTAAAAAAGATCCTTATTGTTATATGTTGTTAAAACAAGCTAAAGCCTCATCATCATCAAAAATCTCATGGTAAGGAGTAGGGATGACAACGGTTCGATTCAATGTCGGTTCGGCCAAAATCATAACCGCACCACCAAATTTTTTGTCATACCATAACCACGTAAGTCAATTCAGTTCGGTTTGTATCTCAATCAGTTCGGTTAATAACTGTTGGGTTTTTTGATACCCAATAAATCCGGGCTATGATGTTAAACCGTTTTGTTGGATTAGTTTTCATAGGCCTCGGCCGATGATTGAAGTGGAATGTCGACACCACAATGAACGTATCATCCCGACACCCTAAGTGAGTCATTTGAAGTAGCCTAATTTGTTTAGTGTTGCTCATGGCCGGCCCATTACCTTGGACGGCTTTTAGTTGATAGCCCACTCGTTTGTTGAACTTATTGGGCCTCTACTTGTTTAACCTAAAAACCCACTCTTTGGTATATATCCTACCCGGTTTCTAGTGTGTGTAGTGTGGAAGAATGTAGGGGCCGTTGGGAGAGAGGGAGGGGTCGTGGCTTTGTGCTCTCGGGTGTTGCTTTGTGCTTGCCTTGTCTTCTCCTTCCTCACTAGCCTTTGTGGCTGTCTCTTGAGGCTGCCTTACTCTTCATACCGACCCCTTTGTGGGTTGATTAGCTTGGGAGCAACCGGTGTTTGGGTTGGTGTCGGTTTGGAGGAGATGTGGTTGTCATTGTGGTGGTCGATTGTAGTTTAATCTGAGCTCGGTTTGGTTGATTGGAGGCCCAAAATCTCACATATGGTATCAGAGCAAGGTTATGGTGGTTTGGGCGAAAAAATCTGACCAGAAATCGACCAGAAATGGAGCAGAACCAGCAGGAAGAAAGCTGTCCAGATTTTGTGCGAAAACCGGACCTACAATCGTGATTTTTGGCCAAACCAGAAGGAATTTGGAGAAACGGACACCATTGGCGGACTCAGCAGGTCGATGCGCTACTGGAGTGGTGGCGCGTGAGGATGTCACCGGCGCGTGAGGTCCACGCACAGCGTCAGCGATGGCGCGTACGGGCGCGTGGGCCATCTTCTGGCAATGTGGTTTAAGGCATATGCGAAAAATAAAATGTGTTTTTAACTGCATTATTTTGGACGTGGTTGAAATAGACTGTCCTATGGATGATAAAAGGAAAGATGATGAGAGTGGTGAGACGAATTCTATTTTTGGGTCGAGTGATGACCTGTGTGAGGTTTACTGTGTGTAACCTTGTTACTGCATGTGCATCCGTGTGTTATCCTTTCTGCATGTGTGTGATTGCTTAATTCGGTTGCGTGATTATATGTGCATTTTTCAATATATTTGATATGTGCATTGACATGAATTGAAGTGATCTTATTACTTGGTGTAATTGTTGCATGCATAGTGGGTTGTGACTATTGGCGTACTCCGTTTGCTCTGTGAGCGGGTGTGAGAGTGTGGTGATGAGAAGTAAGAGGGGTAGCCATTTTTCTCCTTCATCTTTGTGAGCCTGTGTGGTTTGAGAGATTATGTGGGACAGACTGTGAGGGTTATCTTTGTTCTCTATGTGAGCCTCTTTGTGAGTGTTGTAAAGTAACCAAATTCTTTTTTCTATCCTCTTTGTGAGTGCCACCGTCACCCTTCCCTTTGGATGTTTTGAGCATTGGTGTTTGGAGTAACCTTGTTGGTGCGTGGGTCAATTTTACATAGAGCCCTAACCTTTGTGGTCGCCGAAAGGTGTTGTTTTGTCATAGTAGGTTTGAGATGCATTTGTAGTGTGTGGTATGTCTTTTGGTAAGGTGGAGTATATAGGCCTAGGGGTACATTGGTTGTATTGTGGGATGTGGAGTGTGACATTTGGATCACGGTGGAGAGGTGATCAAATGTTGGAATCCTTTATCTGTGAAGAGACCCTGATCAGGTGGAGTGCGAGTGAGGCACTTCTATCACTTCTATTAGGTGGAGACCCATTATCCACTTAGGTTGATGAGGTAATGTGGTGATATAAGATTATCCCGAGAACTTAGAATCTATAGAGACTTACCAGTTAGACATGAGTTTGGTTGAGTGATTAGTCTAGTGAGCATGGTGGACGATGAGGTGAAATATGTGTTCTCGAGGAGTGAGTGACACAGAATGGGATAGGATATGTGTGATGAGATCTTTACGAGGTCATTTATGCATTTGTTGGTATGTGTTGGCATGTTGATTGACTTGGTGTTAATCTGTTGTTCTGTGTGAGCGTATTGGAAAAGATCTGTGTTATCCTATATGATATCTCCATCACATGTTTATTTGCTCTTGATTGATTGATGTGCTTATCTGTTTCTACTTGGGTATTCTCGACCTTAGCCCTGGTGAGTATATGGAACATGTATGGTATGTGTTTCAGGTGGAGACACGAGGTAAGGTCTGCGATACCAATTTTATTGGTTACCCTGATTGTGCAAGTATAAACTGTATGTTTTGTTTGCTTGCAAATTTATTGAGATCAAGGTGGAGATTTGTTGGGTTTTTTGATACTCAATAAATTCGGGCTATAATGTTAAACCGTTTTGTTGGATTAGTCTTCATAGGCCTCGGCCGATGATTGAAGTGGAATGTGGACACCACAATGAACGTACCATCCCGACACCCTAAGTGGGTCATTTGAAGTAGCCTAATTTGTTTAGTGTTGCTCATGGCCGACCCATTACCTTGGACGACTTTTAGTTGATAGCCCACTCGTTTGTTGAACTTATTGGGCCTCTACTTGTTTAACCTAAAAGCCCACTCTTTGGTATATATCCTACCCAGTTTCTAGTGTGTGTAGTGTGGAAGAATGTAGGAACCGTTGGGAGAGAGGGAGGGGTCGTGGCTTTGTGCTCTCGGGTCTTGCTTTTGTGCTTGCCTTGTCTTCTCCTTCCTCACTAGCCTTTGTGGCTTCTCTTGTGGCTGCCTTACTCTTCACACCAACCCCTTTGTGGGTTGATTAGCTTGGGAGCAACCGGTGTTTGGGTTGGTGTCGGTTTGGAGGAGATGTGGTTGTCATTGTGGTTTAATCTGAGCTTGGTTTGGTTGATTGGAGGCCCAAAATCTCACAATAACCACGAAAATAAATTAATTTTTATAAGTCCAAACTCCAATCATCAAATTGAAAAAAAAATTATGAAGAAAAGTCAATAAAAATCAAAACACAATACAAAGTCAATTGAGCAAACAATATCCTAAATGAAAATGAAAACAATATCCCAACTTCTAAATACAAAATTCGAATTTAATAAATAATATTATCAACATAGGTCAATACTCTTACTAGCATAGGTCAATCTTCATTCTTCCCCACAACTCTTACTAACATAGGTCAAGAGTCAAGACCCAAAGTTGATTCTTATATAGTAAATAATAAATGTAATTAGAGTAATAATACAACCATACTACCTAATTAAGAATGGTCTTAACTGAAGATTTAAACAAAATAATGTACCTTCTCGTTAATGTCATACTCACTAAACCTTGCACAAGCCCCGGAATATGATGAACGAGCAAAATTTCCTGCACACAGCAGAGAAAAAAATTAGCAATAAAAGAAAGTGCATGAATAACAAATATAAAACAATAAATCTTACTATGAATATTAGTCCAAAGTCAATCCCGAGCACATATTAAAGCTTCTAAAGTTTTCGGGTGAAGCATATTTCTATATGGACTCACAAATCTACCAATTGTATTAAACGCTGACTCAGATTGCCATAGTAGATACTGGAATGTCTAATAAATCTCTAGCAACATTTTGTAAAGTCAGATATTTTATTGAACTTTCTTTCGACCATGTCAATAAATCAAAACCATCTATCATTGACAATACTGGCTCGTCTAGAAAAACATCAAACTCTGTTTTTACATTATCAGTGGTAACAGAATGGCTAACAAATGTATCAAAACCAGTCATGCGAAAATGCTTTCCAACTGTAGTAGACGACTCTGATTACAAAAATAATGAAGAGTGAGATGTATTTTCCGTCGAATGACGTGGTCTCTTGTACTCTTTGAGAAACTTTTGGCAAAGTACTCTAACCTTTTCAACCTCTATCCACGCTTCATCTCTAAAGATCAAAGGGAAATAATACTCAACTAGTTTCATCTTGTATCTCGGATCCAATACAATTGCAACAGCTAGAAGTGAGAGGAGCCGAAACGGAAGACGCCGACCCATGGCAAGACATCGATTACATGAAAAATAAAACACATCAATTGAGGTTTCAACCATGATTATGGTGAAAATATAGTCAATTTGAATGTATTTATGGTATTTTCAATTACTTTTCTAAATAAAATATTAACTGCACAAATTGAAATATATCTGCTTAAAGTAGTGAAACAAGAGTTTATTAGACACTATTACAAGAAATAAATTTTTATTCTGTATTTGCAGAAAATCAAAATTATTTATTCTGACCCACTAAAAAGGAATAAATAAAACATCCTTTGTACCTATCAAATAGAGAAGTGCAAATGACAATATATATAAAAATAAAAATTTCTTGACAGATATATGAAAAATGAAAGTAGAAATAAAAAATAATAATTCTTCCCTGCTGAATTAGTAAATTACCAAGCTCTCACAAACAATATAACCTAAAATATATGTCGAATTCTGAAATTTCATTAATAACATCTGCAAAAAGACACATTAATTCTATAACCAAATTAATAATTCGACTCTCTATTTTTTTTTTTATTAACATAGAGAAACTGAAGAACACATAAACTAGCAAACAAAACAGAGTAAAAATCACATTTCCTGGGCCACGCATCATATATATAAATAATATTATAAAGAAAATACAATCAAGTGTAATGTATTTGGGTTTTGTTGAATTGTACATGGAAGATGGTTTGAAGCCAATGGACGCAGAACAACTCATGGAGTGTGCTCACTAGATGGTAGACTTCGTTGCTGATTACTACAATTTGAAGTCGAGGTACAGACACTAGAGTGCTGATGGATCTGATTTGGTTCATTGGTTGAGTGGACGAGTGTTTTGTAAGTTTGGTTTCCAATTTTCAATTTTAACGCTATCGTTAGAGTTAGATTACTAAGTTAAGGGTTTACTAGCAATGTTAATTGGGCCAAAATTTTGGAGAAGTCCAATTATCAAAATTCCTCAATTAATTTTGGAAAGAATAATAGAAAGTCCAATTGCCCAATTAATGTTTTAACGGGGTAATCGGTTTGGAGCGGGACATCATCGCTAAATATCATACACGTCCCACCTCGAATCGAGTCATTAAAATCAAAACCATAACCACCCATTGTACCATCGGTTCGATTTTTTTTGCCCATTCGGTTCGGTTAACCTTGATTTTCGATTTTAACAGTTCTTATTGTCATCTATAATGAGTACAAATATGTGTAAACTTATGCATACCCATATCCAATACTCTGAAATGTATCTCTTTCCCAAATACTTTAGGAAAAATTGTAGCAGCGGTCCCTAACCTTTCACTTTTTTTGTAGATTTTACCATAACCTTCATTTTGTGTCAACGTAAATCTCTAACCTTTTAAATTAGCAGCTGAAGTCTACTTGACCATTAGTTGACAAAACAAATTGATTTTACCAAATTTAATAAGGGTAAAATGGTAACTAGAATTAATTTTTTCCAAATATTATAAACAATTAAAACTACAATTAAACTAAAAATAAAAAATAAAAAAAATATGCCCTACCCTTGCCCCACCCGATCTTCATCTTTTTCCCTACTCCTACCCCTACGTCCCATTCCCATTCCCACCCCAAACCAAACCATAATCCAAAGTTGTTGTTGCCTTTGTCGGACTAGCAGCCACCTCAAGGCAAACCACCAATCACTTCTTTCAATCACCAAACCCTCATAAATAGTTCAATCACAAACCCGTATGATGTAAAGAAGAAGTTTGAGAATCTTATGTAGTGCACCTCTAAATCTGTATTGTAATCCATGGTTGAGCGAGGTAAATTGCATATTCTCATGTTCCCATGGCTTGCCTTTGGTCACTTGATTCCATAACTAGAGCTCGCCAAGCTCTTAGCCTAGAAAGGCCATAGAGTCTCCCTTTGTTTCCATTCACAGAAACATTGAATGCCTTCCCAACCTACCTCCAAATTGAACCCATTTAATAGAAAATGTTTATAATCTACCTAAAGGTGCAGAAACAACCATTAATTTACCATTCGATATGGTCCGCTACCTTAAAATTGCCTTCGATGAGCTTCAACCAAGAATCATTTGTTTGTTGGAAAACTCCTCACTTGACTAGGTTATTGTTGATTCTGCTCAATACTCGTTATATCCAGAAGATATTAAATGCATCATTCTAAGGGTGTATGAGGTTTAGTTTTACCAATTTTGGATAAATTTTCAAATCAAACCGTTTAAATCGGTTTGAGAAAAACTCAAACCTAAACCAAACCATTTTGAACGGTTTGAAAAAACTCAACCTAAACCTAACGGTTTGGTCCGATTTTAAACCGTCGATTTCGTCGTATATTTTTTGCCTATTTACTTTTATGTCATTAATTCGTTGAATTTA
Source organism: Fraxinus excelsior (assembly GCA_019097785.1). NCBI lineage: Eukaryota > Viridiplantae > Streptophyta > Magnoliopsida > Lamiales > Oleaceae > Fraxinus > Fraxinus excelsior. Next base: position 23,076,493 of record CM032637.1, read on the forward strand.
ATATATATTTATATCTTACTAACAATAAATCTAAAACAACTAAATATATCTACTATAAATTTAAATACCAACTAAATCCAAATGAAATAATAATAATAATAGTTTTTTGTTCACCTTTTTAGGCTAAGACGTTACAATAATGTTACAATACAAGTCTAATAAACTAAATATAAGGCTCAAAACACTTATAAACTAAATATTTATTTGAAATCATATAGTATCATAATATAATTACTAAAACATCAATAATGCAACACCTTAAATGATAAATTTTATGTCTATTAGATCAAAACTCAAAACTTTAATAGGCTAACTGAATAGATATAATTCTTATTAATTCAAAATACTTAAAGAAACAGTTTCACAAAATATCTAAGCATACAATAAAACACAACAATTAAATTGATGCAAGTATAATTGTCACTGGAGTTATTGTTGGTTTGTTTTAGCTTATTAAACAGACCATCCACATATCAAGTTTCACATGAACAATTTTTAGCTTCTATTGACATATTTTATCGTATTTAATTCAATCACAAAACAAGAGTATGTCTACACAAATAGAATAGTATCATGTACATAGTAGATGCATTTCCATCAAAGTGAATAAATTTATTTCACAATCATCCAATAGTTGAGAGAAATGCGAAACTTATATAATTTCAGATTTCTTACCTTAGTTTGCTTAAAAAAATTATTGATATGAAAAATGGTATTTCAACTGGAGAGTGCTAAATTTTGACCCTAATTTTTGTCTTGATCTGAGGCTTTTTTTAGTGGAAGATTGATCTCTAAGATTTTTCTTCCTTCGGGTTTCTTAACCCTTTGATTTTTAACATTTTTCTTGTTGTGTTATTGACCCTTTTTATAGACATATTTAGGAACTATTTGGACATTTTTATGAGTTGACACTCTCATCATTATACTGGAAGACATGATTGAGTTCAAATTCCTATGTTTTGGTTGAATTTTTTTTCTTTGTTCATGCAATTGGTATGTACACACACGAGTTTGTATGGAAGATCATGCTAATTTATTTGTGTCAGAATACACATGATATATATGTCCAAGATCAAGCCGAGGCCTTCATTTTTACCGTTTGGATGAGGTTTTCAACTGTCCTTTAATCCTAGTACTACAATTATGCACGTTTTGCCGCTAGATGATGCTTAGTGGATCAAGATTTCTTATTCTCTGGTTGGGCCTTGACAACCTTGATACCAAATGCTCATAGACATGCTATCATGTCACGAGGTCCTTTTGGAGCTAACATGGAGCCCTTATGTACAATAATTATTTCAGCACGTAATTTTAGTCTTCCAAGTCCAAGTTTCAGATTCATATGGAATGAAGGAGTTGAATGATTTTGTTGCTGTTGGTGCTAAAATCTTGAACTACCATTTAAATCACTACATGGCTACACCTATTTTATGTATTATAATATAATGTGCAGACGTTTAAGTAAAATAAATACTTGTACTGATATCGAGGCATTTATGCTACAGAAAACCAAGCAAATAACCAGTATTCGAACCCCATAAAAATTTTGAGACATCATATACAAAAGAAGTCCAACAAAAATCTAGTACCAGTATAATGTTGGCCCTTTTGATCAGAGACATTATTTTGATAAGAAATTCGACCCCAGATTTTTCAATCTAAGGCCATAGGTTAATGGAGTAAGTCCACTGTGGGTTCTTAGCTTATCTAAGGAGTAAGTCCACTATGGGTTCTTAGTTTATCTCCCTATAGATTTAGTATTTCTTGGGAGATTTATCTAGCACAAGACAAGGGAAAATAAGTCCACTTTGGATCATTAACTTGTCCTTATTGTTGATGCATTATATAAATATCCCTTTGTGGGTTAATTAGGGGCGCCTAGATGAGGGTTCAACTTCCTATTGGAGCCTTCAAATATAATAGAATACTAATAATCCTAAATGAATTAATGAAGAGAATAGGACCTGAACTCCCTCATTGGGTTTTCAATTATTACAAAATACTAATAATCGTAAATGAATTAGGGAGAGATACCTAGATAGGATCTCAACTCCCTCACTGGGTCTTCAATTATAATAGAGAACATTTTTTTTGGAAGATTGAAGCCTTTAGAATCGTGAGCCATCTCTATGGCATGCCTTCGAATTTCGGTACGACAACGATGATCTTAAGGATTAGTTATTGTCACAAATCCCTATGGACAAATGGTCATCCCCTTTTCCTCGTCATCAGATAATCATGAACAAAAGTGTTGAGACCTTAAAACAACGATTGATGATGGTAGTCCCGCATTACATATCTGTTTATACCAAGATAACCACTAGCTTTCGTTGTCCTTTAAGATTAAAGTAAGGAATTATTGCAACTAATAATCAAGGGTTACGACCTAGAGAACTTGTATAAACAAGGGATTGCCTTGTCTTCATTAGGCCTAAGCACAATGAATAAGTATTATATGAGTTTTGAAATTTTTTATAGCTTTGAACTCTGCTTACCAATCGGTCTTACAAGCCAGACCGCAGGCATTAGACTACAACCTAGAGGCCTTACTAGGGCCTTGAATAAATAAGGGCTTATTGTGCACTCATCGGACCTTAGACCACAAGTAAGCATCATATGAGTTTAGAAAGAATTTATAGTTATGGCCTTTCGCCTGAACTACTTTGATGTTATAATGGATTACAAAGAATCTTCAACTTGACTCCAAACGATGAATGATTTATATTTGTTTGCCTGAATTTATATCCAATATGTAGTCACAAGCTACACAGAAGCTTGGTTGGGATAAGACTGCAAAGAAATAAGCGATAGCTTGGTAGGAAAGGAGATACAGTCAACTATAATATTTTGTTAGTCAACCTATATATAGTATCTTAAGTACATGATTTATGATCTAATGTAGGCATGCTATACTTCTAATGATAAAAAAACATTTACAATGCCCCATATGGCTGGAAATCCTTTCTTTTTGTGGGGTGATCCGCCTAGACTGAGGCCACAGAAGCTGAAGATGAGGTAAAATCTTTTGAGGCCTACGGATGGTAACGTAACCAAAATAATGCACCTCAAGCTAGTATTTTGTTAATTGCTGAGCTAGAAACTTAAAATACGGGTATGTTAAAGTGCTAAAACCCAAAAGGAACGCGTTAAGTTGTGTACACATAGGACTCAAAGAAGTACAATAATTCGCATGGTCAACAAATATGCTACCAAGAAAGTACAAACAAGAAACTTCTACTTCAATCTCTCAACGGGCTCTGAATTCTTGTGGCCCCATGCCTATGGGTCCACAATGAACATCCTCACCATGATGGGGTCTATACAACCCACTGGCCCCATCCAGTCATTTTCTTTCTCATATAATATTTTCCACTCTACACTTGTGCTCGATATTCGGAGTTATTGAGACCATGCATTTGGTAATATCTATTTCAGGTCCGACCCTGTGGTGAGGTGGATGAGGCCTGCGCCTGAAGCCCAAAATTGGAGGACCTACTTCTGACCTCCCTTTTTTTTTTTTTTTTGCAATCAGGCCCATTACCAAATGTGCCTCATCTTTGGCTCAATTATAATTTTTAATTACAAAATGGAAAAACAATTTTCATTCTCTCATTCAACCCGACTCCAACCGCGATGTCGTCTCTTCTCAACCGAAGACCAATCAACTTCATTGCCACTCTTCCAGTCATCATTCCCTTCCCTTTCCTCCACTCTTTAACAACCACAAGTTTCACACATTTCCCAACATTTTTCAACCCTAACGTCCTAACCGCGTGAGTTGCGAAGCCGTGACTCCCCAATCCTCCGACAGTCCGCAGTCGCCACCTCCGGCTCTAGCAACCCATTGACATTTGCCCATCCAGAGGTAGCGTCCAAGTTTTCAACAGAGCAGAGTTGCAACACAGATGTTTTAAATTGTTTAATTGATTTAAGATTTTGGTTAGAATTCTATTTTTCAGTTTTCATGGAAGGGAATCAGGGATTTAATTTGGGAGGTTTGAATCAATTTTTGTTGTTGATTCCTCATTCCTATTGCTTGCTGTCTACTCTTAGTTTGGACCAATATTATCACTTTTGCCAAAATTGATGGTTTGGACTAGTATTATCACTTTTGCCAAAAGCTTCAGATTCTAATTATAGACTGCAAATGAACCTGATCAGATATATATTGGGTATTTCATAGACATAATATGTTGCCTTAATATTTTTCCCTTGACTGCTCATGACTTTGCTGTTGATGACTTTGCTTTTGATTCCTTATTCCTGAATATTTCTTTTGCTATGTGATTTTTTCCCAATGAAATGTTAATTTTTTATTTAAGGCTTGAGATGTGACGGCGAAATTCTTAAGGGTGTGAATTTTGATTCCACAATTTTCGTCGAAATTCTACATCTCAAGTAAGCGATGACTTGCCATAACTTGTTATTGAATAGATTGGAAATGTTTGAAGCCTTGTCGGCTTATACAATTGTGGTATGGTCGTCTTATATGATTGGTTATTGTATATGATCAATTACGCAAGCGCACGTAGAAATTATATTGAAAACTTTAATTGTGAGATAATTGAGATATTTTGTACTTGTCTTTTAGGGTAACAATTGGGCATTAGATATAGACTCATACGCCCCTCCTAAATACAAGAAAGATATGGTCAAGAACAGCTAAATTATTCAAATTTGATTAATATTTTTGCCTCTAAAACAGCAAAACGAATAGTATTTAACCGATTGTTTGAACTCTTCTCGGCTTTGTTACTTATAATATAAATCGTTTGTTCTTTATATTTTTTTGTTATTTTACTGTTAAGTTTTAAGTTAATAATATGTTGCATAATACAATGTAGGATTTTGCATTTACGTTAATTTTGGGGGGCCTAATTTATGGATCTTGCCTCGGACCTCGAAAATCACAAGACTAGCCCTAATCTATACTACTAGATCAAAGACGAGGCTCCTGCTTGGCCATAGTATCAATATTAGCCCCCGTCATGCAACTCACTCAAAAAAACTGCAAGTCCTCGACCTCATAACGATGAGGTTGTGGTTGGCGAGCTCATATGATATTTCGATCAACATTGGGACTTTTCTTTATCCACTATCCAACCATATCTCTTTTGTTCTTTCTCCATCTCCAACTCGTATATCCAGCCCCTTGGAGTGGTGACTTAAATGCCTTCCAGTCCATCAAAGACTCCAAAGGATTCATGTATCCATTTATTTCCCTGTTGGGAAAGTAGGCTTCCCCACGTTGTGAGTTAATAGACGAGTTATTGGCTTAATAGGAGTATTGCGTTACACATTGACTTCGTGACATTCCATTGACTCTCTTTCTTCTATATGAGATGGAAATGCATGGCCTTGGTATTTCAAGAACTAGCTTATGGCTGAATTTTCAACATCAACACGTAGTAGATCAGCCGCCATGTGTTGAGTTAATCAGACCATCATTCTTGATGTCTTCCAATCATGCATTTTTCGAATTTTCATTTCCATTGGAGCACATGGGTTTTCACTTTTAATGTTCCTTGTATTCTTCTCATGATTTTTGAAGGGACTATTAGACGTTGCTAAATTGTTAACCTTAAAAATAGAAATAATTTATTAATGCCAGCACTATAATTTTTACTTTCTCTTTTTGTGTTATTTAAAGGAAGACAAAAGAAGTTTTTGCTGAATTCTTTGCTTGAAAAGGATCACTTCAATTAGAGAATGTTAGATTTTCAAGAATGACTATCCTAATTTCTGCCTTGATCCGATGAGGTTTTGTAGAGTGGAAGATTGGATCTCTAATATATTTCTTCCTCTAGCTTTTAACCGCTTGATTTTCAATTCTTTTGTTGTTGAGTTAGCGGTCCCTTTTATAGACGTTTTAGGGACTTTTTTTTTTTTTTTTTTAATTATTTTTATGAGTTGGCACTCTCAACATTTTGGTTAAATTTTGGACTTTGGTGACTCATGCAATTAATTATTTAAACGCATGAGTTTGTACGGGAGTGTATGTTCATTTTAATGCGGCACAATGAGCACTTAAAAGTGGCATCTATGTCCGAGGACTTTATTTCCACCATTTGGGCTTCCAATTATTCTTTAATCCAAGTCATTCACGTTTTGTTGCTAGATAGTGCTTTGGTTGGGCTTTGATGACCTTGATACAAATGTTCATAGTCATGGGGGCATGTAATGGTACCCTTTTGGGACTGACGAGGAGCAGCAATTAAAGGTTAAGTTGAAGGTTAAATGTGAGTTTTAAAATTTATGGACTTTTTGCTCCGAGTTTATGTTTATGGACTTTTTAAAAGTTTTTTGTACCAATTTTTTAAATGATCCTCTGCTCATAAACACTAAGGATGGCAAAATGTCCCAATTGTAGTCGTATTGCTTGCTTTGAAAGGAATGGAAGATGGTAAAATTTTTCGACCTTGCCCACCTAAATGGGATGGAGATTTCTTACATGGTTGGGAAATTGGGAACGGAGATAGGAAATCCCCATTCGGACTATTAAATTTATTTTATTTTATTTTAACGTTTTAAATTTAAATCTTATTTGGAAATATATAAAAAAAAACATTAGTGTTGAAAAAGAAGATGATATTAGATTGTTACGAAATTATAAACACAATATGAAGTAATTGATCAGAAGAAAGTAAGAACAAAATAATTTACATAGTAAATGAGATTTCACTAAAATATGGATAAATAATACGAAGTTATGTGTTTACAAGTTTGTCTAACTTAATCTAAAATACAATGAAGAGCTAAATATATAGGGGACGTCCAAAACACTAAAAGTAGAGTTAAAGATAGAAATGAATGCTCAAAACATGAAAACGGGCATGGGCCACATGAGTTGTTGCTCAAGCTCCACGAGGGCGCCAAGCGGGCGACGTCGGTGACACTCGAGCGCCAACGGGAGCCAGCTCTCAGTAAAAAATTCTGATGGCGTCACTAGATCGGTAGGCTAGCGATAAAGAACCGAAAACCCGTCCCTAGTCCATATCTTGATGTTCAACACAAATTTCAATCTCTAATTGGGCTTCCAAATAAAATTTCAACTAGAATTTGCCAAATAAACTTCAAATATGATTCCAAATAACATTCCACTTAGAATTTAGGTCACACACTAATTCTAACAAACTCCATTTTGACACGACTTCCACTTCAATGAACAAATTTCAAATATTCACCAACTGGGGACAAATTTTACTCTTAAGGAATAAACTTCAACTTTTTAACAAAACACAAATGAAACTCTCCACCAAAATTCCCAATTGGAAATATTCTTCAAAACTCTGTCACCTAACTTGGGCAAAACTCAATTACTGAAATAAAATCACCACAATTGAATGTATCAAAAGAAGGATTTTGGCTAGAATCAACACCCTTAACCACATTCAAACCATCAACTAAATTAACAGCATTGTACCTATGTGGAGGCTTATAATAAAAAATGGGTATGTTACTAGCAACTTAATATAATGACACCATCAATAATGGTGGCAAAGCGACATTACCCATAACTTCTAAATTCAACCAAGATGCATTCTTCAAAGAAGTCCCCAAATTAGACTCTAGCGGTACATAATTCAACTACAAATCCACCTGGATTCTTAAAATATGTCGACTGATTAAAGATTTTGTATAACACTGCAAGGCGTATAACTGAGATTTTCTATGTCCCTTCAACAAAACATGGACTCCTTTACTAAGTTCAAGTCTCTACCCTCAATAGTGACTTGTACTCTTTTGAATCAAGAGTACTCAATAAAATAAGATTTCTCTTCAAATATAGAACGTGTTTCATTGCATCAATTATTCTAATCATCTCATCAAACACACTTTCACGGATCGCAGGTTTGGCTCCCGAGGTTTAACACCTCAAGGCTGCCCTTCCCTCATTCTATGGTCGGCAAGCCCGAACAACTGGCATACACACATGCGCATATGATCATATTTTATTAGTGCACTATTGGTAAGATAGACCTCGCGCCTAGCTGTAGCGTGCTTGCCGTGCCGAATAGGGAGCTAACCATTCTCACAGCGTGACATTCACCCCCATTCGAATTCGCTTACACCCTCGCATCATTCCATATGGAAAGGCCTCTAAACTTGCAGTAACTCATACTTACTGCCTACGACACCAACCTACACCCTCCACCCCTCTAAGCATTGGTTACTCGGGTGGACGTTCTCCTAACCACAGTGCCTCAACGCATGTCGAATTGAGCCCTGCATGGTGCACTCTTCGAAAGCTCCTTTGAAAGGTACCCAAGCAATTGGTCAACGCTGCCCCTCTTCATCCTTCTTCCCCAAGTTTCCTTCGTCGTATCCCACCAACTTGCCGACACAATCTATGGCCCAAAATCTTTTCTTCGCAAGAACACACGACATATGTCCCATAACAACGCCGCATGCTCGAGCGATCCTACTCTGGTACCAACTTTCATAGATCGCAGGTTTGGCTCCCGAGGTTCAACACCTTAAGACTGCCCTCCCTTCATTCTGTGGCCGGCAAGTCCAAACAACTGGCATACACACATGCTATGAGTAGGATGTAAGGAAAAATACATGTATATGATCATATATCATTAGTTCACTGTTGTTAAGATAAGCATCGCGCCTAGCTTTTAGAGTGCTTGCTGTGCCGAATTGGAAGCTAAGCATTCTCATTGCGTTACATTCTCTCCCATTTGAATTCGCTTACGTCCTCATAGCGAGAAGAGAGTTTCGCATCAACATGCATCCATCTCGTTGCAAGGATAACAATGGCACCATTCCATATGGACAGGCCTCCAAACCTGCAGTAACTTGTATTGCCGCCTCCGACACCAACCTTCAACCTCCGCCCCTCTGAGTATTGGTTCCTTGGGTGGACGGTCTCCTAATCGCAGCACCTCAACGCATGTCGAATTGTGTCCTGCACGATGCGCTCTTCGAAAGCTCCTTTGAAAGGCACCAGGAAATTGCGCATCACTGTCTCTCTTCATCTTTCTTCCTTACAACTTCCTTCGTCTAGTCCCGCCAGCTTGCCGACACAATCTGTAGCCCAAAATATTTTCTCCGCAAGAACACATGACATATGTCACATAATAATACCGCATGTTCGAACAGTCCCGCTCTGATACTAACTTTCACGGATCGCATGTTTGGCTCCCGAAGTTCAACGCCTCAAGGCCCCCCTCCTCTCATTTTATGGTCGGCAAGCCCGAACAAACTGGCATACACGCATATTATGAGTAGGATGTAAAGGAGAATATCTGTATATAATCATATATCATTAGTGTACTTTTGGTGAGATAGGCTTCGCGCCTAGTTGTTAGAGTGCTTGCCTTACCAAATGGGGAGCTAAACATTCTCACTACGTGACATTATTCTAACCTGGCTAATACCAGTTATCCTACAAGGTGCATTATTTCTCATTACCAAACACCTTTCGAAACTATTTCATATGTTGAAAATAAATCATGATTGGAACCCATACGAAAAGTGCAAGTTGTATCAAGAATTCAATCCTTGTGGAGTTGTGGTAAAAAATAGGTAAAAGTTCTCCATCACTATGATAATTTTCTGCAATTCAGGCTTTCCTTGAAGTTTCTAATTGCTGATTTGCAAGCAAATTTTCTTTATTCTGCAACTTGTAACAATCATTTATCAAGTGCTCCTTATTCTTGCAATAATTACAAAATTTGAAGTTAGACTTTAATTTGTTTCTTACACAACCATCATCAACAACGATACCATATTCATGAACCTCCGATCCAACATGATGCTTCATCTTCTCCTTTAAATATAGAGCATTATAGATTTCTTCAATGCTGAAAGTATCACGACTATTAAAAAATTGTATCTCTAAAAGACATTCATGAAGCGGGCAACGAACACAACAAAATTAAACCCAAATCATCTCCATCATTTTTAATGTCCAAGGTTTCAAAATCAATGACGATTTCCTTAAAAAATAGTTGATCTTCAAGATATGTACCTTCTGTCATATGATGAGAACACAGACACTAGTTTAGATGCAATTTACTAGTTAGACTCTTCGTCGTGCATAGTTTCTCCAATTTCAACCATAATACAGCGGATGACTTCTCCTTCAAAATGTCTTGAAAAATATTATTTGAAAGATGAAGATGAATTTGAGATAGGGATTTTCGATCCTTCTGTTGTTTCTTCTCTGGCGTCCAAGTTGTGGGTATCTTGTCAAAACCCAATAACGCATCATCCAAGTCCATCTGAGCGAGTATTGCTTGCATTTTTACCTACCACAACAACAAAAAAATCCTATGATCCAAAAGCAGAATATTACACTTCATGGTTGACATCACAAAAGATCAAGCTGAGCTCTTAACTTGATCAAAACATTGATCTCCTAAGTATTTTCAAGCCTTTGGCTCTAATACCAGTTTGTTGGAAATGAAGATAATATCAAATTGCTCTGATACCAATTTGTTAAAGAAAATACGAGATTGTATAAAGTAAATAGGGAGATTTCACTAAAATATGAAAAAAGAACATAACGGTTTTGTGTTTACAACTTTATCTAACTTAATTTAACATACAATGAAGAGCTAAATATATATAGGAGACATCCAAAACCCTAAAAATAGAGTTTTGATAGAAATGAATGCTCAAAGTGCGACAATTGGTCTAGGCAGGATGAGCCGCCGCTCGTGCTCCAAGCGAGCGCCAACTTTCGGTACATAATTTTGATGACATCGCTCGAGCGGTAGACTAGCAACTAGCTAGCAGAAAAGGGCCGAAAATTTCTTCCTGGTCCATATCTTGTTCTCTTCAAGTTCAACACAAATTTCAACTCCTGATTGGGCTTCCATATAAAAGTTCAGCTAGAATTTATCTAATAGACTTCGAATAGGATTCCAAATAGAATTTGGGTAACAACCAAATTCTAACAATTAGAATCCAAAGAAATAAGTAAACGAGATGAAAAATAGAAAATTTTAATTATGTCGGGCCTTAGCTTGACTTGACCCTATCCCATCCTGCCTCCTGAAAATTTTCAATTGTGCGTAGGATTGACCAGCTATGCCATTTGTGTAAATAGATTTTCAAGATTTCTTTATCCATCTTCAAATATTAGATATATTATGTTTCAATCTTGAAGGTAATTTAGAAATCGGCAGCTTAAATGTTCAATTTGTAAATTGACATCATTCATATGAACTTTTGGTAACTAACATCACCGTTTTCAAAATTCTATTAGCGTTTAGCATGTTCTTTTCAAACTTCATCTTCTTTGTATACAACTGACAATCGATCTCTTTTGTTGAACCTTGGGTGCTTCATCTTCATCGCTTAATATGAATCTTAGTTTCTAATTCATGGCCTTCTTTTTACATGTATTGAGGCCTTATAGCTCGACAATACTCTTTGACATAAGGCCAATGGTCGCTAAGGAAGTGCAAATCATAAGTGCATAGGTCGTGTTCAAATAATAAAGTGAATTTCTTGAGTTCGAATGTCGATCTCTCGAGTAATGTTTAAATTCGATTACACAACTTCAAATAATTTCATTATAACTATAAAATGAAACACTCAATTAAAATTATGATTTGAAAATAAGGAAAAAATAAACTAAAACTCTATAAACGAAGAAAATATAAAAAATTTAGAATTTCAAAGGGAAACGTGGTTGAGATTCATGGTTTCGCTTAATCGTTGCCTAATTAATTTCTTTGCAAGCCAATAACAAATTACTCATTTACGATGTTAGATCCAATTTCCAATAATAGTTAATTACATCTTTCGAGCGAAATTAACCATAATTGATTGGTTTAACTTACTATATCTCTATATTAATTCAAACCAAACAACTGCATTAAATATTTGTGAAAATAGTTCAGTGAGTCACTTAGAATTAAGAGTATATCTCTAATATCCTATACAAACTTAGGGTTTCTATTATTTGATCTAAAATGCACAATCTTCTCTCAGACAATGTACAAATTACTAAACTTAATCATTTATTGGCTACATAAATGAAAATGCAAGAAATACAATCTACATACACATGGAATTATGCATTTTAACATTAAAAACAAATATTGAAATTAATTAAAGTGAGGTCAAACTTCAACCATAAATCCCAACACAAAGAACTAGCTCATTTTATATAAATGATAAAAATGCTAAGAGCGACACATTACAAGTTGGAGAACGTAATGGATAAAAATACAAGATAACATGTAGAAACCCTTCCTTCAGTTCCTTGGTTGGATTCTTGAAGAGAAGAGTGGCTTGGTCTTGATTTTTCTCCAAAATCCTTCCACCTTTTCTTGATTTTTCTCCTCATTTCCTTTCTTTTGTCCAGTTAATCCTCTATATAATTGCATGCCAAGCCCCTCAACTTTGATCTTGTACAATATGGTCCTCAAATTCTGATTTTCATTTCAATCATGCCCTTATTACTTTGCATTCAAAGTACTCCAACTTTTTAACTTGTGCACTTTGGTCCCCAACTTCATGTTTTGTATGCTTTTGATCAATTTTCTCTTCTTTTTCCCTTATTCTCTTTCCATTTGGGTTTATGACCTACAAAATCCAAAATTACTCAATTGTGAGTCGATATTCACTCTTTTTATCAATAATAAGTATATTTATGTATTAAATAAGTGTGCAAAACACACTTATCAAATATCCTCAAACTTAAGTTGTTACACGTCTTGAGCAAGATCATCTACAACACAATCATGCACACTTGATAATGATCAACACATTAGATAACTTACCAAAAATATCAATGTGTAAAATTGTATAATCAATTCACAAATATGTTCCAAAAATGCTAGCAAAAATAATTTAAACTTATCCAATGTTCGATTGGTGTGTGTGCAAAGTTACTTTCAATCATCATCTAAGGACCCGTTTGATTCTCATTATTGTAGAATGAGAATGAAAAATATAGTCGTTATTGGACCCCACACAAGAGATAGAAATTCAAAATTGATGACTTGATGTGATGGATAAAGTTATATTTTTCATTTTTATGGATGAAAAATGAGAAACAAACGGGGGGCTAAATTAGGAAAAAAATTGTCAAGACGGAAAAACTTCAATTTGGCTGCAACCCGACCCTCAGTGGTCAAGTACTTCCTTTCCCGCTCGTGAGATTTACACTGCTCAAATAACTATTCATTTGCTTTCCACAAGTTAAATCTAAATATTGTTCTCAATTCACTCTTTTTTTTTTTTGCTCTAGTTTGGTTGGCTCTAATCGGCAATATCAATCTATAGTAATGTGATGATTCTCTACTAGATGAATGCTTCGACATTTGAACCTATTCTAAGTAATTATGGTCATTATCTATCTTATACTTAACAAAAGACGCTCTTCACATGCATGGAATCAACACACTTCTAGATAATATCCTTCATCGGCTCGACCACCCCAAACTTATCTGACAATATGGTTAAGTTAAAGAAAAGAAAATTGAGGATTGATAAAAATGTGTTGTGAAACAAACAAGATACCAGAATTGCCACGATAAAATTTGTTGTGAAAACCAAAATATCTCTTTCTAGAAGAAGTATTAATATGCCCGAATCGCTATTAGCAATGTTGGAAATACAAGAATTATGTATTGTTTGAATACCATTTGATGAAACCAACCACCAAAATGAATTGTTTAAGTTATATAGCAAATAATGAAGTATTAGATCTGAACAAACGAATAATAAAGCCAAAAAATATGGCAGAGAAATTAAGAGATTTTATTGACTCAAGAATAAAGGAGAAGATAGAAAATGACAATGAATCCTATAATTCTAGTAATATATTTTATCACACTTACAAAATTGCATAGAAGAGCCTGTTATTTATATGGAACATGTATGGGATGTCCAAACCCTAATTGTAAAGTTATTGAAGAAGTAGAATGCCAAAAAATTAAGTCCAAAACGCGAGAAACCCAAAGCGCTGGGCTTTTTAAATTGTTCTCTCCATCCCAAGCTTTTCTTCAAGTCCAATACCAATTTTCAACTTCCAATAGACTTTCAAAATAGAATTTCAACTTCACATATGACTCCAATAACATTCCAAACTTGAATTCTCATTGACATGCACTTCAATTAGAATTCTTCAATACTTAAAACGGGGTCATACCAAATTTCTAACAATCTCCACCTTAACACGAATTCCATCAAGGAATGAACAGACTTCTCAACAATAATCAAAAATTATTTTCTCCAACAAAACACAACACTTCACTTCTTCCAATGAATCCAAGCACCTACTCCTGTACAATTATCTCAAATTCCAAAAAATCGTAATGATTTTAAAATTCACCAAATTGGGCTGTAACACACCCAAAGTAGAATCAAACCCAAATACTTTTAAAGAATGTCCCTTACTAGATTGTACAACTTATACTAAGCTGAAAGCATGCTCAACAAAATAAGCATTCACATACTCCTTTTCCATTGAGTTCATCCTTAGCAATTGAATACAATGATACCACATGTGATGGTGGCAAAGCGGCATTATCCATATCTACTGAACTCTATTGAGCAGTATTCTTCAAATCCGACCATTTATTAGCTCCTAGACTTATTATACCAAACTAAATGTCCACATCGGTATTGAACCTGTGCTAATTGACTCTTCTAACTTCTGCACGACCCTGCAAAATGTATAACCCCCTTTTTGTCCCTCCAATACAACCTAGGCACCCATACAAGCCTTCAAAACTCCACCTCCACCGAAAAATTCATAATCTTGTGAATCAATGATAGACAACGAGATGAAATTTTTCTTTAAGTCCGGAACACGTCGAACCTCGCCAAGTGTTCTAATTGTCCCATTCAATAGCTTTAATTTGACCTTATAGTTCCGGCAACCCGACAAGGTGCGTTATTTATCATAACCATGACACCTTTGAAAACAGTTATATATGTAGTAAACAGGTTCTTGTTAGGACACAAATGAAACACACATGCTGAATCCAAAATCCAATCCTCCTCTGTTTTAGACTCGATGTCAGAAATAGCTAAGAGATCTCCATCACTTATAATGTTCTCTATGAGGTCTGCTTCACCTGAAGTCTCTAATTGCTTCCCATATCGACTTGCAATGTAACAATCCTTTTTCAAGTGCCCCTTCTTCTTGCAGAAATTACAAATTTGATTACAAAACTTAGGCTTCTATCTGGCCCTTCCAGAACCACCATGAGCAACAATGCATTCTTCATCTCTTACCTCTAAAACTAGATGCTTCATCTTCTCTTTTGAAAATAAAGCATCATATACCTCTTTTATGATGAGAGTATCACGACTATACAAGATCGTGTTTTTAAATAAAGAAAACGAAGCGGGGATCGAACACAATAGGATCAATGCCAAATATTCTTCATCATACTCTATTTCCAAGGTTACCAAATCAGGGACGATCTCTTTAAATGCAGCCATGTGATATTCCAATGATATTCCTTCGCCATTTTCGATGAGAGTATAAACGCTGCTTGAGATTCTACTAGCTTCTCAGACTTTTAGTCATGCACAATTGCTCCTTCTTCAACCATAGAGCAGCTGATGAGACCTCCTTCAAAACGTCCTGAAGAATGGAAACTACCACAAAAAAAAACTTCCAAGAAATCAAATCCTGCGCTCCTGCAAAACTGCTAAGCCTAGGCTCTGATACCACTTGTTATGAAACAAACAAGATACCAAAATCGCTATGATACCACTTGTTGTGAAACAACAAAAATATCTCTTGTTAGAAGAAATATTAATATGTCTGAATCGGTGTTAGCAATATTGGAAAAATCCGACCGAACCCGTCAAAATCGCCCAAACTGAACCAACCCGACCTGTTTAGGTCGATTTTGTTGTTGTTTTTACATGGGTTTGGTAGGTTGATTGTGTAGGGGGGTTGGGTCGCGTTATGTGTTAACTCATGAAAATCGAATAAACCCCGCATAGCCTAATCCTACTATATTTAAGAACTTTACAAGTGTTATGATGTTTGGATGAAATTAAGTCACTCTGTTTCTTCACACAACTTCCAAAAGCTACAATATTCGAAAAAAGTCTAGATTAAAATGTTAGTTCATGTTGGGAAAATTTTGTGCAATAGTTGAAAAGTTCGAGAAATCTTGAATATAGCACAAGACATGGAAACTCTTAGAATAATATTATAAGACTTAGAATGCATTTTATGAAAAATAGTATAAGCAAATACACATTCAACACAAAAACATTTCTTGGCTTCATATAATTTAATATCAATCTGTCCATGTAATATTTTCGGACATAAAGAGCCAAAATAATGCAGATTTTTTGGTCATTACAACTATAGAGACCTAATATTATATAAGTCATGAGTTAATTATAAATTCGTCCAACCCGACTCGTCTACTTTAATTTTTGTTGACAAGTTGACCCAAACCAACCAACTCAACCCGACCGATACTTGATTAGATTGGGTTTCAACCTTTACACAGATTATGTTTGGTTAAATTATCTTCAAACTGATCATACTGGGTTGAGTTTGGGTTGAGGAAAAAACTGACCCAACCCAACCTATGCCCACCCCTATATTTGATCATGCATAGCTCATAAATCAATAACAATTTTGAAAGCAATCCTAAGCCCGCAAGGCTATCTAACATATTAACCTAAAATCATAACAATTAAAGTACAATCACCCAAATTTAAATCACTATTGTCCTCAATGTGTAACGAACAAGATAAAATAGGAGATGGGATAACGAAATGTCCCTGATTGGATATTTGTGAAGGGTGCCAATGCTTGATTTGGACTTGTAATGCTCTTGAATAGCTCATTTTCTTAATTCACCCCCAAATTTGTGATCACGCCTCGACTTTATTTCAAATAATTTTCTTCAACAATCATCTCAAGGAATAACTTGTGGTATCCTACAAAATCATAAGAAAAGAGTAAATTAAAACGGGTTAAATTCAAAGTTGGTAAGTATGACGAATATAGTCAAAATGAACCTTCAACATGTTGAGAACCATGGTAAACATAGGACTTCAAAAAGTTATATAGCACAAAAAAATCATTATCTAATGACAAAAAATAAAAAATAAAAAGATTAAGGGTTAGAAAGTTGGGATACCTCCCAACAAGCGCTTTTTTATAGTCTTTAGCTCAACTATGACAATTGACTCATGGGCATCAATAGGAGGCTTTGGATGCCTTGCCCATTTTTTGGCTTTGTTCCACTTTTCATTGGATTTCCAAACTCAACATTGCTCCTTTCTATATAATAGGATTTACCTGTTTCATCCAATTTTACTTCAACAACATAAACTTTCACCACATTATTGGACTTAATCACTAAATCAATTTTCGGGCAATTAGTGAAGTCGAAAGAATGTACATTACTTTCATCCTCATTGTTTGCTACATTTTCGCTCGGTTCATTTGTGATTGATATGTCATTCTCTTTGAGCTCTTCGTCAGTAGTTGATGTCTCATCGGATTGAATGAACGATCCACCATCGAACTCCACGGGAAATGGCAAGTCTTTCCAATTAACTCCGTCGAGTGGATTATACCCCTACTTTTGAAATCCATCACAATATTTGTAATCACCGACAAGCATATTTTCTTCATTTAACTTGGCAAGTTCATTGCAATATTTTGCAAGTACCTTCTCATCCAAAAAAAATAAAATAAAAAATGGATGATTATCTCTCAAAATCTTGATGTCCTCATCCCAATCGTCAGGTACATAATCTATTGCGAGCATGTAACTATCATCGAAATTGTTCAGTGCTTGTTTTCGACATTTCAAATATTGTATAAACCAAAGAAGTTTCAACATTGAGCTATTTATGTTTAGTAATTGATAGCATTGGTCTGCTTAAGATTTTATGCATTTTTCAAGCGACTATTATCATTTTTATATTATGTGCCAAGTATGCTCAATTGGAACAAAAAAAAAAAAATAAAAAAAAATAAGCTATTGGTGCAAGAATACAAGCAATATCCAATACAATGCATCGCTTGATAAATTTAACATATTGGACTCCAAGCATATTTCCATAAACAATGTAGAGATCAGACATTGCAAAACCTTTGTTACTTTACCAAGATGAGAATAATGCAAATATAACTGAAATTGCAAAGAGATAATGTCAACACAAGATAGATTAACAATATGTGGGTTAGCCAAATATACAAAAATAAAAACAAACAAGTAAATAACAAAAAATGTTAAAATTAAAATTAACTAAAGTGGTAATCAAAGTAAAAATACTTCTCGGAAGCGGCTCCAAAAATTTGTTCGCTATGAAAGTGCAAACCGCAAGTGTACAGGTCATGTTCAAGTAATAAAATAGACTTTTTGAGTTCGAGTTATCGATCCCTCGTGGAAATCTTATTTTCGATTACACAACTTCAATCAACTTAATTCTAACAATAAAAAGAAACACACAATTAAAATTATGATTTGAAAATGAGGAAAAAATAAACTAAGTATGTGTTTGCCCATTTTAGATGTATTATAAATTTTGGAATAGTGATTGATGGAAGAATGTGTGGTTGAAAAGTAATGAAATTTTTAAAATTTTTGAGTAATATTATTTTATTTGGAAAATGTGTGGTTATAATTAGGAAAGATAATTTTATTTTTTTAAAAAAATAATGGGTGCCAAACACAATCTAAAACTCTACAAACTAAGAAAACTTAAAAATTTGGGAATTTTGGAGATAAACGTGGTTAAGATTCATGATTTTGCTTCACTGTCGCCTACTCAATTTTTCCATAAGCCAATTAACAAATTTCTCATTTACAATGTTAGACCCAATTTTTCAATAATAGTTAATTACCTCCCTCAAGCGAAATTAACTCTTTGATTGGTTTAACCTACTATATCTCTATATTGATTCAAATCAAACGACCACATTAAATATTTGTGAAAATAGATTGAAGGTATATTTTTATCCCCTACACAAATCTATGGTTTTTACTATTTGGTCCAAAATACACAATCATCTCTCGAACGATATACATATCACTAAACATAATCAATCATTTGCTATATAAATGAAAATGCAAAAATGGAAATAAGGGTCTGTTCGGTACGACTTATAATCCAATTAAAATAAAAAAATATAGTCGTTTTTGGGTCCCGCTCGCATAATAAAAATCAACAATAACCGCTAATTTTTCAATTTTAATCCGATTTTAATCTCTACCAAACACGCCCTAAGCATTTTAACATTAAAAACAAATATTGAAATTAATTAAAGAGAGGTCAAACTTCAACAGTTCCCAACACAAAGAACTAGCTCATTTTATATAGATGATAAAAATGGTAAGAGCAATGCATTACGAGTTGGATAAGATAATGGATAAAAATACAAGATAAAATGTAGAACATTTCCCTTGGTTGGGTTTTTGAAGAGAAAAGTGGCTTGATTTTGATTTTTCTCCAAAATCCTTCCACTTTTTTCTTGATTTTTCTCCCCCTTTTTGTGCCCTTGTTCTTCCTCCTTTTCTCCCAAATGTGTTCTAATATGAGTGTTACCCTAAAAGTGACCAAAAAATGGTATTTAAATGGCCAATAATCGCCTAAGGTGAAATTGTAGAAAAAGTCCTGAAATTTACAAAAAAATAGGCAAAATTGTCCAGTCAGAAGGCGACGCGCCCCATGAGACCATTTTGGTCTCAGTAAATCAAATAGTCTTCCTGCGTACACAACACACTAAGCTTGGGCACAGGGGCTTTCTTCATTTTTTTTTTGTCTACCTTGGTCTTCTATATAATTGCATACCAGGCCCCTCGACTTTGATCTTGTACAATATGGTCCTCAAATTTTGATTTTCGTTTTAATCATGCCCTAATAATTTGCATCTAAAGTCCTCCAACTCTCTAACTGTGCACTTTGGTCCCCAACTTCATGTTTTAGTACGCTTTTGATCTATTTTCTCTTCTTTTTACCTTATTCTCTTTCCATTTGGGTTTATGATCTACAAAAGCCAAAATTATTCAATTATGAGTCGATATCCGCTCTTTTCATCAATAATAAGCATATTTAGCATTTAAATAATTGTGTAAAAACACACTTATCAGCCAACAACTTCTTACTTTTTGCTAGTCTTAGATTGCCTTCGAGCTCTCTATCTAGTTATTGACTCGATCAATTCGTTCTTCAGTGTTGCTGAGCCATCATATCACATTTTGTCATAAAATTAACCGAATATGGCCTTGGGACCAAAACATGGAGCTTTTATACTTCGCTAAACATTACAATATAAACTATGGTTCGCCTTTGAAACAAATGTTAACAGAAAAGAAATTTTAGGTTACACTGATACGGCTTTGATTCATACACAACTAAATGTACCTGAACTTCATTTTCTCTCGTTCTTGGAATAAAATCTAAGAACTACATAGAAGCAGAGTCGATAGAGCACTCCCCATGCGAGCAAGATGCCAATGTCAATCCAAATATTCTCAATCTTATGAATATCCATGGAAAACAGAACATCTTCACCAATCAAACTGCAGTTTGGTCCCAAAGTTGTCAATGTCGTGTTGTGCAGTTTGCTGATTTTCACATCTCCCAGAGGGCCAGGCGAAAGATCCTCAGGATTTCCATCATAACATCTTATTCCCTTGAACTCGTTTATCAGCAATGCCTCGAACGGATATTTGATTGCTGAAATGTAATGAAGCCATTTCCAGTAACCTGGAATTTGGGATAATTTCAAGAAGAATCCACAAGTCAAGAAGAAGAGAGCTGTAGTGGCTATGACAACAGCATAACCAGTTATGTAACTTGGAACCATTGCACTGACTAGCATCACGTAAGCATTTGTCGTTATGAGTGAGGCGTAAAGGATTAGCCAGAACGAGGCCAGGCCACCATGGAGACGAAGGATGAATTTGGTAATTGCTGCAAATGTGAAGCCTTGTATCGCAAAAAATGGGAGGTAAACTATGAGGGACGAGATGACATAAGAAGAAGCACGATATGCGTTGTGAGAGGTCTCTCGTATGAAGATAAATCTTTCTTGGATAAAAGTTGGGACAGCATCATTTGAAGAAAAGAAGACCAGGCAAATGGTAAAGATATAGAAATTGAGAAGTTGGTTGATAGTTTTGAAATAGGGATGATGCAAATTTTTGAAAAGGGAAGACAGAACAAGAGCCATTACTGCCAAGACAATCTCACGAGATAAGAAAAGTTCTGGGGTGCGTACTACATTGAGTGCAGTGCGCCATGATAGGACAGCCACTTCACGAGGCCATGGATTTGCAAATTTGTGCATTTGCTCTGGCTCATCAAGTACTTCAATGTCAAATTCCTCATAAGAAGCAGCGTAGGGTTCAGTTGCTGGGCTGAAGACTACCGGTGTCCGAGCATGTGCAGGACTTGAGTATCTGCTTAAAATTTGACTTCTTGAACTGGATATTGGAGTTTGTCCTGGAGTTCGTGCTGGAGTCCAAGTAGGGGGGCGGCGAGGAGTTGCTGTGACACCATTGTAGAGCCAAACTGAAAAATCTTTGTAGAAGTGAGAAGCCAAACGAGGATTATGTACTCCACTAACTATGCTTCTAGGCGTTTGAGCCGTCTTTCGTTCCAAGGAGTTGTCAAAATTCTCATCATGATCACCATCTTCATTGTAACTAAACTGTCCAGAACCTCCAGTTGGTGTCATATTTCCACTCGAGAATTGGCTACTTCGGAGATTGAAGTGCTTCGACCAGGGACTCTTGCTCTGATGAGGAGTAACAGGATTTTTAGGCCTTCTTGGTGTTTTTGGAACTGGGGTTCGAGCCACTTGGTCTGGTTTGATGCCATCACGTTGATACGCCACTAGCGGATCAAGTCCAATAGTTGATTCGTCGTACTCTTTGATGACATCTAGGAGATACTCTAGGCTGTTTTCACCATCTGGAACTGGTCTGCCAAATCCAGTAAGAAATCCAGGAAGTGCAGTTGGACTTCCCATATATACCAGTCTCCCCCTGTTGCCACATTTGATTTATTTAGCCAATTTTATTTGCATTTCATATTCAAATTACTATATTTTGAGTAATTTTAGTACCTTGCTAGGACAGTGATATGGTCCAGGAGCATTTGAATTCTAAAGGAAGGCTGGTGGATTGTCATGAGAACTATGCTACCACTACGTGCAATGTCCTTAACCTTTTCTACGACACTGAAAGCGCTAGTCGAATCAAGACCTGATGTAGGCTCATCAAGAAATAGAAGGGATGGTTTGTGGATTATGTCAATCCCAATAGACACTCTTCGCCTTTCTCCACCCGAGACTCCTCTTGTTCCGTCATTGCCAATATATGTATGAGTTGCACTCTGTAAAGCCATAGCACTTCTCAAATTAGGAACTAACAACCGGAGAACATGGGTTGGGGGAAGGGGGATAGAGGTTCCAGGATGAAGTCGAACCGTTAAGCCGAGCTGATCAATGAGTTCAAAGACTCTTTTCTTCTTTTCAGCAGTGGTAATGTAAGGTGGAAGCCTAACTTCTGCTGCAAACAAAAATGTCTCATAAACTGTCAACATGGGGAAGAGCTGATCATCTTGCATCACATAAGATGAAATCATCTTCATATAGCTAGTTGTTACCTGCAGAGTCAATCATTTTCTATAAGCAAAAAACTCTCATAAGGTGATATTTGTCTATATAAAAATTAACTCTAGAGTTGGTAGGTCTAATATCCCACCACGAGTGTATTCTGTTCCCACTTACACCCAACACACTATTACGAGTTTATAGTTGATGAACATGATCTTGAGATCGACCGTGTTAATCTATGAAGCACAAATACAAACATGAAATGCACAAGACACGTCTCAATACAAACATGTTGATACGTAACTTTTCAGGGAACACGTCTATTAACTAGAAATACAATTTTTCTCAAATTATGTTGACCCTTTTACACAAATAGTTTCACAATTAATTTTTTACTAATTTTAGATTTCAAAATTTACAGAATCGGACTCTATGTACCTCTCATTTCAAGAATTAAAGAAGCATAAAAAAATACAGGACATACCATTAGGCAAACAATGACACGCTACATAAGTAATTCTGTGAAGTTTTTAACAAAAACGATTAGATTAGATTAGGTGGTTAGTGAACAAACTTACTGGTTTGCCGTCGATTCTGACAGAACCTTCAAGACTCCCTTGAGCAATCCGTCCCGCTAAAGCATCAAGAAAAGTTGATTTTCCGGCACCACTAGGCCCCATGATGGCCATAACTTCTCCCCTCATGGCCTGCCCCGAAATATCATTTAGAAGATAAATTTCCTTTTGAATCCAAACACCATCTTTTTTCTGCTTCTTCATGATGCTATAAGATAAGTTGTTGAACTCAAGACCATGTCCAGGAACATGCTTCCGCATAGGCTGCCGGACCATGTTCTTGTTCCCTTGCACGGCTTTGTCGGTGTCCAACAGGCTCTCCAGGCTCCTATTCGTTTCTGTCCGAGAAAACATTGCCATTTTTTTAACTCCTAAACTCTCCGATGTTGGCTTAACCAACTTATGGAATGGGAAAATGGGGATATGAAATGAAAGTGTGTAAAATGAAGAGAAAAAGGGTTAAGAATATGTTGATTAGGACGGCGTACGAATATGGTTTTTTGCTAATCTGTCTTTGATTACGTTGGGTTTGCCGTAGGTTTACATTGAGGTTGCCGGAACAAGTTGTTGAATTGTTTGTTTATGTAGTTGAGGACAATTGTTTGCTTTGATGTACTCTCATGCAACTGTCTTCTTGTTGTATATAAGTAGAAACAAAAAGTAAAAATTTATGTTGTAGAATTGGCTGTGTATAAATATATGAACGGGTAAAGTTTGATATCTAAACTGTCAGCCAAATTTCAATTGGGCCATTAACTTTAATTTCATATCAATTTGGACCATAAAACTTTAATTTCATTTCAAATTTCACCACTTGATCATCTCCTAAATTGATAAAAATTGCTTAATTCAAAGTCATCCTAAAATGGATCTTCTACATAATAGCTAAGTTTTATACAATTTATCATTGCCCTATGTTATAAAAACATTAAATCTTTGTTTGACAATCATTAAAATAGTTTTTTTTTTCTTTTCTTTTTGGAGAATGCCCTGTTCTCTTTGTTGTTTTCAAACTGTTTTTTATTTTCGATTTTCCAAAACATCGAAAATGTGTTCTCCTTCTCATTTTTGAAAATGAATTTTGGAAAAGAAAAAAAAAATTGTGCTAAAAACTCAAAACATCTAAAACCACGTTTTGTTCCATTTTCAATACAAAAGACGGTAATTTGAGTTAGGGGTGTAAGCGGTCCGATTTTACCGATTTTTGACAATTTTTCAAACCAAACCGTTTAGACCGGTTTGAGAAAAACTCAAACCTAAACCAAATCATTTTGAACGGTTTGAAAAAAAACTCAAACCTAAACCTAATTGTCTGTCTACTTTTATGATATTAATTCATTGAATTCAATATATATTTATATCTTACTACCAATAAATCTAAAACAAACTAAATATATCTACTGTAAGTTTAAATACCAACTAAATCAAAGTGAAATCCCAATAAACTAAAATATAGTTTTTGGTTTGTCATTTTAGGCTAAGACTTTACGATAACATTATATCAAGAAGATTCTTGAAAGGAATTGAAATTATTTTTAAATTATGCCGTGCATGTATAAATAAATTATTTACACAACATTCACCTAATGCCATTGCCACCATTGCCTTATTCCCAAGGTTCTGTAAAGTTGATTAATGATGAGTCTAGACTAATGCAAGGGCATGAAAAATAAAAATGTTTTTATCTGTTTGGCATACCTAAATCACTGATGATATATCCTTGGTTTATATTTTACGCAGTCATGATATCCAAAGCATGGTGGATCCACACTCAAATTTATAAGCCACATCTTAAACTATTGATATTTACTACTAAAAATGCTATAAGCGGTTGTATCGTATAATCTTCAAACCTCTCAACATGGCTAAAGAATTCACCCATGGATTTGTGCATTAAAGGTCACATTGAAAGATCACAATCTTCATTTTACTAGCATTAGAACATCTCTGATACAAAATTTAAAGGGAAATTTAAATGACCAAAATATATATTTCGAAAATATGAATATATCTAACTGTAGCAATATTCTCGAAAATGTAGAAAGATTGATCTCTGGGACTTGTGCCCTTTCTTAAAAGTCGACTAAGTAGGTGATGCTAGGTGATATAAGTAATTGACGTGATGACCAATCGGACGAGGACGGTCGATCGAATATCATGAGGGTTGACCGACACGACAATGGTCGATCGGCCATTGGTGTGGCCGACCATTAGGAAGCTCAATCGACCACCCTATCTCTTAATTGTTTGGACATTTTTACATTTATTGATAACCGCTTGACAACCTCTGATCCTTTAGCCATCTAGTAAGTGGAAATTAACCACTAGACACATAGATGTAAATCGCTTGGTAGTTACATGGCAGCAAGACACCTATAAATATCCCAAAGTCGTACCAGGTATGAGGGATCTTTATACCACATCTTCGAGTTATCTTCCTTTTTCATTTAAAAGTTATAATTATCTACACAAACGTGATCACTGACTCATGTAGGAGGTACAATATGGGAGAAATTCTCAACCTCTTTTTCTAGATATTTCATTGGTCATCGAAGTAGCAGAAGCCACCTTGTTTTTGTTAAGGAAGTCGAAAGGTTGAGTAGCTATTATTTCATTGGTAGAGGTCTCTTGCCAGTACATTTTCCTTTCTCCTTATGTGTTGCTTTTCTCTTCTTTGAGGCTGCATGGGAAAATCCCTCATAAATTTTGGGCTCGGATGGTGAGTTCAATACTCTTGCAAAGTTAAAATCCATATTTGCATACATACAACAAAATTTAACAAACACAAGATATAAGAAAAAAAATATTCACAGAGCAAAAGTAAAGGCAACAAAAGAAAGCTTACTAGTGGATTGACCAATTCCCATCATCAACATGTTCCTCGAAGTGTGATCCCTTCTTATCATTAAAAAAAAGGAGCAATTTTTCCCTAAAAATCGCCCAAAATGCCCTAAAATTCCGGCAAGCTACGGCCTCCCAAACCACCGGACTTAGGTACTGGTGGAAAGCCCTTGTCTTCCTCGTCAATTCCATCACAAGAACTCCACCTAACTCCTAGTATTTCATCAGATACAAGCATTCAAAGTTCTCTGGCAGAAAAACCTCAAAACGCCGGAATCCGATCGGCCGACTACCAATCTGATCGGAACTCACCACTGGCATCTTCCCTATCCCTGAACGACCTTTCCAATGCCAAAATTCGGGCTCTATGCGATAAATTTGGGTCTGATGAATTTGATGAATTTCCCTTGCTCCAAATGGTCAATTCACTTCAGATAAATGCTACTGTTGATGGAAAAATGATGGGTCAACATTCAATTGCGCCAATTAATATCCAAAATGTGGATTTCGGTTTGCTAAAGGTTTGTGATCATAAAGCCAAATTTTCTCATTCAATTGATGGTACTCGTGCTATTTTTGCTCCAAATCCAATCACAACAAATACAATTGGGGTCCAAAAAAGTATGGATGAAATTCCAATTGATAGAATCGATGCTCGATTGAATCCCAATTTGATTTCTCAAGTCAAAACGGTTGAACCCCGACCAAGTTCAAATTCCAGTAAATGCATTTCTACAATTGTTGTGGTACCACCACCAGTGACTACGACTCATGCCACTACTCTTCCAGTATCTGTTTTCCCGATCATCAACTCAGCGAATCTTACCACCAATTTTGAACCTTATTCTCGGCCAAAACTCAAAACTGACGGTGTTGCTTCTCTTCCTACCAATGGACTTCAAAATCGACATCAACAGGCTAATGGGTACCAATACTCATCCACCATTGGTTGCTGACACTCATTCTGCCCCGATCTCATCCAGACCATCCATTAATCCTTTTAGTGCCCCAATTACTACCCAGGCCCCTAAGTCATATCCAGCTGCTGTTAATAACAAGCCTATTGTGACTCGAGCTGAAAGGAGCCAGAGGAAATCATTTGCTTCGGTACTTCGTGCTCCTCAGGACTCTAGAGATCACATGCTGGTTTTTAAAGAACCATACATCTACCATGGTGAGCCTGCCATATTTTTCGAAGCGTCAGATGAACTGTTTCTTGCGGAGGCCTACAGGTTCACACTTGTAGGTAAATTTATTTACCGTAAACCTTCTATAGCCAAGGTACGTGACAACTTTATGTGCTTTGGATTTATTGGTGATTATGAGATTGGCTTAATTGATTATGTACACATTATTATTCACATTGCGCATGAGGATGATTACTCACGATTATTCCTCAAATCAACTTGGTCTATTGATGGTTATCCTATGAGGGTTTTCAAGTAGACTCCTAGTTTTAGCCCACATTATGAGGTCCATATTGCTCCAATGTGGGTTTCATTCTCCCTACTCACTATTCACTTTCGTGCTAAGAGCGCATTATTTGCTATAGCTAAGGATATTGGGCTTTCGCTTCATATTTACGAATCTACTTCTAATCTTCAACGACCCAGTGAAGCGAGAGTTTGTATTGAGATTGACCTAGAATGTAAACTCCCTGATCGAGTATGGATTGAGAGGGAGAAGAGGGAAGGATATTGGCATCTCGTTATATATGATAAGGTGCCTGACTTTTGCTTCAGATGTAGACATTTTAGACATAAGGATGATAAATGTTGTAGTAGTTCGCATGCTGCTTCACCACATATGGCACCCATAGCTATTGACCATACTTCTAGGGCTCCCCTAGTTTTGGCTAAGGATAAGGGTAAGGCTAAAGAAACTGCGACTCTTCCTCGTCGAGATGGACACCGGTTAAGCGAAATCAAAAGAAACAGGATGGAACTTCCAAAAATATTACTTATATTCCTCCTAGTATCCCGATGACCATAGTTATTGCCGATCAGACAGTTACTACTTTCACTACCCCACTTGTTACTAGTACTATTGATCCATAGATTCCTACCTCTTTACCTCTGGATCAGTTGACATTTGCTCCCACTCGAACAAGTTATCATAGCCAACTAGTTTCCACAATAGATGATCAACCAGTTGCTCAATCTTCGGATCCGATCAGCAGAACTCCCATGATAGGTAGTTCTTTATACTTTGATCCTCTTTCAGAGGATATGTTGGAGAGGCCACGGGACTCAATTGGTTTGGAAGTGCCAATTTCACCTACACATTGTCAACAAAATTTAGAGGCTTTCTTATCTTCAGATCAGTCCGATTCTAATGTTTTTTCTCATATCGAAATTCATCATCAAGGTCCATACTGTCGTTCCTCGGCTGATGACTTGGTAGGCATGACTAGTAGGACAGAGGATGATGGTTTAGTCCTAGTTAGTCGAAAAAGAAATGTGAAAGCCATCAATACTTCCATTCCTAGGAGTCGGTCACATGATATCTCTTCATGCATATCCATATGAGTACCATCATATAGAATGCGAGAGGTGTAGCTAGTGTTACTACTCGTCGGCGCCTAAAGAAACTTATTCAGCTTCATCATGTTTATCTCTTGGTTATTTTGGAGCCTTTTGTTTTCAGAATAGATTTGAAGATATTCGACTCTATCTACGCTTTGACAAGGGAGTTCAAAATGAGTCGAACAAGATCTGGATTTTTTGGAACACGGGTACTACTATTACTGTTATTGTTGATCATCCTCAGTTCCTTCACGTTAGGATTGAGGATCCTAGACTAGCGCGTCCTATCTATCTCACTCCTGTCTATGCTTCATGTAACGTATCTATCAGGAGGGATTTGTGGGAGGGTCTTCACCACATTTCCCTCTATATGGATGACCCTTGGTTAGTTAGAGGAGACTTCAATGTTATTACGCATGATAGACTGTCATAATACTCGTGATCGAGGCACTACTGCTTTCTCTGATATGATGTTAGATTGTGGTTTAGAGGATCTTGGTTTCCTTGGGAATCGGTATACTTGGTCCAACGGTTGAGTTAGAAAAAGACTAGATAGAGAACTCATTAATTATACCACTATCGCTTTCTGTCAACAGCTTACTGTTAGGCACTTGAATCAGACTTCATCTGATCATTCTCCTTTATTATTTCAGTGGGTTTTAGATGATGATTTGGGGCCAGACCTTTTCGATTCCTCAGTGTTTGGACTAAGCATCATGATTTTTCATCATTTGTCACTCAGAAGTGGTCGCTCTCTACACATCTTATGGGGATGGATGCTCTTTAGGATAAGTTCTTTAGGCTGAAACAGGGCTTACGTTGGTGGATTCGACATGTGTTTGGAGATATTCTCCAATGGGTGCGTGAGGCTGAGATTGTATATGATAGAGTCCATATACCGGAGCATTGTGACCTATTACATCATGTGCATGCGGTTTTAAATCGAACCTTATCTATTCAGGAAGGCTTTTGGAAGCAAAAAGCTGGTTCACGGTGGGTATGTGAAGGAGATCACAATACCCGTTATTTCCACGCGATGATTCAAGGACGTATGATCAAATTGTGTATTAGGTTCATCAGGACGCAAATAGGGGTTGTCTTAGGAAATCCTGGTGACATTCAGTCTTCTGTTATTGCATTCTACCAGGATCTTCTATCTACTCCTACACAATCGTTGAACCCCATTCGTTCTGATATCAACCCTAGGCTTTTGACGGAAGATGATAATTTGGCAATAAACTACATCCCTTTGATTTATGAGGTTCGGGAGGCAGTGTTTAATATAGATGCTGACAGTGTTGCGGACCAGACGGATTTTCATCCCTATTTTTCATCCAATTTTTTTAACTATGCGGCCACATAGAGTAATCTATACGATCGTATAGAACAAGTCTTCATCCTCCGTTTTGTTGTGGTATGCATGCATGCGACAGCATGCTCCTTTCTACTTTGCGGTCGTATAGTAGAAGATTTTGGCCTTCGTCTTCGCTTGTTTCTATCATGTTGATCCAAGTGTTTCCAACGTCAACCCCAATATGAAATTTGCCTTCTTTTCGGTGTAGATCATGACACCGTCCATCGTTGTTTGAATAAGCATCATATTGCCTCTTTCACCCACTTTGCTCTTGAACGTGTCATCGGACCTCCTTCTATAATCAACGGGTCTCATCCTGGACTCAACTTTGTCGAGCTCGACTCTTGGATCATATCATCCCTTCCTCTTCAAAAGGATTCGTCCTCGAATCTGCACCTGCATCGAAAAGAGAGAGATCAGACACATTAAAAGTTGTTGAAATATTGTACTCACCTGGAAGATCCAAATTGTATGCATTATCATTAATTTTCTCCAAAACTTGAAATGGACCATCCGCTCGTAGTTGCAACTTGGATTTCCTTTGTTCTGGAAAACGTTCCTTTCTAAAGTATATCCAAACTCAATCTCCTTGTTCGAATGTCACGTTTTTCTAACCCTTGTTTGCTTGCGATGAGAAATGTTTATTTTTGTTTTCAATTTGCGTATTTACCTTTTCATACCAACTCGACCTTTCTTTTACCATCTAAGCTACCTCGTTTATTTACAGGCAAATGTATTAAATCCAAAGGTGTTAGTGGATTAAAACCATAAACAATTTCAAATGGCAAAAATGAAGTAGTAGAATGCGTGGCCCTATTATATGCAAACACTATGAATGGTAAACACTCTTCTCAACTCTTCAAGTTCTTATTGACTATAGTACGTAATAATTACGTCATGGTCATATTCACTACTTCAGTCTAACCATCAATTTGTGGATGACAAGTTGTTGAAAACATAAGCTTAGTGCCTAACTTACCCCACAAAACTCTCCAAGAATAACTCAAAAATTTCACACCCCGATCAGATACTATGCTCTTAGGTACCCCATGTAAACGCACCATTTGCTTAAAGAATAAATAGAAATGTTAGTGGTATCATCGTACTTATGACATGCTATGAAATGTATCATCTTACTGAATCTATCTACCAGCACAAATATTGAATCTCATCCATTCTTAGTCCTAGGTAAACCCAAAACAAAATTCATTGAAATATCAACCCATGGTTCACTAGGCCTAGGTAACAGTATGTATAAACCTTGATGTAAAACCTTAGATTTAACCTCCTTACGAGTAATGCATTGACTACAAACTCTTTCAACATCACTTTTCATATTAGGCCAATAAAAATGCTCCCCAACATTTCTAAAGTCTTTTTAACCCCAAAGTGTCCCATCAATCTACCACTATGTACTTCCCTTACTAAAACCTCTCGCATTGAACAATTAGGAACACACAACCAATTTTTTAGAAACAAATATCCATCTTGTTTAAAGAACTTATCTACAGCCTTTTTATTACATGATACATAAATAATTGAGAAATCTAAATCACTAGCATACATATCCTTAATATGCTCAAAACCAAGTAATTTAGAACTAAGAGAAGTTAGTAGCACATACTTCGAGACAATGGATCGGCCACCACATTTTCTTTACCTTGCTTGTACCGAATGACATAAGGGAATGTCTCAACAAATCTCATCCCTCATACATGCCTTTTGTTTAGCTTACCTTGACCTCGCAAATACTTCAAAGATTCATGATCCGTGTGTATTACAAACTCCTTAGGCCATAGGTAGTGTTGTCATGTCTCCAAGGCTCAAACAAGTGAATATAACTCCTTGTCATAAGTGAGATAATTGAACGTTGCTCTACTTAACTTCTCGCTGAAATAAGCTATAGGTCTTTCGTAAGTGTTATGCCCTAGGTCCAATCAACTTTGGACATAAGCACTTTTAATGTATATATATAACCGATGCATATTTATGGCAAGATCTATTATTTAATTGAATTAATATTCTAATTAATTAAATAATTGAATTCGTAGATTCAAGTCTTGGTGATTTGTTAATCACAAGGAGTTGTGATTGTGAGATACAAATTATATATGAATGAATCTTAAATCATCCATGGTCGTATATAATAACGAGATACGTATATCGTTATTACGGATAGACCATCACATATGACATTTCTTACTTATGAAATAAATAGTTGATCTCACAAGCTAAAGTGTGGTAACACTTAAATGAACACATGAATGTTTTGTTATAGAACAAAACATTGGAGACCCGCTAAGAGATTCCACATGGATAACTATCTGAGTGTCAGTGGTTAATCTCTAACGTTCGGTAGTGGAATTGGTCCTTTGACTTGAGATCATCATAGTGCCTTATATGAGGACATTCATACTTTGGTGATATTGGATGTTACTTTGCCAACGGTCGCTAATACGGTATCGTTCGAGTATGTCAAGAATCATATGAAGGTTGTGAATGATTAATAGAGGATTCATCACTCTTAGATAGTAAGAGATTATGATCTGCATTTTGATCCAGTTAAGTTGATAATGAAATCCTTGGCCAAGGTGAACTCATAAGTCGAAAAGTAGTTTTAGACTTACATTGACTTAACAGTGGGATAAAAGATATGATCGATCATTGAGATTGGCACATATCCATATCTCATAATTGATCAGATCATATTGACGAAAGGATTATAGTTTCACGATAAACGAACAAGTTTGGTTTTGTCACACCATGTGACATATCTCGTCACATGTATTGCCCTAACACATTGCTAGATGTCAATCTGGGATGACAGATGTGAATTGATGATAAATTAAAAGGGGTATTTTAATTTATCAATTTTGATTATATCAAAATAATAATTCACGCCGTCAGACATGGTGAACGGGAACCTAATGGGTCACACACAAAAGAGAACCAGAAGAATGAGATTTACCAATTAATTAATTGACAAGTGTTGGACACTTAATTAATTGGGTTGCTTATTAATAGACCCGAATTAATTAATTCATGGACCGAATTTAATTAATTTGATTAATTAAATATTGGACCAGGTTAAGTTTAAGAGACGGGCCAAGCTCATTTGGACTTATATTAATAGGTTGCTAGGGTTTGAAAAACCTAATGAAATTTTCATTATTCTTGCTAGCACGAGAAAAGAAAACCCTAGCCACCATTATTGTTCTCTGTGTGGATCACCTTTGAAGGCTAGACAATTGTACAGCTTGGATTGTAGATCGTGATCATTCCAGCTCGAGAATCAGCAAAGGAGTTTGCAGAATTCATCAAAGGTATTATTTCTATCACAATTTCTATCTAAATACAAAACAAATCATTGTTTGAGAATCGAAATTGCTTTATTTCCGCTGCGCATGATTAAGTAGGTTTTCAACATCTTTTGTCCTACATCAAAACAGCAACAATACTTATTCTCGACGCATCACATTCAATCTCAAAAGTTTTATCAAAGTTAAGAAGTGCTAAAATCGGCGCCTTACACAATCTGTCATTAATTGTATTGAATTCATGCTCTTGTTCATCACCCCAATTAAATCCCACGCTCTTCTTAACTATCTATGTAAGTGGTGTAGTAATTGTGCTAAAATCTTTTACAAAACGTCTATAATAACTAGCCAATTCAGAGATTTTCCGGTAATAACAATAATATTTTTTTTTTTTTGAATTTTTTTTTATTTTAGGAATTCAACTACAAATCCAGCAAAACAAACTAAAATTGATTTGGACTTGTAATGAGTTTGAAAAACAACTTTTACTCTTTTTTTATAATTTTTTGGATCAAAACTCAAGAAATAAGACAGACCCGATGAACGCAAATAATAATGAAAAAAATAAAAAGAAGACTCAAATAAGAAAAAAAAGATATAACTTGATTATTTTGGAGCATTGACTTGATACCAACTGGTGAGAACCACGTAGCAATGAACAGTACGCAACCCACAATGAGATTGAAGATCCTAAGAAAGCTAAAAGAATAATCCCGATTTTAAGCTTGAGTCAAGAATCAATAAATCAAACAATCAAACAAAAATAATGTTTGAATGACTTCTTGATTATACAACTCGTTGATCTGCACCCAATGTTGAAAGCAACAAGAATTAACTTGATAATTTCACGGTGTTCAATGAAGAACAATGGTTGAAAGCACAATGCCTCTCAATTGTATAAATCTCAAATTGTCAAAAGGTCTTTACATTGAAAAATAACTAAGTATTTATAGGAAAACCCTTGATTCTAGTTAAAACCAGAAATAACCCAAAAAGATTACAAAATATCGCAATAAAGTAGAATTCAGTGTAAAAAGGAAATTCGTGATAAAATGAAATTTTCATCCAGTTTTTTTAACTATGCGACCGCATAGAGTAGTTCTATACGGTCACATAGAACAAGTGTTCAGCCTCCGTTTTGTCGCGGTATGCATACATGCGACCGCATGCTTCTTTTTACTATGCGGTCGTATAGTAGAAGATTTTGACCTCCGTCTTCGCTTCTTCTATTACGTTGATAAAAGTGTTTTTCAACCTCGATCCCAACATGAAACTTGCCTCTTTTTCCGTATAAATCAGGATATCGTCCATCATTGCTTGAACAAGTAATCACATCACCTCTTTCACCTGCTTTTCTCTTGAACGTGTCATCGAACCTCCTTCGATAATCAACAGGTCTCGTCCTGGACTCGGCTTCGTCGGGCTCGACTCTTGGATCATATCAGTATTGATGAAGATTCGAGACATGAAAAAGCTCGATTGGCCAAAGTCGATGGCCGCGTCTACTAGCAGAAGGGACCAAAGCAAAAATGTCATTTCTGTAAAGATCATGGGCATAACATAAAAAATTGCACATCTGAAAAAAGGAGATTGAACGCCTTCTAAGACAAGGATTCCTGGCTACGTGAAAAATGATTGAGTTAAAGAAAAAGTCAATGATCATCCCCTACCCAAGACCGGGGTAATAAATGTGATTGTTAGAGGAATAGCAACAGGTGGAAGACTTAGGTTCACTAGAAAAAGCTATGCCTGATTTGTTAGGGTTTGCTCCACTCAAGAAAAGGCAAGATTCAATCAAAACATCACTTTTGGTGAGAAAGGCTTGATTGTGTAGCAATTCTCCATGACGATACCTTGGTGGTAGTTGATGATATAGTAGACTTTGATGTCAAGAAAGTGTTGGCCGATGGTGGTAGTCCATCAACTGTTTTTACTTAGGAGGCTTTTTTGGTGCTGACTGTTCATCTCAAGTGTTCGAATATGTATTGAACGTGTATTGTATTACACATGTTTGTGATGATCAATAATCCGATTTTATTTAATTCTTTTTTAAGATATATCAAACATATGATTAAATACAAGAGTCTTATTCCTATTCTGAATTCATATAAAAACATGCATTTAATTTGAGGATTATCCCACGCGATCGCACAGTTCATAAATATTATTTCTAATATGTATTACCCATGTATTACATATGCAGTGTTCTACCTATTGTTAGTTTTTCAACACTACAAATAAGTAACTTCTATGTTCTAATGGTGCATAAGCATTAAAACAACCAAAATTAATGCATATGAAATCACAAAGACGAAAATTAATTGAAAAAACAAGAAATCTCGAATCAAAAACTATAATTCAAAAAATTTTTGTTATCCATCCAATTCATAGAATATTTAGCCTAGTATAATTCTATGAAAATTACACAAAAGACTAAGAAACGACATTACCCGAATCAAGAAATATGATGAAGATCTTGAAAACTTGAAATCTTTACTTTTCAAATGTGAAAAGCTCTCTTTTTCCCTCAAAAGTATTCTAGAATAAAGGTTCGCCCTTCTGGACAGGCCTCTAGGTCATATAAGATTTCTCAGCATTCTTTCCATATAGAGTTTCAATTGAAATAGGAAATAAAATTTTTTCTCTCGTGAAATAAGCATTGTGGCTGCATTGTAGAGAGATCTTGGGGACCAATTGGCGGTGGAGGATCATGTACGACCACACCACTTCCAAGCCTATGCGGCCATATAAGCTAAGGTCCCAGTTCCACATTGTCTTCCTTTATTTTTCAATTGACCCCTCGCACTTCTCCATCTTCATTTTGACACCCGCCACAACTTTTGATTAATTACGTTTTATTCCCCAAACTTTAGATTTGCTTCAATTAACCCCGTTTGTCACTCTTTTTGTCCAATTCCACCAAAATCACTGATGTTACCTATGAAACACAATTTATATCAAATTAAGCTATACATCAATAAAAATCATCAATAAATATTCCAATTTATGGGCTCAAAGAAGTGTATAAAATGCACTTATCAAACACCCCAAGGTTGAACCCTTTTTTGTTCTTAAACAAATTCTAGCCTAACTCAATCTAAACTTGGTTAGATAGCATACCGTTAGTCTCGGGATTGGATATCTGCATCTTATTATGAATAGTGTCCAAATTACATAGTTGAACTTAATCTCTACTTATTCAATTCGAAACTCAACATGTGTGTGAAAACCCATGTAAACCATCACAAGTTCATGATTGGTTCAATTCTCGACCCGCAATAGTCAAATGTTTACATTCTCCACTCGTGAGATATACAGCCCCAAACTTACGCTTTTCACTCACTTTACATGAGATGCATACTTAAGTTGAAGTTTAGTTGATTGTAATCATTTTCATCTCTAGTTTAATAGACTTCACCCATACAAATTAGCACTCCAATAGGTAAGGATTCTCCTATATTTTTGGAATAATGTTAGTTATCATTATGCTGATGGAATATCGGTGATGTGACAATCTATGTGAAATAATGGGATTATGTCGTTCAATTTTTATGAGAGAGATAGGGAAGAGAGAGAGAGAAAAAAAAAATGTGAGGGATACTGGATTGCTACATCACCGATATTCCATCATGATAAATATCATTACTTATATTTTTTACCGCTTCAACATTTAAGACTAAACTAAACTATTTACCTTTTATCAAAGGTTTAGATCTTTCAACTAAGTGTCCAGAGCTTAATCAAAGTATGTATTGCATCTTCTGTTTCATGCACATGTTTTTTTTTATTATGATGTGCGTATTTTGTTTCATGCACTAGCTTGATCTCCTTTTTCACTTTCTTTTTGCGATTTTCAATAGGAGTCCTTATGGGGATCATTTAGGATAGCTTCATAATATGACAATTTTCCCTTTTTATATTTGATTAATGCAATACCCCCTCTTATTAAAACACTTAGTTTTCAAAACCAATCCCTAACTCAAGACTTTCTCCTAGTCTTCATCTTATCGGTCTTAGACAATCCACACAATAGATTTTCACACTTATAATCCCTAATCTCAATGTTCCCCTATACCAGTTCATTTATCTCCAAACTATTCTAAAATGGTATAGAGATGTATATATTTGTGATTTTCGGGGTATCAGCTATGTTCAACTTTCCACATAATATGAACCAATTCATAACTCAAAATGCAAAACATGAGTTTCGTGTGCAGTGAAAATGAAGTTTCACATAAACAAGTATTAATCAAACTCAACATGTAATATTTCCACAATTCTTAATCTAATACATCATTGTTAGCAAGACTATCCAAACCACGCAAACACATAAAATCAATAAAAGCATAAAAGAAAATATTTTATGTGATTTTCTAATTTTTTTTTTTTTTTGGTATTTTTATCATGATAAAGTAATAAACACACAAAAAGTAAAAACTCATTGTTTTCCAACTCCAAACTTAAAGTAAACATTGTTCTCAATGTCTTAAAACATAAGTAGGCATATAAAGGGCATAGAAGAAAATGAAGAAGGTACTCTCGGATTTAGTCAGAGGTGGTGGCTGAAATAGCATGAAGTGCACGAGCTAGATAGTCAGCTTGAACACGTAGTCCCTTTGATCAATGTTGGTTTGAGTGTTCTACAATATCAAGTTTCTGTAAATTGAGGAGAAATCAAACATTAATGATTAAATAACATAGAACAGTAACACTTAGTCCATACATCTCAATAACCAACAATAAATTCAAGAGCCAAAAGGGAAACGGAATATGGATGGTGATACTCGATAAAAAATAAACTACATATCGTATATTGTCTCCCAATAAGTGCTTTGTTTATAGGTCTTAGCTTGACTTTATTGTTTTGGCTACTTAAAGTGGCTTGAAAAGGAAATTTCGACCATGCAAGCCTCATCCTTTATTGTCCACAGCTCGAAGTTCCCAAATGGATCTTTTCTTGTTCCCACCAATTCACTAACGCTATTCTTGAATTGATGACTTGCATATTCATCATTTTCTTCTATTTCTACATTTTTAAAATCCGCAAGATAGGATGGTAATCATAGTGGAGTGCTAATGGTAAAACTCTAGTGCTTATCTTCCACCTTCATGATGAGCTCATTTGTTTCAAATTCCAGCAAGGCATAACCAGTTGATAGGAATATCCTCCCCAAAATGTGATTCTTCTATGTCAAGAATGATGAAATCAGTTGGAAAAATAAAGTCTGAAACCTTGATTAGCATGTCTTCAACCACTCGATAAGGGTGCTTCAGTGTTCTATCCACCAATTGTAGGATTAATTAAGTTGCTTTTGGATCTCCCAATCCTAGTTTCTAGTAAATATACAGAGGTAACAGATTAATATTTGAAATCAACCAAGCATTTATATTATTCAAATTTCCTATACAACAAGGTAAATATAAACTCCATGGGTCGTTCAATTTAGGTCGGGCCTGTGTTGTATGGTTGCTTAGCATTCTTCGGATAGTGCAACTATCTCATGTTCCCAGCTTTCTCTTTTTAGTTAACATCTCTTTCAAAAACTTTGAATAGTTTGGAATCTGAAGGATTGCATCAATGAAATGAATGTTGACATACATCTTTTTTAGGATCTATAAAAATTTTGAGAAGTGCATTTCTAGTTTAGTATTTTGCAACCTTTGAGGAAACGTGATTGGAGGTGTAAGTGTATTGACATAAAAGGTTAGCTTAACATGTGGATTGTCTAAAAGCTTTTACTTATTCAACTATGTTGCTACTTTAGATTGATCCACTTGTTCCTCGCCCATGGTAGGTACCGATTCACTCTCATTCTCTTTCCTTCTTACACTGATCTTTAACAATTGAACACCACTTCTAGTAGTGATGGCTTGAACATACTCCTCTTTTGGCTACCTTCACAGCCTTTGAGGAAATGAAATAGGTGGCACATAAGTTCGTTGACATGGAACAAATTTGATCCTTGATGAGTAGTCCATGTCACTCTTTATAGCTCTAATAACCAATATCTACTCCTATAGGTTCTTCTCTGTGTCGCTAGGCAAAGTACCTTGTAGTTAGTTGGACAATGCAACTGTGATTTACCCCACCCGATTTTCTAAGTTTTTGATAGAGGCATGTTAATTTTGGATTGCAGTCACAGTCTTGGTGACGTACTTAACAAGTAGATCCTATAAGGACGACCTCTTCTCTTTTTGTTGCTGAATGTCTAGTATGTTGCTTGTATTTTGATATCCCTCACCCTAATTGCTAACCTATGAGAAGTTTGGCTACTTATTAAAACTCGGATGATAGATGTGGGTTAGGAATTGTTTTGTTGCCTCTGGGAATTTTGTGTATAGCTCACTTTTGTAGGCTGAATCATATGAGTGGAAACTAGAGGGCAACTGGCAGTGATAGATTTGCCCCACAACTTGTACAAACTGGGGTCAACTGGTGTACCATATTCACAAGCTAAGATAGATTGTTATGTTTCTTTGTTATTACTTCCATAGGTGTTTTTAACGCTGTCACTGCGTTAATAATATGCATACCAACTACTTTCTTTGAAAAGTCCCTGTCGGCTGTCCAATTAGCCTGATTTTCAGCAATCCTCTCATAAAGCTCGTAGGAATAATCTATTTCCATCTTCATAACTGAACTGCCCACTGAAGCAATTGTCATATTGTGAGATTTTAGGCGTAGTCCATAATAGAAAAGATATACATGTGGCTGCTTAAGAACATCAAGATTTAGACACTTTTTAAATGAGTTCTTGAGCCTCTCCCATGCCTCGGGATATGTCTCGAGTTCCCTTTGTTTGAAAGTAGGAAATTCATTTTGAATTTGATGGACTTAAGATGGCAAGAAAAACTTCATGGTGAATTTTTGTATCGTGTCATTCCATGACATGATACTCTTGGTAGATATTGAATGAAGCTATTTTCTTGTGCCCTCCTTCAAGGTGTGGGGAAATAAACGCATTTGAAAGGTAGCTGATGACAATCTCTCATGGCTGGTGACTTTGCACAACATCGAAAAAGCTTGAATACGCTCATGTGGATTTTCTATACCTTTCTTGAAGAAATGATGTCACTGGGATTTTGGAAAAGATTTATAACACCATGTTGGAAAAGATAATTGGAGGTTGCAGTAGTGTAGGCACTGGATTCACATAATCTCTGACTAATATTTGGCCCTTGTTGGCGTTAGGTCTCTATTGATCTGGTGGTGGTTATCGAATCTAATATAACTAATAAAATAGAATTAAAAGCATTATTCCCCGACAACGACACTAAAAAATTGTTTGGTGAAATTTCGCAAGCATACGGGATCGTTGACAAGTAATAATGTAGTAAGTTAAAACTATCATCCCACGAGAAATAATGTTTAATTGTAGTGTACTAGTATTTATCAAATTCAATTTAGTGTAAACAAAAGAGGTTGACTGTTCATTTTTCCCTAAATTAATTACGGAAGCAATAAAAGTTGGTTTTTATCAAATACATAATGAATGTTTCGATTAATGTAGTTAACATGTTCATGACGATTGATAATTTAATTTTATTCAACATTTTTTTCCAAGATATATCGAACCTATGTTTCACATTATGATTAATTCTCAAAGAATTAATATCTTTATTGTACAATGAATGTGCCTTTTATAGGCATAAAATAAACTCCTATTCAAAACTAAACTCTAATTCTAAAGACAAATTTGAATAAAATTAAAATACTACAAATAATCAAAATACCCTTAAAACTAATTCAAAACTTAAAAACACAAAAATGGACCCCTAAACAACTGATTTGACATTTAAAGTTTGAAAAAAATCATCCAACAAACTTTTGCAAAATCAAAAGATTTTTCCAGATTGTACTCATGAGTGAAAATTCGACAACCGAGCATACGCATTATTGTACATCTTGTGTTTTTCGCACATACTATATATTCCTTCTCTTCTAATTGATCTGTATCACTCCAGAACAAACATTGGATCCTTATTAGCTTGCCATCCATGATTCTCATAATTCTCTCTCTTTTCAAGAAGATTCACCCTCGAATCTTGACATTGAAATTGAATATTGTTTTCTTCCTAGACTTTCTTCACATTTTTCTTAAAGTTTCTTGATTTTTCTTGACCTCTCTTTGCTTTTTTTTTTTTACTCAAAAATAAGAGAAAAAAAAAACTAGATTTTAGAGCCAAGGCGGTGATACCAACTGATGTAAACTCATGTAAGAATAGTAACTCCGAAACCCATAAAAGATTGAATCACAACCCGAGAGAGCTAAAATCCCGGTTTGAAGCTTGATTCAATAAATTATTGGGTCAAGCTTCAAACCCAGATTTTAGTTTTCTTGGGGTTGTGATTCAATCTTTTGTAGGTTCCAAAGTTACTACTATTACGTGGGTTCACATCACTAGCCTAGTTGAGATGTGTTGTGCATCTATTGAGTCCCTAAATCTGACATGCTTTGTGTAAATGCATGAACTTAATCTACAATCATTGAGATTTTTTGCAAGAATCGTGGGCTCCAAACTTCTCTCCCAACACATCAAAATCTCCCAAGGGATTAGGCGGTGAGCAAGAAAATAAAAAAAAATTATTTTAAGCTCAAAATTGCTCTACAGTCCTAGTGTTGAGCATTGAAAAAAAAAATGGTAAAACCCAAATTCATTAGACCACACACTTAGCATATCAAAATCACATAGGGGCTAGATGGTGAACAAGGAAACCAAA
Source organism: Fraxinus excelsior (assembly GCA_019097785.1). NCBI lineage: Eukaryota > Viridiplantae > Streptophyta > Magnoliopsida > Lamiales > Oleaceae > Fraxinus > Fraxinus excelsior. The sequence continues at coordinate 23,118,358 of CM032637.1, forward strand.
CAATTGATTATAAGCTCAAAATTGATCAACGGTCTAGTGGTGAGCTTTCCAAATTAAAAAATTGATTAAAGCTTAAAATCACTTCATGAGAACCCACATAACAATAATCGCTCTGAAACCAACAAAAGATATAATCACAACCTAAGAAAACGAAATTCTCAGTTTGAAACTAGACCCAATAATTTATTAAATCAAGAAACCAAAGTTATAAAGGAACTTGACTCTTTAATCATAAAAATTAAGAACCTTGATATGAAATTGTTGAATGCCACGAAAAATGAAATCTTTGATATGCTCGAAATTAAGTTCAATGAAGAACAAGAAAAAAAAATCTCACTTTATTAATTCGCTCAAAAAAATGACTCCCCTTTTTACAATGAAAATGATGAATTTTGTTTATAGAGAACCTATAAAAACCTAATAAAAACGGAATTATATCATAAACATATAAAAACTTACCATAACAAGTGTTTCTACAGATAGTTATAACTCCCGCGATAGCTAGAACAACCAAAATTTTAATTCTTTGTTTCGGGAATAGTACATACGACAGCATCCTGTTTTAATTATGCGACAATATAGTTATCCGAAGGGCTTCCAATTTTGTTTTCTTGGTTCCAATGCATCCTGCTTGTTTCTGCCTTCATGTCCAACACGAAAATTGGTGTGGCTTGTTAACTTCAATCTCTAGGCTTCCGTAGCTTGAATAAATAAATGCATGACTTCAATGATCCTATTTGCTCACGATCTCGTCATTGGTTGCTCTTCAAGTTGAGCCGGATCTTTATAAGTTTGTTGTCTTCCATGGATCCTATCATCATTAGACCACGTGTTTAACACATCAAAATCACCAAAGGGCTAGGCGGTGAGTAAGAAAATAAAAAAATTGGTTATAAGCTCAAAATCATTCTACAGTTTTAGTGGTGAGCTTTCAAAACCAAAAAAATTGGTTAAGGCTCAAAATCACTAGATCACACACGTTAGCACATCAAAATTGCCCAAGGGGCTAGCCGTGAGCAAGAAAACCAAAAAATTGGTTATAAGCTCAAAGCCACTCTACGGTCCTAGTGGTGAGCTTTAAAAACTAAAAAGTTGATTAAGACTCAAAATCACGAGATCACACACTGGTACATCAAAATTGCCCAAGGGGTTAGATGATGAGTGCGAAAACCAAAAAATTGGTTATAAGCTCAAAATCATTCTACGGTCCTAATAGTGAGCTTTCAAAACAAAAATAATGGTTAAGACTTAATATCACGAGATCACAAACTCAATATATCAAAATCATCCCAACGGGTTGGCTAAAGCTCAAGAATTACCAATTGGGACAGCATAACTAAAATTTGCTAACAAACTCGAAATCCCTCAATCAATTGAGTAGCGAGCAATGACAACGACCGACAAAGCTAACGTATTCGACTTCCATATAGTCGTCAAGTAGGCGATCACATACCGTCGACTCATCAACCAATGAAAGTACACTGCTAATGAGATCGAAGTTGTTTTCGCGCGTTTTTGCAACCCGCCAACAATTACGAGAGAGAGGGGTCAGACGATTGTGTAAGGAACAGACCTCTTGAGACAAAGTCCCAAAAAGGGGTGCGTATGCCAGTGAAGGATTACAATTGGGAAGTAGACAAAACGCCTCCAAGGGGCGCAAGCACACGAGTACTGAAAAAGGATTAAATTTAAACTAAGGAATAAAAATTACATGATCTCTTGTAGAGAGTTTTTGATTCGGTCCCTTTCTTCTATGACGTTACTTCTTTTATACTTCTTGAACATCCCTTGGTTATCGAAACTGCTCAAATTTGCTTCCTATCCTTCGTAACCGCCCACTCTTTTAGTGAAGAATCACTTATTCGGGGGTAGTCGCTTAGTAACCGCTGCCACTACCTTTGCTGCTTCCTAGATCGTGGGATCGTGCCGGGTTTACTTGCCAACCGCTTCCAAATTATATCCTTTAGACTTGTTTGATTTTGGGCGACTTGGGGTTCTGGGCGACAATAAGGCTGTCGTCCTGGGCGATTGTGCCGTACTATCCTCGTTCGGCCTCTGGGCGTCCTGCGACTTTGGGGCGATGGTATTCCTTTGTTCTTGGGCTTCCAGTATTCAGGTTTTTCCACAGACCTCCAACTTGGGCTTCTCTTCTTGGGCCTTTTAATTGGCTTCTGTTGGGTCTTTATCCTGGATTTATCAATTGGACTTCCTTTCAATTTTGGGCTGCATTTTAGTGTGTCAACAATTACCCCCCAATATGGCAGAATTAATACTACTCATTAATTTTGCCATATTCATTCTGTATCTTTCCCGCAATATTTGAACTTCCCCAGAATTTCAATCGTCATTTGCGTTCTAGTGCTTGAAAGGTTGCGACGTTATAAACCCTTAAAACCCCAAAAGTACGCGGCATCCTTTTCATTCACCTTTCTGCGGCATTACATCTTTCTTCGCCATTTCACCGTCTTCCTTGCGGCAACCTTCGATTTAGATCAAACAATCTTCGAGAACAAATCACTTTCTGTGCCATAATGACTACTTCTCAAACTTCTTCGGACAATGTTTTCAGTTTTGAGGATTTCCAGACCCTTCTTGCAAGACCATATGTGAACCCGTCTTTTCTTTCACAATCCAATGCGGACCGCAATGAGTTTTATTTGGGTCCGTCGTTCAATGATGCCGAAGCCGTCGAACGGGCCGCGGTCGGACATTTGTTCCTGTGCTCTGAGGATCTCCCTTTCTCGCAATCTTTGCCATTGAGGCCGATCCATGATAGAGGTATTCGTACTTGGCCTAAAACTGATGCATCTTTCCGTAGGTGGCATGCACGTATGGTGGCTCATGGTCCCACCAAATCAATTTTTGAACGTGCTAAAATTCTGGACCTATTGGAGATTACCCTTTTCCCCCCAACATATGACCCAGTGCTTTTTCCAATCGCCCTAAGTTATTGGTCCCCCGAGTTCAATACCTTTGTTTTTCCTCTTGGTCCCATGACCATTACCTTGAGGGACGTTGGGGCTTTGCTGAATCTTCCGCCTTTGGGCGATACTATTTTTCCTGGCATGCTAATTTCTGGGGGTGCCCCAAAATTTGATAAAAAGCTTACTGAGTCTTACTCGAGCCTGCAGGGCAGTTATGTCACCGCTGTATCTGAGCCTGGCCATTCTGAGCGAGTCGCTTTTCTCCAAGTCTGGCTTTGTAAATATGTCCTTTGTGTTCCTAGCTTGAAACCCTCTATGAGCTACTTGCCCCTATCTCATGAGTTGGCTCGGGGTAGACCCTTGAACTTATGTTCATTCCTCCTGGCTGCTCTTTATAGGGGTATGGCCATGCTCCAATTCCAATTGAAAAATAATGCATCTCCCACGGGCAGCGGGCCCTTATGGCTTGCTCAATTGTGGTTGAGATCTTATTTCCCTCAGCTGGGTATTCCACCTTTTCCTCCTCGTGAGGTTTCCTGTTATGGGCTTTTTATTCATCAACTGAGCCCTGTAAATATGTCCATGAGAGATGTTTTCACTTTCTTCCACACTTTGAATTCAACCCTTTCGTTCTTTCCTTTTCCTTCTGAGCAAATCCCTCCTTTTGTGCGACCTCCTTCTACTTTGGCCGAGGCGGATACATTTCTGCCTGTTTGGGTTCAATTTTTAGTAGGGAGAATTGTTTCATGACATTCTGATAGGGACCAATGCTAAGGCGGGGGTAGAGATATATGCGCCTCAATTTTGTGCTCGCCAGCTTGGTTTTGGCCAAATGTGGCCTATCCCTCCTTGCTACTCCAATAATTTGATGGATCGCTTCTACATTCTTAACAAGGCAGAAGCCCAAGCCATCGACGTCCGTAATAAACTTTTGGCAACCGGCTTTACTTTCGCTCCCTTCAATCCTACTGCTGCTACTCATCCTCTTTTTGACCAACTGTGGCCGTCAGTGAAGCAAAGGTTATTTTCAACTGATGCGAATCGCGCTTTCCACCTCCTAGATAAACAGGGTACTTTTCCCATTTCCACTGCGTCCCCTTCGCGTTCTACGCGCTCCCCAGTTTCGAAGCCTACCGTTTCTAAAGGTGCTCCTAGTCGCAAGCGGCCAGCTGCGACCGTAATATCCCTGCAGGATGATGTTGATGATGATGACGCTCCCCTCATCATAAGGAGAAAGGTAACTGAACTTCACCTACTGCACAAGTTGTTTTCTTTTCATGCGATAATGATTTGCTTTTCTTTCCAGAAGGATTCTCCTTCCGGGGCTATGGTTTTGGCCGATTCTTCCTCATCCCTTCTTGTCAAGGCTGCGCCGCCCAAGCATCAAGCTCCAGCAACATCGTCTTCAGTCGATCCCCTTCCTCAGGGTGTCGACCCCCCAAGCGTGGTCCTAGAAGGTAAGGCTTACTTTTGATACCTTTGGCCTTTCTTTATCGCTGCTGTTTTCATTGATTTACTGCGGTATGACATGTGCAGAGACTCTGGTGTCTTCGTCTGGTGGGGAAGGTCCTCCTTGCCCAGCTAAAGGGAAATCTCCTCAAGTGATGGAAGAAATAAGGGGAGCTCCTGAATTTCCAACCACCGGCGATGAGGTCTTTTTACTGCGCTCTTATCTCTGATTTTGCTTTGTTGTGTAGAGAAACTTTCAATATTGGCAACTTTCTTTTGCAGGAATCTGATAACATTCTCAACTCTATCCAAGACCTATTCACCTCTTGGGCGCGCATGAAAACATCCTCTGCATCGTCTTCCATTCCTGCGCACGAGGACATGACACTTCTCAAACAGGCACTGTTTGAGTATGTTTCCTTCATGGATATGGAGATCGGCCGTGCCAGCGCTGCTCAGCAAAAGGCCAAGCTAGACATGTTGAGTGCGAACCTACTGCAAGTGCTCTCACTCCCATCGCTCAGCATTTCTACTGATTTTAAAGTGAAGCTGAGGGTTCTTCACGCCGACATCGTTTCCTTGCTGGCCAAAAACGCAGAATTGAAGACCAGAAGTGCCCAATATTTTCGCGCTTCTTCTGAGAAAGAGTCTTTGCTCCAGGAAATTGACAGGAACCATGCTGACTTGACTGAGGTTTCTTCAGAACTTGTAGTGGAAGACTCTTTGATGTTGAGCCTGACTGCTGAAATGAAAGAGCTGCAAGCGAAAATGAACGATTGCATGGCGAGAATAGCTGCTAAGAGGCGTACTGCATCCCAAGGAATTGCAAAAACCAAATCTTTATTGGAGCAGTATCAGAAGTTGGAGGTTGACGATGACTTGGTGGCGGAGTTTGGTATCCTTTCCTCTAGGCAAGGCGAAGAGTGGGATAGACTTAGGCAACAGATGCGCTCAGCTTGGGGCGATTTGTAATTGAACATTTACTGTTCTAATTTTTGTAACTTTTCGCGCTGACTGCCTTTATTTGATGTAATCTGATGTCTTTATCATCATTAATGAATAGTTATTTTGAAGTGGTGTTTATCCTTGATCGCCGATTTTCCTCGTACTCAATTCTTGTGCCAACATCCATGCATATTCTCTTGGCATTTGAGTTTTCTTCCCTAAATGTTTGGTCCATATTGGTTTCACTCACTGGTCATAAATGTGACCTTCCAGATTCCGGCTTTTGATCTTCCCACCCCTATAAATATGCCTGTTTATACTCATCGTTTTCATCCTCATGCCTTCTCAAATTCAATTTCCCACCATCAGAGTTTCCTGCCACTGCATGGCACTCCGGTCGTTTCCCAACAATTTTTCCTTCTACAGGGATGGGTTTCTCGACTCATCTCCTTCGTTTTGACATCACTTTTGGTATGGGAGGTATAGGAAATGTCAAACCGAGGCAAGATTTTTGCCCTCGGTTTGCTTGTTGAGAGTGCTTCTCTTCGCCTACTATTGCAGCAATGCTTTTAGGAAGGCTGTAGGGAACATTTCACTCTCTTAATTGGCCACGGATTGAAGGGCTGCTCCTCTCCGCCTGCCTTTGCAGCAATGCATCTAGGAAGGTTGTAAGAGTAGTTCACCTTCTTACGGCCATAGGCTGAAGGGTTGCTTCTCCTTGTCTACCACTGCAGCAATGCGTTTGGGAAGGATGCAGGGGCAGTTCACCCTCTTACGGCCATAGACTGAAAGGCTGGCCGTACTGGTTTTACTCTTTCTGTCCCTTTCAGTCAGAAGATAATTTGTAGCGTGTATCGCCTTGTATCTTGCCTATGTCTTTTAATTTTTGTAAAGAATGGTTTGTAAGGAGCACTGGATAATAAAGGACTTTGTTTTGAATATGCCTTGTTCCCTCTGATTTTCTTAGAACGTGATCGTCCAATTTTTCTTACCGCCATCGTTCGGCATGAATACATCACAATTGTAATCATACCATTTACGTATCTATTCTATTTATTTTGCTATCAGAACGTGATCGTCCAGTTTGTTAACTGCCGTCGCTTGGCGTGGTTGTATTATGATTGCGATTTTATCACTCAAGTGTTTATCTGTTCACTTTCCCAAAGGGATGGAACATATCTCTTCAAGTACTTACCATTAATAAATCTTATGTGCCTAGTACCATCTAAATCTTCCAAGTGGTAAGCTCCATTAGGCAACACACTCTTCACTCTATAAGGCCCTTCCCAATTTGGCGACCATTTGCCATACTTTGGGTCCTTACTATCTAAAGGAAGTATTGTCCTCCAAACCAATTCGTCCGCATTAAAGAATTTGGCTATAACTTTCTTATTGTAAAATCTAGCCATTCTTTGTTTCTGAACTTGCAACCTGTCTAGCACGTCTAACTTCAATTCGTCCAATTCTAACAAGTTTTGAACCAACGATTCCTTGTACTCATTCTCGTTCAATTCGTACTGCCGACGCACCCTTATGGATTGCACGTTGATTTCTACGGGCAATACAGCCTCCTGCCCATAAGTGAGTTGGAAAGGCGTGACGTTGGTGCTCGAGCGGGGCGACGTTCTGTAAGCCCATAAGGCCTTGTTCAAGCATTCGTGCCAATTTCTGGCATTTTCATCTATCATCTTCCTTATGATAGATTTCAGAATCTTGTTGGATGACTCTGCTTGACCGTTTGACTGAGCGTAATACGGTGTGGAATTTACCAATTTAATTCCAAACTCGCTCAAGAATTCCTTCACCTGATCTCCATTTAGGGAAGTCCCATGATCTGCCATTAAAGTTTGTGGGATCCCAAATCTGTGAATGATGTGGTCTCGGACAAACTCTATGATATTTTTCTGGGTGATTTCCTTTAGAGGGACTGCCTCAACCCATTTGGTGAAAAAGTCCGTGGCGACTATAATAAATGTGTGTTGTTTGGACGATGGAGGGTAAATCTTCCCTATCAAATCTATCGCCCAACCTTTGAACGGCCAATGCTTGATAATGGGTGCCATGTTGCTTGCTGGTGCCCTCTGTATTGGACCGTGTTTTTGGCATGCTAAACAGCTTTTTGCATATTGAACACACGATTCACCCATCTTTGGCCAAAAATATCCACTTCTAATAATTAGCCATCTCATCTTTGGCCAGCCTGATGGGCTCCACATATCCATTCATGCACTTCGGCCATAATTGTCTTAGCCTCTTGCAAGTTCACGCATTTTAATAACACACCATCAGAACGTTTTTTGAACAACTCTTCGTCTATTAACGCATAGTTCAATAAACGCAATTTCGTTCGTCTATCAATTCGCCCATCAAGCTCTTTGAAGGACTCCTTAATCTCATCTATCCAATCCAGTGCGGCCCCACTTTCTATGCATTGAATTTCCGTTTTTCTTGCCCTCCGCTGAACAACGGGCAACATAGTTCCGTATTCGTGGATAGATTCCCAACTTATCGCCTTTGAATAGCCAGAAGCCAACTGGGCCAACTCGTTGGCCATGTCATTGTATATTCTATTGACACATTGAAGCTCTACTTGGTCAAATTCTTCCAATAACTCTTGGGCGATTTCGTATAAACTCATGATAGAATCACTTTGGCATTTGAAATCACCGGTCAATTGATGAATCACCAATTGAGAATCGCCCCTGACGATTACATTCTTTATTTTCATCTCTACCATCAATTCCAAGCCTACAATTAAGGCTTCGTACTCGGCTTGATTATTAGTACAGATTCTGTCCAAGGTGAATGCGAACTTATAGCAAACCCCTAAAGGATTTATCAAAGCCACTCCTACACCTGCTCCTTTAGAAGTTTTCGATCCATCAAAATATAAAACCCATGGTTTTAACTCAAATGAATCAACCTCGAGTTCTAGTTCGTGAGGTACGTCCAGGCATGGATGATCGGCCAGAAAATTAACCAAGACCTGATTTTTAACTGCCTTTTGGGGCACATACTTTATTTCGAATTCCGACAGTGCTAAAGTCCAAAGACCCACTCGTTGGTGTAAAATAGGGCGAGAAAACATGTATTTGAACAGATTAACTTTGGAAACTAGATAGACTGTTACAGGCCGTAAATAGGCCCTTAATTTTGTACATGTGAAGTATAATGCGAGACACAACTTCTCGATAGCAGAATAATTACATTCACATTTAGTTAACCGTCTACTTAAGTAATAAATCGCCCTTTCTTCGCCAACTTGGTCTTCTTGCACGACCATTCCCGCTATCGATTCTTGTTCAGCCGACACGTACAGTTTCATCGGCCACCCTTGGATTGGTGATACCAACACTGGTGGGCTTGTTAAGTATGTCTTCAGGCTTTCGAAAGCCTTTTGATGTTCTTCTTTCCAGACGAATTTGTCTTGATTTTTCAGCTTTAGGAGAGGCGAAAACGCTTTCGTTCGCCCTGCCCAATTGGATATAAAGCGTCTTAGAAAATTGATTTGGCCTAAAAACCTTTGCAGTTCTTTTTTATTATTAGGAGCCTTAGCTTCTAAAATAGCCTTCGCTTTATTCTTATCAAGTTCAATCCCTCTTTTATGTACCAGGAATCCAAGGAAATTTCCTGCATTCACGCCAACCGCGCATTTCAAAGGGTTCAATCTTAGTTTATGCTGCCTCATTCGTTCGAATGAACATCGCAGTTGTTCAAAATGGTCTTCTTTTTTTTTTTTTTTTTTTTTTTTTTTTTTTTTTTTTTTTTTTTTTTTTTTTTTTTTTTTTTTTTTTTTTTTTTTTTTTTTTTTTTTTTTTTTTTTTTTTTTTTTTTTTTTTTTTTTTTTTTTTTTTTTTTTTTTTTTTTTTTTTTTTTTTTTTTTTTTTTTTTTTTTTTTTTTTTTTTTTTTTTTTTTTTTTTTTTTTTTTTTTTTTTTTTTTTTTTTTTTTTTTTTTTTTTTTTTTTTTTTTTTTTTTTTTTTTTTTTTTTTTTTTTTTTTTTTTTTTTTTTTTTTTTTTTTTTTTTTTTTTTTTTTTTTTTTTTTTTTTTTTTTTTTTTTTTTTTTTTTTTTTTTTTTTTTTTTTTTTTTTTTTTTTTTTTTTTTTTTTTTTTTTTTTTTTTTTTTTTTTTTTTTTTTTTTTTTTTTTTTTTTTTTTTTTTTTTTTTTTTTTTTTTTTTTTTTTTTTTTTTTTTTTTTTTTTTTTTTTTTTTTTTTTTTTTTTTTTTTTTTTTTTTTTTTTTTTTTTTTTTTTTTTTTTTTTTTTTTTTTTTTTTTTTTTTTTTTTTTTTTTTTTTTTTTTTTTTTTTTTTTTTTTTTTTTTTTTTTTTTTTTTTTTTTTTTTTTTTTTTTTTTTTTTTTTTTTTTTTTTTTTTTTTTTTTTTTTTTTTTTTTTTTTTTTTTTTTTTTTTTTTTTTTTTTTTTTTTTTTTTTTTTTTTTTTTTTTTTTTTTTTTTTTTTTTTTTTTTTTTTTTTTTTTTTTTTTTTTTTTTTTTTTTTTTTTTTTTTTTTTTTTTTTTTTTTTTTTTTTTTTTTTTTTTTTTTTTTTTTTTTTTTTTTTTTTTTTTTTTTTTTTTTTTTTTTTTTTTTTTTTTTTTTTTTTTTTTTTTTTTTTTTTTTTTTTTTTTTTTTTTTTTTTTTTTTTTTTTTTTTTTTTTTTTTTTTTTTTTTTTTTTTTTTTTTTTTTTTTTTTTTTTTTTTTTTTTTTTTTTTTTTTTTTTTTTTTTTTTTTTTTTTTTTTTTTTTTTTTTTTTTTTTTTTTTTTTTTTTTTTTTTTTTTTTTTTTTTTTTTTTTTTTTTTTTTTTTTTTTTTTTTTTTTTTTTTTTTTTTTTTTTTTTTTTTTTTTTTTTTTTTTTTTTTTTTTTTTTTTTTTTTTTTTTTTTTTTTTTTTTTTTTTTTTTTTTTTTTTTTTTTTTTTTTTTTTTTTTTTTTTTTTTTTTTTTTTTTTTTTTTTTTTTTTTTTTTTTTTTTTTTTTTTTTTTTTTTTTTTTTTTTTTTTTTTTTTTTTTTTTTTTTTTTTTTTTTTTTTTTTTTTTTTTTTTTTTTTTTTTTTTTTGTTTTTTTTTTTTTTTTTTTTTTTTTTTTTTTTTTTTTTTTTTTTTTTTTTTTTTTTTTTTTTTTTTTTTTTTTTTTTTTTTTTTTTTTTTTTTTTTTTTTTTTTTTTTTTTTTTTTTTTTTTTTTTTTTTTTTTTTTTTTTTTTTTTTTTTTTTTTTTTTTTTTTTTTTTTTTTTTTTTTTTTTTTTTTTTTTTTTTTTTTTTTTTTTTTTTTTTTTTTTTTTTTTTTTTTTTTTTTTTTTTTTTTTTTTTTTTTTTTTTTTTTTTTTTTTTTTTTTTTTTTTTTTTTTTTTTTTTTTTTTTTTTTTTTTTTTTTTTTTTTTTTTTTTTTTTTTTTTTTTTTTTTTTTTTTTTTTTTTTTTTTTTTTTTTTTTTTTTTTTTTTTTTTTTTTTTTTTTTTTTTTTTTTTTTTTTTTTTTTTTTTTTTTTTTTTTTTTTTTTTTTTTTTTTTTTTTTTTTTTTTTTTTTTTTTTTTTTTTTTTTTTTGTTTTTTTTTTTTTTTTTTTTTTTTTTTTTTTTTTTTTTTTTTTTTTTTTTTTTTTTTTTTTTTTTTTTTTTTTTTTTTTTTTTTTTTTTTTTTTTTTTTTTTTTTTTTTTTTTTTTTTTTTTTTTTTTTTTTTTTTTTTTTTTTTTTTTTTTTTTTTTTTTTTTTTTTTTTTTTTTTTTTTTTTTTTTTTTTTTTTTTTTTTTTTTTTTTTTTTTTTTTTTTTTTTTTTTTTTTTTTTTTTTTTTTTTTTTTTTTTTTTTTTTTTTTTTTTTTTTTTTTTTTTTTTTTTTTTTTTTTTTTTTTTTTTTTTTTTTTTTTTTTTTTTTTTTTTTTTTTTTTTTTTTTTTTTTTTTTTTTTTTTTTTTTTTTTTTTTTTTTTTTTTTTTTTTTTTTTTTTTTTTTTTTTTTTTTTTTTTTTTTTTTTTTTTTTTTTTTTTTTTTTTTTTTTTTTTTTTTTTTTTTTTTTTTTTTTTTTTTTTTTTTTTTTTTTTTTTTTTTTTTTTTTTTTTTTTTTTTTTTTTTTTTTTTTTTTTTTTTTTTTTTTTTTTTTTTTTTTTTTTTTTTTTTTTTTTTTTTTTTTTTTTTTTTTTTTTTTTTTTTTTTTTTTTTTTTTTTTTTTTTTTTTTTTTTTTTTTTTTTTTTTTTTTTTTTTTTTTTTTTTTTTTTTTTTTTTTTTTTTTTTTTTTTTTTTTTTTTTTTTTTTTTTTTTTTTTTTTTTTTTTTTTTTTTTTTTTTTTTTTTTTTTTTTTTTTTTTTTTTTTTTTTTTTTTTTTTTTTTTTTTTTTTTTTTTTTTTTTTTTTTTTTTTTTTTTTTTTTTTTTTTTTTTTTTTTTTTTTTTTTTTTTTTTTTTTTTTTTTTTTTTTTTTTTTTTTTTTTTTTTTTTTTTTTTTTTTTTTTTTTTTTTTTTTTTTTTTTTTTTTTTTTTTTTTTTTTTTTTTTTTTTTTTTTTTTTTTTTTTTTTTTTTTTTTTTTTTTTTTTTTTTTTTTTTTTTTTTTTTTTTTTTTTTTTTTTTTTTTTTTTTTTTTTTTTTTTTTTTTTTTTTTTTTTTTTTTTTTTTTTTTTTTTTTTTTTTTTTTTTTTTTTTTTTTTTTTTTTTTTTTTTTTTTTTTTTTTTTTTTTTTTTTTTTTTTTTTTTTTTTTTTTTTTTTTTTTTTTTTTTTTTTTTTTTTTTTTTTTTTTTTTTTTTTTTTTTTTTTTTTTTTTTTTTTTTTTTTTTTTTTTTTTTTTTTTTTTTTTTTTTTTTTTTTTTTTTTTTTTTTTTTTTTTTTTTTTTTTTTTTTTTTTTTTTTTTTTTTTTTTTTTTTTTTTTTTTTTTTTTTTTTTTTTTTTTTTTTTTTTTTTTTTTTTTTTTTTTTTTTTTTTTTTTTTTTTTTTTTTTTTTTTTTTTTTTTTTTTTTTTTTTTTTTTTTTTTTTTTTTTTTTTTTTTTTTTTTTTTTTTTTTTTTTTTTTTTTTTTTTTTTTTTTTTTTTTTTTTTTTTTTTTTTTTTTTTTTTTTTTTTTTTTTTTTTTTTTTTTTTTTTTTTTTTTTTTTTTTTTTTTTTTTTTTTTTTTTTTTTTTTTTTTTTTTTTTGTTTTTTTTTTTTTTTTTTTTTTTTTTTTTTTTTTTTTTTTTTTTTTTTTTTTTTTTTTTTTTTTTTTTTTTTTTTTTTTTTTTTTTTTTTTTTTTTTTTTTTTTTTTTTTTTTTTTTTTTTTTTTTTTTTTTTTTTTTTTTTTTTTTTTTTTGATTTTTTTTTTTTTTTTTTTTTTTTTTTTTTTTTTTTTTTTTTTTTTTTTTTTTTTTTTTTTTTTTTTTGTTTTTTTTTTTTTTTTTTTTTTTTTTTTTTTTTTTTTTTTTTTTTTTTTTTTTTTTTTTTTTTTTTTTTTTTTTTTTTTTTTTTTTTTTTTTTTTTTTTTTTTTTTTTTTTTTTTTTTTTTTTTTTTTTTTTTTTTTTTTTTTTTTTTTTTTTTTTTTTTTTTTTTTTTTTTTTTTTTTTTTTTTTTTTTTTTTTTTTTTTTTTTTTTTTTTTTTTTTTTTTTTATCATTTTTGTTTCCACATTTTTTTATCAATTTTATTCCATGGGTAAACTTTTGTTATTTTTTGTTGAATAAGGGTTTTTTTCTTGAGACATGATATCCAGTCAATAAAGTGTTGACATTTCTTTATCCATTTTGATTATTTGGTTTTTTTGATGCCGGACAGAATAATGATTATTTTACAAGTAGGTTTTCGGTGGACAGTTAATGGGTAAAAAAACAAGAGAGAAAACCAAGAAACGAGAATAACTTTTTTTTTTTGTCAAACAATGATCCGAAAATAATCCACAAGCCAGGTGTTAAATAGCTAGAAAATCATAATTATCGGAATTTTACCAAAAACAGCAAAATCCCAAAAATTATACTAAAAGGAAAATACGGTTTAAAAGAAATAATATTGTTGGTTTTGGGGTGGAAGTCAAATCGAATTCGTAATCTATAATTAAAAGGCAACCGAAAATATTTGGTTTAATTAAAAAATAATAACTAAAATTGTAAATTTTTTTGGGAAAACAATTTAATTTGGCCTCCGAAACCAATGCACACCGAGCAAAGCTAGGTGACCACGATGTGGTGCGCCGAAAAGTTTTTTTATCAATATGGTCCTCAAATTTTGATTTTTGTTTTAATCATGCCCTAATAATTTGCATCCAAAGTCCTTCAACTTTCTAACTATGCACTTTGGTCCCCAACTTCATGCTTTAGTACGCTTTTGATCTATTTTCTCTTCTTTTTACCTTATTCTCTTTCCATTTGGGTTTATGATCTACAAAAGCCAAAATTATTCAATTATGAGTCGATATCCACTCTTTTAATCAATAATAAGCATATTTAGCATTTAAATAATTGTGTAAAAACACACTTATCAGCCAACAACTTCTTACATTTTGCTAGTCTTAGATTGCCTTCGAGCTCTCTATCTAGTTATTGACTCGATCAATTCGTTCTTCAGTGTTGCTGAGCCATCATATCACATTTTGTCATAAAATTAACCGAATATGGCCTTGGGACCAAAACATGGAGCTTTTATACTTCACTAAACATTACAATATAAACTATGGTTCGCCTTTGAAACAAATGTTAACAGAAAAGAAATTTTAGGTTACACTGATACGGCTTTGATTCATACACAACTAAATGTACCTGAACTTCATTTTCTCTCGTTCTTGGAATAAAATCTAAGAACTACATAGAAGCAGAGTCGATAGAGCACTCCCCATGCGAGCAAGATGCCAATGTCAATCCAAATATTCTCAATCTTATGAATATCCATGGAAAACAGAACATCTTCACCAATCAAACTGCAGTTTGGTCCCAAAGTTGTCAATGTCGTGTTGTGCAGTTTGCTGATTTTCACATCTCCCAGAGGGCCAGGCGAAAGATCCTCAGGATTTCCATCATAACATCTTATTCCCTTGAACTCGTTTATCAGCAATGCCTCGAACGGATATTTGATTGCTGAAATGTAATGAAGCCATTTCCAGTAACCAGGAATTTGGGATAATTTCAAGAAGAATCCACAAGTCAAGAAGAAGAGTGCTGTAGTGGCTATGACAACAGCATAACCAGTTATGTAACTTGGAACCATTGCACTGACTAGCATCACGTAAGCATTTGTCGTTATGAGTGAGGCGTAAAGGATTAGCCAGAACGAGGCAAGTCTACCATGGAGACGAAGGATGAATTTTGTAATTGCTGCAAATGTGAAGCCTTGTATCGCAAAAAATGGGAGGTAAACTATGAGGGACGAGATGACATAAGAAGAAGCACGATATGCGTTGTGAGAGGTCTCTCGTATGAAGATAAATCTTTCTTGGATAAAAGTTGGGACAGCATCATTTGAAGAAAAGAAGACCAGGCAAATGGTAAAGATATAGAAATTGAGAAGTTGGTTGATAGTTTTGAAATAGGGATGATGCAAATTTTTGAAAAGGGAAGACAGAACAAGAGCCATTACTGCCAAGACAATCTCACGAGATAAGAAAAGTTCTGGGGTGCGTACTACATTGAGTGCAGTGCGCCATGATAGGACAGCCACTTCACGAGGCCATGGATTTGCAAATTTGTGCATTTGCTCTGGCTCATCAAGTACTTCAATGTCAAATTCCTCATAAGAAGCAGCGTAGGGTTCAGTTGCTGGGCTGAAGACTACCGGTGTCCGAGCATGTGCAGGACTTGAGTATCTGCTTAAAATTTGACTTCTTGAACTGGATATTGGAGTTTGTCCTGGAGTTCGTGCTGGAGTCCAAGTAGGGGGGCGGCGAGGAGTTGCTGTGACACCATTGTAGAGCCAAACTGAAAAATCTTTGTAGAAGTGAGAAGCCAAACGAGGATTATGTACTCCACTAACTATGCTTCTAGGCGTTTGAGCCGTCTTTCGTTCCAAGGAGTTGTCAAAATTCTCATCATGATCACCATCTTCATTGTAACTAAACTGTCCAGAACCTCCAGTTGGTGTCATATTTCCACTCGAGAATTGGCTACTTCGGAGATTGAAGTGCTTCGACCAGGGACTCTTGCTCTGATGAGGAGTAACAGGATTTTTAGGCCTTCTTGGTGTTTTTGGAACTGGGGTTCGAGCCACTTGGTCTGGTTTGATGCCATCACGTTGATACGCCACTAGCGGATCAAGTCCAATAGTTGATTCGTCGTACTCTTTGATGACATCTAGGAGATACTCTAGGCTGTTTTCACCATCTGGAACTGGTCTGCCAAATCCAGTAAGAAATCCAGGAAGTGCAGTTGGACTTCCCATATATACCAGTCTCCCCCTGTTGCCACATTTGATTTATTTAGCCAATTTTATTTGCATTTCATATTCAAATTACTATATTTTGAGTAATTTTAGTACCTTGCTAGGACAGTGATATGGTCCAGGAGCATTTGAATTCTAAAGGAAGGCTGGTGGATTGTCATGAGAACTATGCTACCACTACGTGCAATGTCCTTAACCTTTTCTACAACGCTGAAAGCGCTAGTCGAATCAAGACCTGATGTAGGCTCATCAAGAAATAGAAGGGATGGTTTGTGGATTATGTCAATCCCAATAGACACTCTTCGTCTTTCTCCACCCGAGACTCCTCTTGTTCCGTCATTGCCAATATATGTATGAGTTGCACTCTGTAAAGCCATAGCACTTCTCAAATTAGGAACTAACAACCGGAGAACATGGGTTGGGGGAAGGGGGATAGAGGTGCCAGGATGAAGTCGAACCGTTAAGCCGAGCTGATCAATGAGTTCAAAGACTCTTTTCTTCTTTTCAGCAGTGGTAATGTAAGGTGGAAGCCTAACTTCTGCTGCAAACAAAAATGTCTCATAAACTGTCAACATGGGGAAGAGCTGATCATCTTGCATCACATAAGATGAAATCATCTTCATATAGCTAGTTGTTACCTGCAGAGTCAATCATTTTCTATAAGCAAAAAACTCTCATAAGGTGATATTTGTCTATGTAAAAATTAACTCTAGAGTTGGTAGGTCTAATATCCCACCACGAGTGTATTCGGTTCCTACTTAGACCCAACACACTATTACAGGTTTATAGTTGATGAACATGATCTTGAGATCGACCGTGTTAATCTATAAAGCACAAATACAAACATGAAACGCACAAGACACGTCTCAATACAAACATGTTGATACGTAACTTTTCAGGAAACACGTCTATTAAAATTATATATTTGTTTATGTTATTTTTTATTTGATACATTTTTATTTTTCAATGAAAATTAATAGTGCTCCTAGTTAATATTTTAAATATAATTGAAACAAGATATATAGATGTATTCTTGTATCAAGAAACTGCATACAGCAGATAGAAATACAATTTTTCTCAATTATGTTGACCCTTTTACACAAATAGTTTCATAATTAATTTTTTACTAATTTTAGATTACAAAATTTACAGAATCGGACTCTATGTACCTCTCATTTCAAGAATTAAAGAAGCATAAAAAAATACAGGACGTACCATTAGGCAAACAATGACACGCTACATAAGTAATACTGTGAAGTTTTTAACAAAAACGATTAGATTAGATTAGGTGGTTAGTGAACAAACTTACTGGTTTGCCGTCGATTCTGACAGAACCTTCAAGACTCCCTTGAGCAATCCGTCCCGCTAAAGCATCAAGAAAAGTTGATTTTCCGGCACCACTAGGCCCCATGATGGCCATAACTTCTCCCCTCATGGCCTGCCCCGAAATATCATTTAGAAGATAAATTTCCTTTTGAATCCAAACACCATCTTTTTTCTGCTTCTTAATGATGCTATAAGATAAGTTGTTGAACTCAAGACCATGTCCAGGAACATGCTTCCGCATAGGCTGCCGGACCATGTTCTTGTTCCCTTGCACGGCTTTGTCGGTGTCCAACAGGCTCTCCAGGCTCCTATTCGTTTCTGTCCGAGAAAACATTGCCATTTTTTTAACTCCTAAACTCTCCGATGTTGGCTTAACCAACTTATGGAATGGGAAAATGGGGATATGAAATGAAAGTGTGTAAAATGAAGAGAAAAAGGGTTAAGAATATGTTGATTAGGACGGCGTACGAATATTGTTTTTTGCTAATCTGTCTTTGATTACGTTGGGTTTGTCGTAGGTTTACATTGAGGTTGCCGGAACAAGTTGTTGAATTGTTTGTTTATGTAGTTGAGGACAATTGTTTGCTTTGATGTACTCTCACGCAACTGTCTTCTTGTTGTAGATAAGTAGAAACAAAAAAGTAAAAATTTATGTTGTAGAATTGGTTGTGTATATTTATATGAACGGGTAAAGTTTATCTAAACTGTCAGCCAAATTTCAATTGGGCTATTAACTTTAATTTCATATCAATTTGGACCATAAAACTTTAATTTCATTTCAAAATTCACCACTTGATCATCTCCTAAATTGATAAAAATTGCTTAATTCATAGTCATCCTAAAATGGATCTTCTACATAATAGCTAAGTGATATACAATTTATCACTGCCCTATGTTATAAAAACATTAAATCTCTGTTTGACAATCATTAAAATAAGTTTTTTTTTTCTTTTCTTTTTGGGGAAGGCCCTGTTCTCTTTGTTATTTTCAGACTGTTTTCGATTTTCCAAAACATCGAAAATGTGTTCTCCTTCTCATTTTTTAAAATGAATTTTGGAAAAAAAAAATTGTGTTAAAAACTCAAAACATCTAAAACCACGTTTTGACCATTTTCAATACAAAAAACGTAATTTGAGTTAGGGGTGTAAGCAGTCCGGTTTTACCGATTTTTGACAATTTTTGCAAACCAAACCGTTTAGACCGGTTTGAAAAAAACTCAAACCTAAACCAAATCATTTTGAACGGTTTGAAAAAAATTCAAACCTAAACCTAATGGTTTGGTTCGGTTTTAAATCGTCGGTTTCGCCGTATATTTTTTTGTTTGTCTACTTTTATGATATTAATTCATTGGATTCAATATATATTTATATCTTACTACCAATAAATCTAAAACAAACTAAATATATCTACTGCAAGTTTAAATACCAACTAAATCAAAGTGAAATCACAATAAACTAAAATATAGTTTTTTGTTTGCTATTTTAGGTTAAAACTTTACGATAACATTACAATACAAGTCTACTAAATTACATATAAAGCCCAAAAAATAATGATGTTCTACAAGGTCTCGGATCATCATATCTAAAAAACAAAACTACTAATTAAACAAAGATAATAACCAACCATAATAATAAATCAATTGTTTGTAATATCTAAACATAACAATTACATAAATTTACTGTTGTATATTGTTACGAATTTTTTCAATTTCTCACATATACTCAAACATCAATTGTTGTCACACAGGATTCATAGTCCCAATTGTCAAACAAATGCATTCATTACATCATCATAGTATTGGATACTAGATAAATAAGAGAATCTCTAAAAATAAGATAATAAAAAATATAAACCACCCGACACAACTTTCAATGAATCATCAAATGCTTCCACTTCATCTAAGTATTGACACATCACTATAAGTTCATTCTTAATTTGCAATCTATTCTTTTCGCATATACAAGTCTCAACCATTCTTACACCTAATAAACTCCTAAAGGAATCAAGTATCCGACATCCAGTTGAGAATGCAGACTCAAAAGCAACTGTAGAAATTTGAATTCTGAAGATGAAAAGGATTTTTGATAAATTAAGTTAATTTCGAGATTATTAGATATAAATTAGAATTATATGGTAATAATAATATATATGTAATAGAAAATTATAAATTGACAAAAATATATATAAATGACAAAACTATTGAATTTTACATATTTAGATGAATTTAAAAAAATCATTATTTTTATTTTTTTATTTTTATATATTTTTTCGTCGGTCCAGTTTGATTTTAAATCCCAATTAAAATTCTCAAACCTAAATCAAACTATTTTTGATCGGTTTGGTTTGGTTCAAAATCATTTCGTTGACGGGTCCACGTGGTACCAAATCGACGATTTCTAAAATATGATTTCGATTCGATTTTCCGATTTGATGGTTTTTGATTGGATTGAAAACACAGGAAACACCATTTTCAATTTTTTTATCCCCTCTCTCCCCCCCATCTCCTGACTATTTCTGGTTTTCAATTTCTTCCACCCTAAATCCACATCTCCCTGGCCTCCGTAAACCCACATCTCCCACGGCCTCCAAAAGGACCTTTCTGACACCGGTCCACCTCCGATTTCCCATCGCTTTCCACCTTCGAGCACCTAATCCTGCCCCCTGTCCGTAGCCTCAAAATCAGGTAAAAAGGAATAAATATGTTGGGTGAAATACTAATTTAAGGCAGATAGATGAGTCTGGAACTTGATTTCATTTTTTATGGGTATTTTTGTTTGTTTATTGTTTTCCCTTTTATTTTGCCGGTGTGCAATGTGGCATAAGATTGAATTCTAAAGGATCTAGTTTGATTGGTTGGGGTCTTTGATTTTGGTTTTTCTTCTTCTTTTGTCCTACGTAATAATTTTCTTTGGTATCTTTGCAACCGCTGTTGGAAATAATATCCTACTTTAGTGCAAATGTTACATAGATCTCCATAAGTTTTGAGATATAGTACCTCTCTTAATATTGTAAAGTTAACTATGGGAAATCATTCATACACTATTTGTTTATCTCATTGTCATTGCATCACCAATTGATGGCTCTTGATGTTGCACTACACAATTTTATTAAAAGAATGGTACAACATCGTTGTCACATGCCTAAAGTATTAAGCCCCAGTTTGACACCCATTAATTTCTCTTTCTCATTCTCATTCTTCATTTCAACCACACATTCTCCAAATAAAATAATATTACACACAAATCAAAAACTTTTCATCACTTTTCCACCACACATTTTCATATCAATCACTATTCCAAAATTTCTATTTCTCCCAAAATGGGGTTCAAACAAGGGCTAAATGCATTATTGAGTAGGAGGGTGAATTATATGACTCCCCCGATAGATGTTCGGTGCAACATGATCTACATATATAAAGTCATTCATATATATGATCATGAAACCATAATACTAATGATATTTCAGCACTGTAACTTACGTAGATGTGATGTTGATATTTCCCCATCCTTGACAATATATTATTTGCATTTGCTTTTGAATTGGCGTGTATCCTTCCTATGCTGATGAATAATATAAATACATGGCAAGTAAGCATAATAAGAGGCAGATTCTGTTGTGAAATGCCTTTGGAATAAATATGTTCTGCTGTTGGCTTAAAGCTTGTGGTTGGTTTGGTGTTTGGGCTAATTTCCTTTTGTCATTTGTTCATGCAATTTCATACAAGCTAATGCTATATATTTGTATCATTAATAGGGTATCTTTGTTTTCCATTAATGCTATATATTTCCATTTTCCATCATCACACTTTACATGTACAAAGACTTATCCTTTTTCATTTGTACTCACTTTTGCTGTTGATGGTATTGTTCAATTGATATTATGCATTTCTTCTTATATTAAAAACTTGGTAGAATTTAATGGGAAAAGGAAAGAAAATATATCTTTGTACGTAGATTTTGTTGGTGTTATGCCCTAGATACAATCGATTTAGGTTGTAAACACTTTAATATGTTTAATACATTTTTGGCAAGATCTGTTATTTATTTAAATTACTTATCTAACGAATTATATTAAATAATGGAGTCCGTAGATTTAAGTCTTTGCAATTTGTTAATCACAAGGAGTTGTGATTGTGAGATACAAATTACAATATGATTGAATCTTAAATTATCCGTGGTCGTATGTAATAACGAGATACGGATATCGTTATTACGGATAGATCATCACATGTGACATTTCTTACTTATGAAGTAAGTAGTTGATCTCACAATCTAAAGTGTGGAGACACTCGAATGAACACGTGAATGTTTTGTTATAGAACAAAACATTGGAGACCCGTTGAGAGATTCTACATGGAAAACTATCTGAGTGTCAGTGGTTAATCTCTAATGTTCGGTAGTGGAATTGGTCTTTTGACTTGAGGTCATCATAGTGCCTTATGTGAGGACAGTCATGCTTTGGTGATGTCGGATGTTGCTCTGTCAAGGGGTCGCTAATACGACATCGTTCGAGTATGTCAAGAATCACATGAAGGTTGTGAATGATCAATAGATGATTCGTCACTCTTAGTTAGTAAGAGATTATGATCTACATTTTATCCAGTTAAGTTGATAATGAAATCCTTGGCCAAGGTGAACTCATAAATCGGAAAAGAGTTTTCGACTTACATTGACTTAACAGTAGGATAAAAGATACGATCGATAATTGAGATTGATACACATCCATATCTCGTAATTGATCGGATCATATTGACGAAAAGATTATAGTTTCAGGTAATCGAACAAGTTTGGTTTTGTCATGCCACGTGACATTTCCCGTCACATGTGTTGCCTTGACACATTGCTATATATCAATCTGGGACGACGAATGTGAATTGATGATAAATTAAAAGGGGTAATTTAATTTATCAATTTTGATTAGATCAAAATAATAATTCACGACGTTTGGCATTGTGATTGGGAACCTAATGGGTCACACACAAATGAGAACCAGAAGAATGCGATTTACCAATTAATTAATTGACAAATGTTGGATAGTTAATTAATTGATTTGCTTATTAATATGCCCGAATTAATTAATTGGATTAATTAATTCATGGACCGGATTCAATTATTTGATTAATTAAATATTGGACCGGGTCCATTTAAGAGACGGGTCGAGCCCGTTTGGACATATATTAATAAGCTTCTAGGGTTTGAAAAACTGTAGAGATTTTCATTATTCTTGCTAGCACAAGAAGGAAAACCCTAGCCACCATTCCTGTTCTCTGTGTGGATCACCATTGGAGGCTGGACAATTGGACAGCTTGGATTGCAGATCGTGATCATTGGAGTTTGAGAATCAGCAAAAGAGTTTGCAGAATTCATCAAAAGTATTAATTTTATCACAGCTTTTATCTAAATACAAAGCAGATCCTTGTTTGGGATTCAAAAATAATTAATTCCGCTGTGCATGCTTAAGTAGAATCCCAACAGTAGTATCAGAGCCTCCTTTGTGTTTGTTAAAAGCTGTTTTGTAGTTTGCAAAATTCAAAGGTTGATTGTTTATGTTATTTTTGAGTCTAGCAATAATGGAAAAATTGTTTTCGTCTTCAAAATTGTGTTTTGGAAAGGAAATTTTTTTTTTGGTTGAAAACATTGGATCTGAAATCCGGCCGTGGCGGAGTGGCCGCCGGCCGGGCGGGGAAGGCACCGGGCAATGGCGGCAGGAACCGGCTGCTCCAGGCAGCGCCGCCACTGTCCGGAAGTAGCAGCGAGAGTCGCTGTTGCAAATGCAGCAGCGCTCAGCAGCGAGCGCCGCTGCTGGAATACGTAGCAGCGTCGTGCGCTGCAGCAGCATCCGGTGGTGCGCCGGGTTCGCACCACCGTATTCCCGATCGCCGGCGCCGCAAATAAGGGAGGGGAAATTTTAGGGTTTTTCGAAAAGGGTGGAGGCGGGGGCTTCCTCTGCAATTTACAAAATTGCAGGCCCCGCTTGCAATTTTAAAGAAAGGGCCTGTTTGCAATTTTTGCTGAAGGACGTGTCGTGTAAATAAGATAATGGAAGGGCTTGGTTTTAATTCTGAATGATGGGTCAAATTGCAATTTTCAGAATGATTTTAAATTTAAATTTAAAAATGGTTTTAAATTTTATTTTCAAATGGTTTGACCTATAAAACTCAACTATGACCCATTTAAAATCTTATTTAAAATTGACGTATTTTTTTATATTTTTGTTAAAATTGGTTTTAACTTAAATATTAAATTTTGGCCCTAAATTGAATTTTATTTTGTTTAGGAGTTTTATCCTAAATTAAAATGTTAATTCAATTGTAATTGGAGTTGGACTCTAATTTTACATTTAATTAAAATATTGATTTTAATTATATTGTCCCGCCCTAAAATTTTTAAATAATTAGAGTTGGACTCTAATTTAATATTTAATTAGAATTTGATTTTGATTAAATTGCTTCACCCTATAATTGTGAAATTAGAGTTGGACTCTAATTTGACATTTAATTAAAATTTGATTTTAATTAAATAAGACCCGCTAATTTATTTAATTAGTTAATTTGATTAATTAATTATTTTCAATCCATTTAATCAAATGAGATTAGACGAACATTATTACTAGATTCTTGAGACATATATGCATATAATATTAGATATTATATAGGAAGGCATTTATGTGATGAATGTTTAATTAGCGGATGATTATGGACTCGACAATATGGATGTGTTGAATGGTTTATTTAATTCTTGTTGTTTTATGGGGCCTGATGTGTTGAATGGTTTATTTAATTCTTGTTGTTTTATGGGGCCTGCGAGCTCTTAATTAATTTTGGACCCGCGAGTCCGTTATTATTACAATTGTTTTGGGCCTGCGCGTCCATTGTTATTCAGGCATGCGTGCCACTAGTATAGGATACAGGTTGTGGCAAGTCTGATTGAAGATGCAAGAAATGAAGGGAACCATGGAGATGGTGCATTGATATTATCTCAATGCAATACCCCCTAGGACTTGACCAACTGGTCTTCCTGGTGGCTCGGGAAGACTAGATAGAATTAATACATAATCATCCACTCTTATATGTATGTTTATTTGCATGTTTGATGAAATGTGTACATATATATACATGATTATATTGATGAGACATTCGCATGATAAATCCCTCACTAAAATATTAAGTCAGAATTATTATTTGCCTTCCATCATTATAGTGAAAAACGAGAGTCCTAAATCGATCTTAGCTTGTTGAGTACACTCAAGACTGGTCCATTAGGGATATGTTTTGCACTATGAAATATTTGATATTTCTGAATGATGAGTTTGACTTAACTAAAATTTATCTTTTGTTGAGTACACTCAAGAAGATAAATTCTAGAGGCGTGTTAAGCTAACATATAAGATGTGTGAAGACAAAGAGTTGTCAGCTTAATGATCTGGGAATTGTATGGAGATACAATTGATAACAGTATCTACCCAAATATTTTTTTAAGGTTTGTTGAGTACACTCAAGGTCTTAATATAATAAATGGGGTCCCAACCTACTGGGAATCAAGTATGGATTCTATTAATTTATGCATGAGGGTCATAAATTTATTTTAAACAGTGGGAGCATATTTAATTTGATTAAAGTCCATATTAAATTATGCAATGCATTTTAATACATATTAATTCTTTATTTTTCGTCATTTACAGTTTTGAATCATGAGTAACTATATGAATTTGAGAGGCATATTAGATGCCAACAAACTGATCGGGCCTAATTTTCTCGATTGGCACCGCAATTTGAGAATTGTTCTCAAGCATGAGAAAATTGGTTATGTCATGGAGAAGCCCTTTCCCGAGGTACCTACTGAGGACTCGACTGAGGAAGAGGTGGCTGCTTACAATAAACACAGTGATGAAGATAACACTGCAACATGTGTGATGCTTGCAGCAATGTCACCTGAGTTGCAAAAGCAACATGAGGGTATGGATGCTTACACTATGATATTTCATCTCAAGGAGTTGTATGATGAACAGTCACGTGTGGAAAGATATGAGACTTCCAAGCAACTATACCGGTGCAAAATGGCAGAAGGATCTTCAGTCAGTGTTCATGTGCTGAAGATGATTGGCTTTATTGAGAAGTTGGCTCAATTGGGTTCTATAATGGACCATGAACTAAGTGTTGACTTGGTTCTGCAATCTCTGCCGGAGAGCTATTCACAATTTATTATGAATTTCAATATGAATAAGCTCGAGTACACACTCCCTGAGTTGCTGAACATGCTTAAGACTGTGGAGCCCAATGTCAAAGCTAGTAGTGGGCATGTCTTAGCCATTCAATCCTCCAAGGGATTTAAAAGGAAGATTAAAGGAAGTTTTAAGAAAACATCCAAGAAGGCTAAGAGCAATAACAAAGCAGTTAAAGCAAACAAGGACAATACCAAATCTGATGACCCTTGCTATCACTGTGGAGTGAAAGGTCATTGGAAAAGGAACTGCAAGGCTTACCTCGCAAGCTTGAAGGGAAAGAAGTCTTCTAAAGCTTCATCCTCAGGTATACTTGTTATTAAGGTTAATATGTCTACTTCATTAGCTTCTTGGGTATTAGATACCGGATGTGGATCTCATATTTGTATAAATATGCAGGGACTAAAGAAAAGTAGGCCACTGCAGAAAAGAGAAGTTGACCTGCGCGTGGGGAATGGAGCAAGAGTTGCTGCATTAGCTGTAGGAACATACTTCTTACCATTGCCTTCGGGCTTAGTATTAGAATTAAAGAATTGTTATTTTGTTCCCGCCATTACTAAAAATATTATTTCTATTTCATGTTTGGACATGGATGGTTTTCAATTAATGTTAAGAACAATCGTTGTTCCTTTTATCGAGATGAGATCTTTTATGGTTGTGGTGTATTACAAAATGGCATTTATATTCTTGATACTGAGTCGTCTATTATGAATATAGAAAATAAAAGGCATAAAAATGATAATCTAAATAATACATATCTTTGGCATTGCAGACTGGGTCATATAAATGAGAAACGCATTTCCAAGTTACATAGAGATGGATACTTGGGGTCAAAAGATTTTGAATTTTTTGAAAAATGCGAATCATGCCTATTAGGCAAGATGACTAAATTTCCTTTTACTGGAAAATGAGAAAGAGCTGCACAATTATTGGGTCTAATACATACTGATGTATGTGGACCGATGTCAATCACCGCCAGAGGTGGTTTCTCTTACTTCATCACATTTACTTATGATCATTCTAGATATGGTTATGTATATTTGATGAAATTCAAGCATGAAGCACTTGAAAAGTTCAAGGAATTCAAACTTGAAGTAGAGAAACAGACAGGTAGAAGTATTCTCACACTGAGATCAGATCGAGGTGGAGAATATCTAAAAGGAGAATTTTTAGATTATATGAAAGAGAATGGGATTCTCTCGCAATGGACTCCACGATATACACCACAACATAATGGTGTATCTGAACAGAGGAACCACACTTTATTAGATATGGTGCGATCAATGATGAGCCATGCAAGCCTCCCAAAATCATTTTGGGGTCATGCACTAATTGCAGCATGCTACACACTAAATCGTGTCCCATCTAAATCGGTTGACAAAACTCCATACGAGTTATGGAAAGGTAAAAGGCCCAACTTATCTCATATGAAAGTATGGGGCTGCGACGCTTATGTGAAGCGCACTGAATCGGATAAGCTTGAGGCTAAATCCGATAAATGTATATTTGTGGGATATCCAAAAGAAACTATTGGATATCAATTCTATAATCCCATTGAGAAGAAAGTGTTCATCTCAAGACATGCCATATTCCTAGAGAAAGAGTTCATTCTAGGAGAGAGTAGTGGGAGCAAATTAGAACTTGAAGAAGTTCATGAATCCACAGATACTGTTGACCAATTAGATGAACCTGAGTCTGATCTCACACCTGTTGAGGGACAAACTTTTGATCAGGGAATGGAGATTCCTGAGGACACTCCGGCTCAGCGTAAATCAAGTAGAACCATTCGACCTCCTAGAAGGTACGAATTCTCGATTACTAATCAAGTGTTATTGATCGAGGATGATGAGCCTACTAATTACGCAGAAGCAAAGTCAAGTGTTGACTCAAAGAGATGGCAGGATGCCATGGAGTCCGAAATGAACTCAATGTATGAAAACAAGGTATGGACCTTGGTCGACCCTCCTGATGGGATAAAACCCATAGGATGGAAATTGGTTTATAAGAAAAAGGTCGACGTTGATGGAAACATCCATACATACAAAGCAAGGCTAGTAGCAAAAGACTATAAACAAAGACAATGTGTTGACTTTGATGAAACCTTTTCTCTTGTAGCCATGTTGAAGTCCATCCGGATTTTACTTGCAATAGCTGCATATCATGATTATGATATATGGC
This sequence comes from Fraxinus excelsior, assembly GCA_019097785.1. Classification (NCBI taxonomy): domain Eukaryota; kingdom Viridiplantae; phylum Streptophyta; class Magnoliopsida; order Lamiales; family Oleaceae; genus Fraxinus; species Fraxinus excelsior. The sequence goes on from CM032637.1 coordinate 23,145,715, forward strand.
AAATGGATGTCAAAACTGCTTTCCTTAACGGGAACTTGCAAGAGGAAGTGTATATGACACAACCTGAAGGTTTTGAATCCAAGGAAGTCAACAAGGTATGCAAGCTTGATCGATCCATTTATGGGTTAAAGCAAGCCTCTAGGAGCTGGAATCTTCGCTTTGATGAGACAATCAAAAAGTTTGATTTTATCAAGAATGAAGATGAACCGTGTGTATACAAGAAGACAAGTGGGAGTGATGTCGTATTCCTAGTTCTATATGTAGATGACATATTATTAATGGGAAACGACATCCCAATGCTTCAATCGGTAAAATTGTGATTATCAAAGAATTTCTCCATGAAAGACATGGGAGAAGCCGCTTATATCTTAGGAATTAAGATCTATAGAGATAGATCTAAAAGATTGCTTGGCTTATCCCAGTCTCCGTACATAGATAAAATCTTGAGAAGGTTTAATATGGAAGAATCCAAAAAAGGATTATGTCCCATGTCACATGGGATTTATCTCTCAAAAGATATGTGTCCCAAAACACATGATGAGAGGAATCGCATGGATAAGATTCCTTATGCATCAGCAATAGGATCTATCATGTATGCGATGCTATGTACGAGACCAGATGTTTCATATGCTCTAAGTGTTACGAGCAGGTTTCAAGCAAATCCTGGTGAGAAACATTGGATAGCAGTTAAGAGCATTCTCAAGTACTTAAGAAGGACTAATTCTTAATTTATGGAGGAGATGAATTAAAAGTTAATGGATATACCGATGCTAGCTTCCAAACCGACAAGGATGATAGCAAATCTCAATCTGGATATGTGTTTACTCTCAACAATGGCGCGGTCAGTTGGAAAAGTTCCAAACAAGAAACAACCGCTGATTCAACAACAGAAGCCGAGTACATTGTTGCTTCTGAAGCAGCAAAGGAAGCCGTCTGGATCAAGAAGTTCATTAATGAACTTGGAGTCGGTCCTAGCAGTGTTGATCCCATACTTTTGTACTGTGATAACAATGGAGCAATCGCACAAGCGAAAGAACCAAGGTCTCATCAACGATCCAAACATGTACTGAGGCGGTACCATCTCATTAGGGAGATTGTACAAAGAAATGACGTAAAGATAGAGCGAGTTCCCACAGATGATAATATTGCAGATCCATTGACAAAGCCGTGGTCGCAGTATAAGCATGATCGTCATGTAGACTCTTATGGTATTAGATACATGAGTGATTGGATCTAGTGCAAGTGGGAGGTCTATCTAGGTATGTTCAAAACAATTTCCCTCTCTTTTACCAATTTCAGTTTTTTTTCCTCAGGGGCTTATCAGTATCATTTTAATTAAAGCAATGATTAATATCTCTGTGTCTGAGTTTGAAGTTTTTGTTGGTGTTATGCCCTAGATACAATCTATTTTGGTTGTAAACACTTTAATATGTTTAATGCATTTTTGGCAAGATCTGTTATTTATTTAAATTACTTCTCTAACGAATTATATTAAATAATAGAGTCCGTAGATTTAAGTCTTTGCAGTTTGTTAATCACAAGGAGTTGTGATTGTGAGATACAAACTACAATATGACTGAATCTTAAATTATCCGTGGTCGTATGTAATAACGAGATACGGATATCGTTATTACGGATAGACTATCACGTGTGACATTTCTTACTTGAGAAGTAAGTAGTTGATCTCACAATCTAAAGTGTGGAGACACTTGAATGAACACGTGAATGTTTTGTTATAGAATAAAATATTGGAGACCCACTGAGAGATTCCACATGGAAAACTATCTGAGTGTCAGTGGTTAATCTCTAACGTTCGGTAGTGGAATTGGTCTTTTGACTTGAGGTCATCATAGTGCCTTATGTGAGGATAGTCATGCTTTGGTGATGTCGGATGTTGCTCTGTCAAGGGTCGCTAATACGTCATCGTTCGGGTATGTCAAGAATCATATGAAGGTTGTGAATGATCAATAGATGATTCGTCACTCTTAGATAGTAAGAGATTATGATCTACATTTCATCCAGTTAAGTTGATAATGAAATCCTTGGCCAAGGTTGAACTCATAAGTTGAAAAGGAGTTTTCGACTGACATTGACTTAATAGTGGGATAAAAGATATGATCGATAATTGAGATTGACACACATCCATATCTCGTAATTGATCGGATCATATTGACGAAAAGATTATAGTTTCACGGTAATCGAACAAGTTTGGTTTTGTCATGCCACGTGACATTTCCCGTCACATGTGTTGCCCTGACACATTGCTAGATGTCAATCTGGGACGACGAATGTGAATTGGTGATAAATTAAAAGGGGTAATTTAATTTATCAATTTTGATTAGATCAAAATAATAATTCACGACGTTTGGCATCGTGATTGGGAACCTAATGGGTCACACACAAAAGAGAACCAGAAGAATGCGATTTACCAATTAATTAATTGACAAATGTTGGATAATTAATTAATTGATTTGCTTATTAATATGCCCGAATTAATTAATTAGATTAATTAATTAATGGACCGGATTCAATTATTTGACTAATTAAATATTGGACCGGGTTCAATTTAATAGACGGACCGAGCCCGTTTGGACATATACTAATAAGGTTCTAGGGTTTGAAAACTGTAGAGATTTTCATTATTCTTGCTAGCACAAGAAAGAAAACCCTAGCCACCATTCCTGTTCTCTGTGTGGATCACCATTGGAGGCTGGACAATTGGACAGCTTGGATTGCAGATCGTGATCATTGGAGTTTGAGAATCAGCAAAAGAGTTTGCAGAATTCATCAAAAGTATTAATTTTATCACAGCTTTTATCTAAATACAAAGCAGATCCTTGTTTGGGATTCAAAAATAATTAATTCCGCTGTGCATGCTTAAGTAGAATCCCAACAGTAGTATCAGAGCCTCCTTTGTGTTTGTTAAAAGCTGTTTTGTAGTTTGCAAAATTCAAAGGTTGATTGTTTATGTTATTTTTGAGTCTAGCAATAATGGAAAAATTGTTTTCGTCTTCAAAATTGTGTTTTGGAAAGGAAATTTTTTTTTTGGTTGAAAACATTGGATCTGAAATCCGGCCGTGGCGGAGTGGCCGCCGGCCGGGCGGGGAAGGCACCGGGCAATGGCGGCAGGAACCGGCTGCTCCAGGCAGCGCCGCCACTGTCCGGAAGTAGCAGCGAGAGTCGCTGTTGCAAATGCAGCAGCGCTCAGCAGCGAGCGCCGCTGCTGGAATACGTAGCAGCGTCGTGCGCTGCAGCAGCATCCGGTGGTGCGCCGGGTTCGCACCACCGTATTCCCGATCGCCGGCGCCGCAAATAAGGGAGGGGAAATTTTAGGGTTTTTCGAAAAGGGTGGAGGCGGGGGCTTCCTCTGCAATTTACAAAATTGCAGGCCCCGCTTGCAATTTTAAAGAAAGGGCCTGTTTGCAATTTTTGCTGAAGGACGTGTCGTGTAAATAAGATAATGGAAGGGCTTGGTTTTAATTCTGAATGATGGGTCAAATTGCAATTTTCAGAATGATTTTAAATTTAAATTTAAAAATGGTTTTAAATTTTATTTTCAAATGGTATGACCCATTTAAAATCTTATTTAAAATTGACGTTTTTTTTTATATTTTTGTTAAAATTGGTTTTAACTTAAATATTAAATTTTGGCCCTAAATTGAATTTTATTTTGTTTAGGAGTTTTATCCTAAATTAAAATGTTAATTCAATTGTAATTGGAGTTGGACTCTAATTTTACATTTAATTAAAATATTGATTTTAATTATATTGTCCCGCCCTAAAATTTTTAAATAATTAGAGTTGGACTCTAATTTAATATTTAATTAGAATTTGATTTTGATTAAATTGCTTCACCCTATAATTGTGAAATTAGAGTTGGACTCTAATTTGACATTTAATTAAAATTTGATTTTAATTAAATAAGACCTGCTAATTTATTTAATTAGTTAATTTGATTAATTAATTATTTTCAATCCATTTAATCAAATGAGATTAGACGAACATTATTACTAGATTCTTGAGACATATATGCATATAATATTAGATATTATATAGGAAGGCATTTATGTGATGAATGTTTAATTAGCGGATGATTATGGACTCGACAATATGGATGTGTTGAATGGTTTATTTAATTCTTGTTGTTTTATGGGGCCTGATGTGTTGAATGGTTTATTTAATTCTTGTTGTTTTATGGGGCCTGCGAGCTCTTAATTAATTTTGGACCCGCGAGTCCGTTATTATTACAATTGTTTTGGGCCTGCGCGTCCATTGTTATTCAGGCATGCGTGCCACTAGTATAGGATACAGGTTGTGGCAAGTCTGATTGAAGATGCAAGAAATGAAGGGAACCATGGAGATGGTGCATTGATATTATCTCAATGCAATACCCCCTAGGACTTGACCAACTGGTCTTCCTGGTGGCTCGGGAAGACTAGATAGAATTAATACATAATCATCCACTCTTATATGTATGTTTATTTGCATGTTTGATGAAATGTGTACATATATATACATGATTATATTGATGAGACATTCGCATGATAAATCCCTCACTAAAATATTAAGTCAGAATTATTATTTGCCTTCCATCATTATAGTGAAAAACGAGAGTCCTAAATCGATCTTAGCTTGTTGAGTACACTCAAGACTGGTCCATTAGGGATATGTTTTGCACTATGAAATATTTGATATTTCTGAATGATGAGTTTGACTTAACTAAAATTTATCTTTTGTTGAGTACACTCAAGAAGATAAATTCTAGAGGCGTGTTAAGCTAACATATAAGATGTGTGAAGACAAAGAGTTGTCAGCTTAATGATCTGGGAATTGTATGGAGATACAATTGATAACAGTATCTACCCAAATATTTTTTTAAGGTTTGTTGAGTACACTCAAGGTCTTAATATAATAAATGGGGTCCCAACCTACTGGGAATCAAGTATGGATTCTATTAATTTATGCATGAGGGTCATAAATTTATTTTAAACAGTGGGAGCATATTTAATTTGATTAAAGTCCATATTAAATTATGCAATGCATTTTAATATATATTAATTCTTTATTTTTCGTCATTTACAGTTTTGAATCATGAGTAACCATATGAATTTGAGAGGCATATTGGATGCCAACAAACTGACCGGGCCTAATTTTCTCGATTGGCACCGCAATTTGAGAATTGTTCTCAAGCATGAGAAAATTGGTTATGTCATGGAGAAGCCCTTTCCCGAGGTACCTACTGAGGACTCGACTGAGGAAGAGGTGGCTGCTTACAATAAACACAGTGATGAAGATAACACTGCAACATGTGTGATGCTTGCAGCAATGTCACCTGAGTTGCAAAAGCAACATGAGGGTATGGATGCTTACACTATGATATTTCATCTCAAGGAGTTGTATGATGAACAGTCACGTGTGGAAAGATATGAGACTTCCAAGCAACTATACCGGTGCAAAATGGCAGAAGGATCTTCAGTCAGTGTTCATGTGCTGAAGATGATTGGCTTTATTGAGAAGTTGGCTCAATTGGGTTCTATAATGGACCATGAACTAAGTGTTGACTTGGTTCTGCAATCTCTGCCGGAGAGCTATTCACAATTTATTATGAATTTCAATATGAATAAGCTCGAGTACACACTCCCTGAGTTGCTGAACATGCTTAAGACTGTGGAGCCCAATGTCAAAGCTAGTAGTGGGCATGTCTTAGCCATTCAATCCTCCAAGGGATTTAAAAGGAAGATTAAAGGAAGTTTTAAGAAAACATCCAAGAAGGCTAAGAGCAATAACAAAGCAGTTAAAGCAAACAAGGACAATACCAAATCTGATGACCCTTGCTATCACTGTGGAGTGAAAGGTCATTGGAAAAGGAACTGCAAGGCTTACCTCGCAAGCTTGAAGGGAAAGAAGTCTTCTAAAGCTTCATCCTCAGGTATACTTGTTATTAAGGTTAATATGTCTACTTCATTAGCTTCTTGGGTATTAGATACCGGATGTGGATCTCATATTTGTATAAATATGCAGGGACTAAAGAAAAGTAGGCCACTGCAGAAAAGAGAAGTTGACCTGCGCGTGGGGAATGGAGCAAGAGTTGCTGCATTAGCTGTAGGAACATACTTCTTACCATTGCCTTCGGGCTTAGTATTAGAATTAAAGAATTGTTATTTTGTTCCCGCCATTACTAAAAATATTATTTCTATTTCATGTTTGGACATGGATGGTTTTCAATTAATGTTAAGAACAATCGTTGTTCCTTTTATCGAGATGAGATCTTTTATGGTTGTGGTGTATTACAAAATGGCATTTATATTCTTGATACTGAGTCGTCTATTATGAATATAGAAAATAAAAGGCATAAAAATGATAATCTAAATAATACATATCTTTGGCATTGCAGACTGGGTCATATAAATGAGAAACGCATTTCCAAGTTACATAGAGATGGATACTTGGGGTCAAAAGATTTTGAATTTTTTGAAAAATGCGAATCATGCCTATTAGGCAAGATGACTAAATTTCCTTTTACTGGAAAATGAGAAAGAGCTGCACAATTATTGGGTCTAATACATACTGATGTATGTGGACCGATGTCAATCACCGCCAGAGGTGGTTTCTCTTACTTCATCACATTTACTTATGATCATTCTAGATATGGTTATGTATATTTGATGAAATTCAAGCATGAAGCACTTGAAAAGTTCAAGGAATTCAAACTTGAAGTAGAGAAACAGACAGGTAGAAGTATTCTCACACTGAGATCAGATCGAGGTGGAGAATATCTAAAAGGAGAATTTTTAGATTATATGAAAGAGAATGGGATTCTCTCGCAATGGACTCCACGATATACACCACAACATAATGGTGTATCTGAACAGAGGAACCACACTTTATTAGATATGGTGCGATCAATGATGAGCCATGCAAGCCTCCCAAAATCATTTTGGGGTCATGCACTAATTGCAGCATGCTACACACTAAATCGTGTCCCATCTAAATCGGTTGACAAAACTCCATACGAGTTATGGAAAGGTAAAAGGCCCAACTTATCTCATATGAAAGTATGGGGCTGTGACGCTTATGTGAAGCGCACTGAATCGGATAAGCTTGAGGCTAAATCCGATAAATGTATATTTGTGGGATATCCAAAAGAAACTATTGGATATCAATTCTATAATCCCATTGAGAAGAAAGTGTTCATCTCAAGACATGCCATATTCCTAGAGAAAGAGTTCATTCTAGGAGAGAGTAGTGGGAGCAAATTAGAACTTGAAGAAGTTCATGAATCCACAGATACTGTTGACCAATTAGATGAACCTGAGTCTGATCTCACACCTGTTGAGGGACAAACTTTTGATCAGGGAATGGAGATTCCTGAGGACACTCCGGCTCAGCGTAAATCAAGTAGAACCATTCGACCTCCTAGAAGGTACGAATTCTCGATTACTAATCAAGTGTTATTGATCGAGGATGATGAGCCTACTAATTACGCAGAAGCAAAGTCAAGTGTTGACTCAAAGAGATGGCAGGATGCCATGGAATCCGAAATGAACTCAATGTATGAAAACAAGGTATGGACCTTGGTCGACCCTCCTGATGGGATAAAACCCATAGGATGTAAATGGGTTTATAAGAAAAAGATCGACGTTGATGGAAACATCCATACATACAAAGCAAGGCTAGTAGCAAAAGACTATAAACAAAGACAATGTGTTGACTTTGATGAAACCTTTTCTCTTGTAGCCATGTTGAAGTCCATCCGGATTTTACTTGCAATAGCTGCATATCATGATTATGATATATGGCAAATGGATGTCAAAACTGCTTTCCTTAACGGGAACTTGCAAGAGGAAGTGTATATGACACAACCTGAAGGTTTTGAATCCAAGGAAGTCAACAAGGTATGCAAGCTTGATCGATCCATTTATGGGTTAAAGCAAGCCTCTAGGAGCTGGAATCTTCGCTTTGATGAGACAATCAAAAAGTTTGATTTTATCAAGAATGAAGATGAACCGTGTGTATACAAGAAGACAAGTGGGAGTGCTGTCGTATTCCTAGTTCTATATGTAGATGACATATTATTAATGGGAAACGACATCTCAATGCTTCAATCGGTAAAATTGTGGTTATCAAATAATTTATCCATGAAAGACATGGGAGAAGCCGCTTATATCTTAGGAATTAAGATCTATAGAGATAGATCTAAAAGATTGCTTGACTTATCCCAGTCTACGTACATAGATAAAATCTTGAGAAGGTTTAATATGGAAGAATCCAAAAAAGGATTATGTCCCATGTCACATGGGATTTATCTCTCAAAAGATATGTGTCCCAAAACACATGATGAGAGGAATCGCATGGATAAGATTCCTTATGCATCAGCAATAGGATCTATCATGTATGCGATGCTATGTACGAGACCAGATGTTTCATATGCTCTAAGTGTTACGAGCAGGTTTCAAGGAAACCCTGGTGAGAAACATTGGATAGCAGTTAAGAGCATTCTCAAGTACTTAAGAAGGACTAAAGATATGTTCTTAATTTATGGAGGAGATGAATTAAACGTTAATGGATATACTGATGCTAGCTTCCAATCCGACAAGGATGATAGCAAATCTCAATCTGGATATGTGTTTACTCTCAACAATGGCGCGGTCAGTTGGAAAAGTTCCAAACAAGAAACAACCGCTGATTCAACAACAGAAGCCGAGTACATTGCTGCTTCTGAAGCAGCAAAGGAAGTCGTCTGGATCAAGAAGTTCATTAATGAACTTGGAGTCGTTCCTAGCAGTGTTGGTCCCATACTTTTGTACTGTGATAACAATGGAGCAATCGCGCAAGCGAAAGAACCAAGGTCTCATCAACGATCCAAACATGTACTGAGGCGGTACCATCTCATTAGGGAGATTGTACAAAGAAATGACGTAAAGATAGAGCGAGTCCCACATATGATAATATTGCAGATCCATTGACAAAGCCGTTGTCGCAATATAAGCATGATCGTCATGTAGACTCTTATGGTATTAGATACATGAGTGATTGGATCTAGTGCAAGTGGGAGTTTGTTGGTGTTATGCCCTAGATACAATTGATTTAGGTTGTAAACACTTTAATATGTTTAATGCATTTTTGGCAAGATCTGTTATTTATTTAAATTACTTCTCTAACGAATTATATTAAATAATGGAGTCCGTAGATTTAAGTCTTTGCAATTTGTTAATCACAAGGAGTTGTGATTGTGAGATACAAATTACAATATGATTGAATCTTAAATTATCCGTGGTCGTATGTAATAACGAGATACGGATATCGTTATTATGGATAGATCATCACGTGTGACATTTCTTACTTATGAAGTAAGTAGTTGATCTCACAATCTAAAGTGTGGAGACACTCGAATGAACACGTGACTGTTTTGTTATAGAACAAAACATTGGAGACCCGTTGAGAGATTCCACATGGAAAACTATCTGAGTGTCAGTGGTTAATCTCTAATGTTCGGTAGTGGAATTGGTCTTTTGACTTGAGGTCATCATAGTGCCTTATGTGAGGACAGTCATGCTTTGGTGATGTCGGATGTTGCTCTATCAATGGGTCGCTAATACGACATCGTTCGGGTATGTCAAGAATCACATGAAGGTTGTGAACGATCAATAGAGGATTCGTCACTCTTAGATAGTAAGAGATTATGATCTACATTTCATCCGTTAAATTGATAATGAAATCCTTGGCCAAGGTGAACTCATAAGTTGGAAAAGAGTTTTCGACTTACATTGACTTAACAGTAGGATAAAAGATATGATCGATAATTGAGATTGATACACATCCATATCTCGTAATTGATCGGATCATATTGACGAAAAGATTATAGTTTCACGGTAATCGAACAAGTTTGGTTTTGTCATGCCACGTGACATTTCCCGTCACATGTGTTGCCTTGACACATTGCTAGATATCAATCTGGGACGACGAATGTGAATTGATGATAAATTAAAATGGGTAATTTAATTTATCAATTTTGATTAGATCAAAATAATAATTCACGACGTTTGGCATCGTGATTGAGAACCTAATGGGTCACACACAAATGAGAACCAGAAGAATGCGATTTACCAATTAATTAATTGACAAATGTTGGATAGTTAATTAATTGATTTGCTTATTAATATGCCCGAATTAATTAATTGGATTAATTAATTCATGGACCGGATTCAATTATTTGATTAATTAAATATTGGACCGGGTCCATTTAAGAGACGGGTCGAGCCCGTTTGGACATATATTAATAAGCTTCTAGGGTTTGAAAAACTGTAGAGATTTTCATTATTCTTGCTAGCACAAGAAGGAAAACCCTAGCCACCATTCCTGTTCTCTGTGTGGATCACCATTGGAGGCTGGACAATTGGACAGCTTGGATTGCAGATCGTGATCATTGGAGTTCGAGAATCAGCAAAAGAGTTTGCAGAATTCATCAAAGGTATTAATTCTATCACAGCTTTTATCTAAATACAAAGCAGATCCTTGTTTGGGATTTAAAAATAATTAATTCCGATGTGCATGCTTAAGTAGAATCCCAACAGATTTGATGTAGGATTGATGTAGGAGTGACTAACTTTCATTTTGGATTTCTTTCCTTCCATGACCATAAGATAACAAATCAGTTCATTCACTTGTTAATGAATACAAAAGCAAGAGATGGTTATGAATAACACATCAGTTCATTCACCTTCACAACTTCTTGGATTTTGCTAGTCCAATTTGAGAATGTTGGCAGCTTATTCAAGAGGTGGTTTGAATATAAATCCTGGGCAGGCTCAGCAAGTTTATCATCCATTGGAGCTACAGTAGCAGCAAATTCAGGCTAATGACAGTGGAGAAGATGACCCAAATACTTCTCAATGAGAGTATATATAGATAGGTAGATAGATTTTGAATTTTGAATTTGGTTAGTGATCAATTACCTGAGTAATTGTTTATTGAGTGAGCAAATTTTTAGTTTTTTATTTATTTATATATATATATATGTCCAATTATTGGATTGGAATTGATCATAGATTTCTACAATTAATGGGTTGATTTTGCAGATTTATATATATAATCGAGTTATGATGAGGGTTGATTTCATCCCATCTTATATTTGTGTGTTATTTTTACTAGTATTCACGTCTCTAATTATCTCGTGTTGTGAAAATTGGACTTGCATGACCAATTAGATTGAAAATCGAAAATTGGTCTTCAAATTTGTCGACATGCACAAATGGAACAAGGAATTTGATCTCTTATCTCCGATGGAAGGATAATCTCATAAACTTGTTTGTTCAATGTTGAAGGTTTGGTTTCGTGCAATGCCGTGGCATCAAGAAGCAATTGTTGTAAGTCAAGTACGTAACGATTTGCAAAACACAACACTCGAGTATGCGTTATTAAAGATAAGATTATGGAAGTAGCCACAATCTCCCTTGTCTACTATTACTATTGGGTAAATCCTTGATTGTCGAATCTTAATCGAATTGTCAAAACTGTGATTGTGGCCATCTATCCATTTCAAGGAGACTTATTAGACTGAGAATGGGAAAGATGAGGGCAAATATATCAAAATTTAGATCGATAGGAAATCTTTTGAAAGGGACATCTGGGACAAATGTTTAACAAATATATTTAACATTTTTGCTTCTAAAGTGTCATGTAACAATTACATGAAAGATCAATTATGGTACAACTAACAAGTACATTTTTTTTTTTTTTCAATTTAGGGGAAGAATAGGTGGAGAATAAGATGGAGTTCGAAATTGGAACTAAATTAAAATTTAGTAATCCAAATGAAATTTCGCCAAAAGTTCAGCGACCCTGGATTAAATTTACCCTTATATGAAATAACGAAGCTGCGGTTCTAGACCTACAAAAGTTGTGTTGCATTAGGGAAAATTAGAAGAAAACGAATGAAGCCAATACCTATTTTGTATTTTGTATTTTTTTTTTATAACTTCCAATCACGTGTTGCCATGTGTTGACTGAGCTGCACAAGTAGCACGATTAAGATAATATATTGATTCTAGTAAACTCGATGCCGATTAAGTATAATTGTATAAACAAAAGGAAACACGACTAAACTAAATTGGACGAAATTCTCATTCAGAGAGAGATAATTATATGATAGGATATGTATAAAGGCAGAAAGGTAAATTAATACTAACATATTTTGGGATAATTAGTAAGAATCTAATTGATTTTAATTTTTTAATGGATCTAGAATGAATTACTAAAAACAAAGCTTTCCACTAACCCACTTTCTAACTAATTGGCTCACTAATATCCTTTAAATGATGAATAATTGAATTCCACCAAAGGCCTTTCTTTCTATCCAAAATAGTAGCATAGTTGATATTTTAAACAAAATACATAATAAGAAATTTTGTGACGAATATAACAAGTATTTAACCATCATATCATAAATTAGGGTCTTCTAAAATCAATTGCAGACCCAATACAAAAGTCCAGTCATAATGGACGATGATCATTGACTGTCCACAATCAGCGATCATAAGAGGAACAACAGACCCAATTACAAAAAGAAATGGAAGTTTCAGTCCAATCCAAGCAAAAGGCCCAATTACAAAATAAAATAAAATAATAATAAATAAATAAAAATAAAAATAGAAGAGGAACATGCATGTTTGTATGTTATTATATTATAATTAAGTAAACATGATTTGCATATATTTCAAGTTAATCAAGAGTTATTTGTAAGAGATTGTGTCTGTTTGTCCAAAAAGTAGAAAATGAAATAAAGATATCTTCAGTGCCCCTGTCTAGGTTGATTAAATGGAAATTAAAATAAAAAAAGAGGAAATTGCACTAAGTGTCAATTTTTGACTTTATATTTTCAAAAATGTCACTTTTTAAAAATATTTGAAAAATTGTCAATTTTGGACATTTTTACCCTTCTAGATAAATTAAATGCCTAATACCTTCATTAAATGAGATTTGACAATGGATGAGAAATATGTACCAAACCCAAACCTAATTCTAATCCAATTTTCTTCCTTTTCGTCACATATGACTTACCTGACGATTCCTGTGACTCTCTCCATCTCCAAACTTTCAAATTTTTGAACTGGTAAGTATTTTCGAATTATGAATGATATGTGACATCCATTTTCTTGAGTACCCAAAGTACCTATTTTTGGAATTTTTAAAAATCTGAGTCCCATCCATTTTCTTGCTCCATCAGTCCATACAAACGAAAATCTTCTACACATCAAGTCTCCAACCATGGGTATAATGCATTTTAAGTTCCCTTTTCTTTATTCGCCATTCGGTGATTCCGAGAAAGTGGTAGTTTCTATATTTCCGTTGTACTATGTTTTAAATAAGAATTGATTTATATTGAACTTATAGTAGTGAAATATCTTGTTTTTAATAGTCTCTACGGGCATATGATTTGGCTTTGGGAATTGATTAATGTTATTTTATTTTATATTTACTTTAAATTCTAATTCAATGAGTAAAATTTTAGAGCAAATGAGGGGGAAGAAAGGTAATAAAAAATTCATGAACGCCCTATGTAAAAAGCTGAGACTTTTTGGGTTAGTATTTTGAAATGCAGGGTGAAAGGAATGGGGTATTATATTGTTGTTTCAGTTATTAGTGGACATAGACCATCTAGATTGGAAATTGGTAGAGAAATTAGCTCAGTTTCTATATTTGATGCTCAGATTCACTTAAAAATTATCTTTGATTATCGATTATGTAAATCTTTATTGTGATTTTATTTCTTGAAATCAAGTGTGATCAATTTTTGACTTCTATGCTTGATGGTTTTTTCGATATAGTCAATTAGTGATTAATTGGGATTTAATTTCTTGTAATCATATGTGATCAATTTCTTCTATTCTTGATGGGTTTTTTTAGTTAATTACTGAAATTTTAAATCTTAATTTCAATGTATGCTGATTCATTGTGAATTACAGAGGTAAGAAAATTGATTACTATATATATTTTGTTGGTAGTTTATTATTATTATTTTTCATATCGAAATTTCAGTGCACATAAAGTGCCATATAATATCATGAGACGAGGGGTTAAAATTGAAGTTTCATTGAAGTAAGAGATGTTGCACTCCATACATAGTCCTTAAAATCGTTACTTGATGTAGGTTCTCTTATATAGTTGCTGTAATTTTCCTTACCCATCAAAGTCGGCATCAATGGGAAAGTTTTCTGTTGTTTGTTACGTTGCTTGTTCCCTCCTACCAGTTCAGAGGATAAGAAATTCTGCATTATAATTGGCATTCATTTTCTGTATGTACACTTGCATAGTTTTCTTGCATCCAGTAACATACATTATGAAGTTCGTTTGTTGTCCTTAAATATCCATGTATGTTTTTTGAAACTAAGCTAAGCTTTTCAGAAATGATAAAGCGATGTGTGAACTAAGAGGTGATTTCCTTTTGAAAAGTTCATCACCATGAACTGTTGTTTCAGACAGTTCACCGCAATAATTCTCAGCAGATAGGAGACTAATAACAGATGAACTGTTAAGATCCGAAAGATCGTGTCAATTTTCTTGACACTTGACAGTTCTACAAGTGGAACGTTGGTTGATCGGAGCATAATATTTGCGATCCGCAATATCATGTACGATATAATTGTGCACCACATGTTTTTCATTTCTTTTCGTCAATCTAAATATATTGTTTCAGGTATTATGATTTTCGTACCAATGTTGATATGCAATTGTGTGAACTTATATGATGTTCGTATTATCCCGTTTACAACCTACGTTTGGTGACAACATGTATGCAATATATGTTGCCATTTGAACAAGTATATTTGTGTGTCCCTTTGGTCTACACTGAACTAGGTTATAGTTTAAGACATTTAATAATTTGTAGGTTTAAAAATGATGCTGGTATTCAATATGTGCATGAAATAAAAATTAATTTGTAGATTCTACTTTCTGTTCATAACTGACTGTTTATTAATCTTTCTCAGGGTATTCGAGTCGTGCTTAACTTGAGACTGGCCCTTGACCTGCACAACATCGCAGAGGTTTTGTTGTCCACTATCTAATTATAGTGGTATTTTGTATTGATGTGGTGGTCTTTCACTATCCATAGCAATTCTTCAGGCTGAAAATGTTGTTTCAGTAAATTCAGTTCGATTTGGATAACTGAATTTGGATTCGTAATCTTGTAAACGGAAGACAATTTTTATGTTCTGTGTTACGATTGCTTTGTGGTGATGCCAACATTTTGTCTCGGTGAACATTATTTTAAGTTAGCAACGTTACAATTGTCTCATCTCATTTTCTTTCACTTAGCTGCAGTATCTCAATTATATTGCACCTTTTAATATTACACACACACACACACACACACACACACACACAAAAAAGCTTCCAGTGAAAGTTTTGGTTATATTAAAATTGATCTTTCCGGCTGCAAACATACTAAAACAACTTCCAATCATGCAAACCCAAGTAATATTAATTGTGCCATGCAAAGTTTTATAAGTCCAATTGAAAACTGTGCTAGCACTTTTACTCCAATGTCTTAATGGTAATTGATTGCCAACAAGAACATGCAATATATTGTGAGGAGAAAAATAGTATGTAGTAGTGACTTTTACAATCTCATAAATTATGTACAAAGTCAAATTCAAAATGGTACAATTACATCTTAAATTATCACACCAATTGGTTGTCAAATTAAGTTCTAGATGTGATTAGGTGGTTGAGTAATAAATACCCATACTTCCAAATCTTCAAAGTGGATTATAAATAGAAGCATCAATGAGTTCCTTAGACTTGAAAAACCTCATAAGCTTTGTCAAGCTGTATTTAATTTCAAGTAGAACAATAGTTTCACCAAACGCATTTTCATACTACTAATGTCTTTGTCCGTAGAAAGCAACGAACCGTTCGATGAGGATGAATGGTGGGCGAATGTTGCACCTCAAGAGACTATTGTCATAAGCTCGAATGATTTCGATAACGACAGTGCGGTAGAAAGTTCAGCCGTCGACAACGAATGAAGTCGAGGAAGTTGCACTTAGTTGTGTATAAATGAATAAATGTCTCTTTTGTAGTTACTTTGTCTGGGATGGTCGTATGTGCAATTCAGTTTGTAGTCCGTGCCAACTGTCAAGAATGACAAAGATAATCTGTCGGGAACGACATTTGAATTGTCAGGTTTTCATGTGTTACATTTTGTACGATGTCCCAACTGTTGAGAATGATAGAGACAATCTGTTGGGAACGACATATGAACTGTCGGGGTTTTGATTTGTTAGTTTCATTTTGTAGTCGTCCCAACTGTCGCGAACGACTGAAGGAAACGGTCGAGAACTACAGATGAAGTGTCGAATGATTTGTCAGTTGTAATCTCGATGAATTCATATTTTAGTTGTGAACGTATCATAATGTGTACTACCGCCTACAAACTATAATGGATGTTGAATGGTTAAGTAAGTTCAAAATATTAATGCAAGTTGAAAACGATAACATGCGAAGATAAAGAGTAAGAAGGACATGCAAACCATGATGAGTATAAAATGATGAAACATTGCTATCATCGAACAATGTGCTCGATGACGTATTCGACGACATGATGTGGTATGAAGATTCATCTGATGAGGATGAATGGTGGGCCAACGTTGCACCTCAATACATTATTGTCATAAGCTCCGATGACGATAGTGAGGGAGAAAGTTCAACATTCGACAACGAATGAGGTCCGAGGAAGTATCACTTAGTTGTGTATAAATGAATAAATGCCTCTTTTGTAGTCACATTTGGTTAGGATGGTCGTATGTGTAATTTAGTTTGTAGTCCGTCCCAACTATTGAGAACGACAGAGACAATCTATCGGGAACGACATTTGAACTGTCGGGTAATGATGTGTTAGTTACATTTTGTAGTCGTCCCAACTATCGCGAACGATTGAAGGAAACTGTTGGGAACTACAGATGAAGTGTCGAATGAATTCTGTTGTAATATCGATGAATCCATATTTTAGGTATGAACGTATTATAATGTCTACCAATTTGAACAAACTATAATGGATGTTGAGTCGTTAAGTAAGTTCGAAATATTAATAATGCAAGTTGAAAACAATAACATGCGAATATAAAGAGTACGAACGACATGCAAACCATAAGGAGTATAAAATGATGACATGTTCATAATGTACAACGCCATTATGAATTGCATTTAACATACTACATCAACGACTTTTGGAGATAAAGCCTTTTTACAGCGGTTGTGTTACAACGGGTTGGTAACATGTTGTCCGGTTATGATCAGCTTGACCGCATCGTTGTTCAGATTAACAAATTATTCCACATACGACACGATGAATCTTAAATGATTACTTATACCTGAAACATTAGAATGCAATGGTAAGAATGTGCCACACAATAAATATGTTTACATTTGATAATATGAATGTGGAACTTTCGAATATTGAAATTCATGAAGTGACATAAGGGGAAATCAAGTATATGTTAACAGTTTGCATCTATTGAATTCGACAGTTAAATTGTTTTTCCCGACAGTTCATAAATCTCGGGTTCGACAGATCAACATAACTATTACATAGATGAACTGCAAGAACTGTCGGGAAACTTGAAAATAATAATGGTGATAATCAATTCTCAACTATCAAATGAAAACATCTTCTCATTAATAAATAATTCAATGCTTCATTAAATATGAAAAATCCTTCATTTTTGTAGATGAGATTAATTTTTTTTTGAGTGGTGCTAGTGGTACATTAGGGGAGCCATAATGGTGTCCATAATGGACACATGGCTCCCCCCTATTGGAAGGTGTGCTGGTGGGCCAGCACACCTTCCAATAGGGGGGAGCCATGTGTCCATTATGGATACCATTATGGCTCCCTTAATGTACAAGAAGAATTATTCTTTTTTTTTATCCTCCACAAACATTTCAAAAACCAAACAAATCAATGAATAATATTTCAAGAATTTCTCCCATTGAATTTTACCATATTGTATTTACATCGAAAAAATAATAATATATAAAGATAAAATTATTAACAATTTGTAATGGCTAACCTCTCAAAATGGATGATGAATTCACTAATAATGTTTTCTTAATCAAAGAATGAAGAAGATGGAGAAGAAGTTAGGGTTTGTGAATTGGGAAGAAGAGTGTGTGATGAGGTTAATATTTCAAATTCTTTAATCTTTTTTCTTTTAAAGAAAACTCAATTTATTCAATTATAATATACATATAAACAATTTTTATAATATTTAAAGTAAATAATCACATCATCATATTAATTGCATTCAAATCAAACCCATCAAGCATTAAATGCTCCTCAAAAGGTGCTATTAAGGGTAATTTGAACATTTTGAAGCAAAAAATTGACATTTTTGCTCATATAAAGTGAAAATGATAATTTTTTTTTGAGATTTTCAAATTTGGTGACATTTATGAAAATTCCCCATAAAAAAATGATCGTTGGAGCCAATATATCACTATTTTATTCCACAAATTTCTAACTACTTTTCTGACTATATGTCGTACCCATAATTCATTGTTTGCTCATATTCCAAATTTGCGCTCAAAATGAATTCACTTTTTGGGCCGGTCAAATATTGCCGCCAAAAATGAAAAGGGCATAATGGACTCTTGGTTTATTTTAAAGTACCGTGCTTTCCGAAAATTGGCAGAACTTTGGCTGTATAAGAGTCAAGCAACTCTCATTCTCTCTCTCTCTCTCTCTCTCTCTCTCTCTCTCTCTCTCTCTCTCTCTTGCACACACAAAAGAAAATAAAATAAATTGAATTAAATATTCTTAATTTAGCTCTTGTACTTAATTTGACTAGAACTAAAATTATCCTTCTCCCTCTATATAAACCTCTCCAATTCGATTCTCTCTCCTCATCCTTCTTCTCTCCTTTGTGTGTTAATAATGGCGGGAACCCAACATAAATGCCAACGAGAAGAATCTCGTAAAGAAAAAGCAGAAGCTAGTGGCAAGCTAAACCCTCGCCTCTCCGGCTCTCCCGTACCGGTCTCATTCTTTCCCAACAGTATGACACTTGCAATCGCGTCCTCTCGCCGAGTGCTGGATCCGCCATTGTCTAAAATATTTATACAACGTGACAATAGCTATTGGAGTTGTAGGAATGATACAACCATTCTCCTATGTCTAGTTTCTTGGATTCGAGATGATTAAACAAGTTATGGGTCAATAGAAGCAAAAATATATAGATCAAGTTTGACGTTGGAACGGCAAACCTTCCACTTCTCAATTGCTAGCTTATTTATTTTGAGACAGTTGCAACGAAGGTTGCCATTCCAACTTTAGTGATGCCAGAGCAGTGAACCATGACTCTAAATTAGAGTCAATCTCCTAGCTATATAGCCGAGACTCACATCAGTTATTTGTGGACAATGTGACAACACCAATCCTTTAGTAATGGACGACCTGTAAGTATTATGTCATAAGTCCAATCGATTTTGGACGAAAAGCCTTTTAATATGATTAACGAATTTTATTTATGGTAGGTTTATTATTTAATTGAATTAGTATTCTAATTAATTAAATTAGTGGATTCCATAAATTCAATTTTTGGTAACTTGTTAATAACATAGAGTTGTGATTGTGAGTAACAAAATTAATCTTAAGTTATCCATGATCGTAAGTAGTAATGAAATATGGATATCGTTATTATGAATAAACTAGTACTTGTGGCTTTTCTCACTTATGAAGTGAGTAATTGATCACACAATCTAAAATGTAGTGGCATTTAAATGAACGTGTTGATATTTTATTAAGATAACAAAGTAATGAAGACTTGATGGAGAGATTCCATATATATAACAATCTTAACGTTAGTGGTTAATCTCTAACGTTCATTAGTAAAATTATGACTGTGTTTCATTCGGTTATGTTGGTACTGAAATCCTTGGCCAAGATAAGTACGAAAGTCGAAAAGAGTTCTGATCATTATTAATTTAAAAGTGGGACGGAAGATATAATCGATATCTTGTAATTGATCACATCATATTGATGAATGAATTATATGCTTGTGTTTGACACCCATTTTGGGGAAGAATAAATTCTGTAATAGTGATTGATGAAAGAATGTGCAGTTAAAAAGTAAAAAGATTTTTTAGGTTTATGTGTAATATTATTTTATCAATAGAATATATGGTTAAAATGAAGGGAAAAAAAAAAGAGAAATAGAAGGGGTGTCAAACAATGGCATAATTTCACGATAAATGTACAATTTTGATTTTATCACACCATGTGACATCTCTGGTCACATATTTTTTTGTGACACATTGTTAGATGTCAATTTGGAACGATGAATGTGAATTAACTAATCTAGTTGAATTGATGAAAATTTAAAAAGGGATTTGAATTTATCTTATTTTGATTAGATCAAAATAATAATTCACATCGTCCCATATCGAGATCCATCACCAAATGGGTCATATATAGAAGGATGGACTAGAAGAATAATATTATGAATTAATTAGTTGACAAGTGTTGGACGTTTGTAAAATTAATTAATTTGATTGTTTATCGATGAGTTTGAGTTAATTGATTGAATTAATTAATTGATAGTCCGATTTATGTTTAATAGGTGTATGAAGTAGATATAAATTTTTATTAATAAGCAGTTAGGGTTTAACAATTCATAACATATCACACAATATCATAATCATGATGGCACAAGAAAGAGAAACTCTAATCTCTCATTATTGTTATCTTGTGTGGATTACTATCGGAGGTTGAACAATTAGACCACTATGGTGTGAAAAGATAACGATTCACAAAGGCTTGCAAAGATCGTGATTGTTCATGATCAAGATTCTCAAAAAAGTTATACGAATTTACTGAAGGTATAATTCTAATAACAATTTATATCAAGAAGATTCTTGAAAGGAATTGAAATTATTTTTAAATTATGCCGTGCATGTATAAATAAATTCTTTACACAACATTCACCTAATGCCACCATTGCCTTATTCCCAAGGTTCTGTAAAGTTGATTAATGATGAGTCTAGACTAATGCAAGGGCATGAAAAATAAAAATGTTTTTATCTGTTTGGCATACCTAAATCACTGATGATATATCCTTGGTTTATATTTTACGCAGTCATGATATCCAAAGCATGGTGGATCCACACTCAAATTTATAAGCAACATCTTAAACTATTGATATTTACTACTAAAAATGCTGTAAGCGGTTGTATCGTATAATCTTCAAACCTCTCAACATGGCTAAAGAATTCACCCATGGATTTGTGCATTAAAGGTCACATTGAAAGATCACAATCTTCATTTTACTAGCATTAGAACATCTCTAATACAAATTTAAAGGGAAATTTAAATGACCAAAATATATATTTCGAAAATATGAATATATCTAACTGTAGCAATATTCTCGAAAATGTAGAAAGATTGATCTCTAGGACTTGTGCCCTTTCTTAAAAGTCGACTAAGTAGGTGATGCTAGGTGATATAAGTAATTGACGTGATGACCAATCGGACGAGGACGGTCGATCGAATATCATGAGGGTTGACCGACACGACAATGGTCGATCGGCCATTGGTGTGGCCGACCATTGGGAAGCTCAATCGACCACCCTATCTCTTAATTGTTTGGACATTTTTACATTTATTGATAACCCATTGACAACCTCTGATCCTTTAACCATCTAGTAAGAGGAGATTAACCACTAGACACATAGATGTAAATCGCTTGGTAGTTACATGGCAGCAAGACACCTATAAATATCCCAAAGTCGTACTAGGTATGAGGGATCTTTATACCACATCTTCGAGTTATCTTCCTTTTTCATTTAAAAGTTATAATTATCTACACAAATGTGATCATTGACTCATGTAGGAGGTACAATAGGGGAGAAATTCTCAACCTCTTTTTCTAGATATTTCATTGGTCATCGAAGTAGTAAAAGCCACCTTGTTTTTGTTAAGGAAGTTGAAAGGTTGAGTAGCTATTATTTCATTGGCAGAGGTATCTTGCCAGTGCATTTTCCTTTCTCCTTATGTGTTGCTTTTCTCTTCTTTGAGGCTGCATGGGAAAATCCCTCATAAATCTTAGGCTCGGATAGTAAGTTCAATACTCTTGCAAAGTTAAAATCCATATTTGCATACATACAACAAAATTTAACAAACACAAGATATAAGAAAAAGAATATTCACATAGCAAAAGTAAAGGCAACAAACAAAAGAAAGCCTACTAGTGGATTGACCAATTCCCATCATCAACATGTTCCTCGAAGTGTGATCCCTTCTTATCAGTAAAAAAGGGAGCAATTTTTCCCCTAAAAATCGCCCAAAATGCCCTCAAATCCCGGCGAGCTACGGCCTCCCAAACCATCGGACTTAGGTACTGGTGGAAAGCCCTTGTCTTCCTCGTCAATTCCATTACAAGAACTCCACCTAACTCCTAGTATTTCATCAGATACAAGCATTCAAAGTTCGCTGGCAGAAAAACTCAAAATGCCGGAATCCGATCGGGCGACCACCAATCTGATCGGAACTCACCACTGGCATCTTCCCTATCCCTGAACGACCTTTCCTATGCCAAAATTCGGGCTCTATGCGATAAAATTGGGTCTGATGAATTTCCCTTGCTCCAAATGGTCAATTCACTTAGGAGAAATGCTACTGTTGATGGAAAAATGATGGGTCAACATTCAATTGCGCCAATTAATATCCAAAATGTGGATTTCGGTTTGCTAAAGGTTCGTGATCATGAAGCCAAATTTTCTCATTCAATTGATGGTATTTGTGCTATTTTTGCTCCAAATCCAATCACAACAAATACAATTAGGGTCCAAAAAAGTATGGATGAAATTCCAATTGATAGAATCGATGCTCTACTGAATCCCAATTTGATTTCTCAAGTCAGAACAGTTGAACCCCAACCAAGTTCAAATTCTAGTAAATGCATTTCTACAATTGTTGTGGTACTACCACCAGTGACTACGACTCATGCCACTACTCTTCCAGCATTTGTTTTCCCGATCAACAACTCAGCGAATCTTATCGCCAATTTTGAACCTTATTCTTGGCCAAAACTCAAAACTAACGGTGTTGCTTCTCTTCCTACCAATGGACTTCAGAATCAACATCAACAGGCTATACAATGGGTACCAATACTCATCCACCATTGGTTACTGACACTCGTTTTGGCTCGGTCTCATCCAGACCATCCATTAATCCTTTTGGTGCCCCAATTACTACCCAGGCCCCTAAGTCATATGCAGTTACTGTTAATAACAAGCCTATTGTGAGTCGGGCTAAAAGGAGCCAGATGAAATCATTTGCTTTGGTACTTCGTGCTCTTCAGGACTCTAGAGATCACATGCTGGTTTTTAAAGAACCATACATCTACCATGGTGAGCCTGCTATATTTTTCGAAGAGTCAGATGAACTGTTTCTTGCGGAGGCCTACAGGTTCACACTTATAGGTAAATTTATTCACCGTAAACCCTCTATGGCCAAGGTACGTGACAACATTATGCGCTTTGGATTTATTGGTGATTATGAGATTGGCTTAATTGATTATGTACACATTATTATTCACATTGCGCACGAGGATGATTACTCACGATTATTCCTCAAATCAACTTGGTCTATTGATGGTTATCCTATGAGGGTTTTCAAGTAGACTCCTAGTTTTAGCCCATATTATGAGGTCCATATTGCTCCAATGTGGGTTTCATTCCCCCTACTCCCTATTCACTTTCGTGCTAAGAGCGCATTATTTGCTATAGCTAAGGATATTGGGCTTTCGCTTCATATTTACGAATCCACTTCTAATCTTCAATGACCCAGTGAAGCGAGAGTTTGTATTGAGATTGACCTAGAATGTAAACTCCCTGATCGGGTATGGATTGAGAGGGAGAAGAGGGAAGGATATTGGCATCCCGTTATATATGATAAGGTGCTTGACTTTTGCTTCAGATATAGACATTTTGGACATAAGGATGATAAATGTTGTAGTAGTTCGCATGCTGCTTCACCACATGTGGCACCCATAGCTATTGACCATACTTCTAGGGCTCCCCTAGTTTTGGCTAAGGATAAGGGTAAGGCTAAAGAGACTGCAACTCTTCCTCGTCGAGATGGACACCGGTTAAGCGAAATCAGAAGAGACATGATGGAACTTCCAAAAATATTACTTCTATTCCTCTTAGTATCTCGATCACCACAGTTATTGCCTATCAGACAGTTACTACTTTCACTACCCCACTTGTTACTAGTACTATTGATCCACAGATTCCTACCTCTTTACCTCCGGATCATTTGACATTTGTTCCCACTCGAACAAGTTATCATAGCCAACTAGTTTCCACAATAGATAAAACAACCAGTTGTTCAATCTTCGGATCCGATCAGCAGTACTCCTATGATAGGTAGTTCTTTATACTTTGATCTTCTTTCAGAGGATATGTTGGAGAGGCCACGGGACTCGATTGGTTTGGAAGTGCTAATTTCACCTACACATTGTCAACATAATTTAGAGGCTTTCTTATCTTCAGATCAGTCCGATTCTAATGTTTTTTCTCATATCGAAATTCATCATCAAGGTCCATACTGTCGTTCCTCGGCTGATGACTTGGTAGGCATGACTAGTAGGATAGAGGATGATGGTTTTGTCCCAGTTAGTCGAAAAAGAAATGCGAAAGCCGTCAATACTTTCATTCCTAGGAGTCGGTCATATGATACCTCTTTACCATATCCATATGAGTACCATCATATGGAATGCGAGAGGTGTAGCTAGTGTTGCTACTCGTCGGTGCCTAAAGAAACTTATTCAGCTTCATCATGTTTATCTCTTGGTTATTTTGGAGCCTTTTGTTTTCAGCATAGATTTGAAGATATTCGACGTTATCTACGCTTTGACAAGGGAGTTCAAAATGTGTCGAACAAGATCTGGTTTTTTTGGAACACGGGTACTACTATTACTGTTATTGTTGATCATCCTCAGTTCCTTCACGTTAGGGTTGAGGATCCTAGACTAGTGCGTCCTATCTATCTGACTCATGTCTATGCTTTATGTAACGTATCTTTCAGGAGGGATTTGTGGGAAGGTCTTCACCACATTTCCCTCTATATGGACGACCCTTGGTTAATTAGAGGAGACTTCAACGTTATTACGTATGATGGTGAGCGTATTGGTCATAATACTCGTGATCGAGGCACTATTGTTTTCTCTGATATGATGTTAGATTGTGGTTTAGAGGATATTGGTTTCCTTGGAAATTGGTATACTTGGTCCAATGGTCGAGTTAGAAAAAGACTGATAGGGAACTCATTAATTCTACCACTATCGCTTTCTGTCGACAGCTTACTGTTAGGCACTTGAATCAGACTTCATCTGATCATTCTCCTTTATTACTTCAGTAGGTTTTTTATGATGATTTGGGGCCTAGACCTTTTAGATTCCTCAACGTTTGGACTAAGTATCATGATTTTCCATCATTTGTCACTCAGAAGTGGTCCCTCTCTACACATCTTATGGGGATGGATGCTCTTTAGGATAAGTTCTTTAGGCTGAAACAGAGCTTACGTTGGTGGATTCGACATGTGTTTAGAGATATTTTCCAATGGGTGCGTGATGCTGAGGATATGGTGGATGAGGCTGAGATTGTATATGATAGAGTCCATATACCGGAGCATTGTGACCTATTACATCATGCACATGCGATTTTGAATCGAACCTATCTATCCAAAAAGGCTTTTGGAAGCAAAAAGCTGGTTCACGGTGGGTATGTGAAGGAGATCACAATACTCGTTATTTCTATGCGATGATTCAAAGACGTATGATCAAATCGTGTATTAGGTTCATCAGGACACAAATAGGGGTTGTCTTAGCAAATCCTGATGACATTCAGTCTTCTGTTATTGCATTGTACCAGGATCTTCTATCTACTCATACACAGCCGTTGAACCCCATTCGTTCTGATATCAACCCTAGGCTTTTGACGGAAGATGATAATTTGGCAATAAACTGCATCCCTTTGATTTATGAGGTTTGGGAGGCGGTGTTTAATATAGATGCTGACAGTGCTGCCGACCTGATGAATTTTCATCCCTATTCTTCCAACATTGGTGGGACATTATTCAGGACGATGTATATAGGACAGTCTTGGTACTTCTTTGACGTCGGCCATCTTCCTCGGGGTTTTGCCGCTACCATTATTTCTTACTCTCTAAGAGGGGCGGTGCTTTTAGATAGACCGACTTCAGACCTATCAGATTATATACTGTGTTCAATAAGCTTATTACTAAGTTGTTGAACACCAAATTGAGTACTTTGTTACCACGCATTATCTCTCCACAAAAGAGTGCGTTCATTCCTGGTCGCCTAATTGGGGACAATGTTCTTTTGGTTCAAGAGCTTCTCCATACTTTGGATGATAGAATGCGAGGGGGTAATGCTATGCTGAAACTTGACATGATTAAAGCATATGATCGTATGGATTGGAACTTCATTTATTCTATATTAGAGGCATTTGGTTTTGATCGGATCTAGATCATTGTGACTCAAACTATCCACTTTAACCCCATGAGGTGGGACGACTTGTTCAGGCTCATCCAACAACTACAGAGGTCTCTTGTCAGTGCATTTTCCTTTTTCCTTATCCATCGCTTTTCTATTCTTTGAGAGTGTAGGAAAAATCCCCCCTCCCCCACTACTTTTGCGCTCAGGTAGGGAGCTCAACTCTCATGCTAAGTCAAAATCCATAACTACATAAACTCTATCACTGACTTTCATGCCAGAGGTACAACAGGAGAGATAGTTCTAGCCTTTTTTACATGTACTTCATTAGTCAACGAAGTAGCAGAAGTCACCTTGTTCCATCAAGGAAATCGAATGGTTAAGTAGCTTTTATTTTATTGGTAAAGGTCTTGCCAGTGCATTTACCTTTCCTTTTATTTGTGGCTTTTCTCTTCTTTGAGGGTACACGGGAAAATCCCTTATCATTCTCGAGTTCAAGTAGTCAGCTCAATACTCTTGCCTAGTCAAAATCTATATTTGCATACATACAACAAAATTTTTCAAACACAAGATATAAGAAAAAGAATATGCACTAGAGACAAAGTAACGGCAATAAGGGAAAGCCTAACTTGACCAACCCCAACATCAACATGTTCATCATGGTTAATACATGAGATAGAATGCGTGCATGAGGCCATAGGTGAATCAACTGTCGTATCTGGTCTTCTAAAAGTGGAGTACACTCTACGGGACTGTTAAAAAGATGAATTTGGGGATTTTCCAATGAATATTGGCTTTGGAAGGCCGAAAGAAAAAGAATCGAAACTTCCATCCACTATTGAAATTCTTATACTTAGAAAAACGTAGAGGAATCCTAGTAGTGAAGTAGACAAAAGTGTTGTACTCTGGCAGGCTATGTAACTCAAAGACACATCTAAAGAGCTTGATAATTGGAACAATCTTTTCACTGAGGCAAATGTACAAGAAATATAGTGCTTTCCTCCATGCATTGGAATTTATCTAACTAAGAGTGAGATAAATTTTATTGCAAATTGAGATAAGATTCTTCTTTGGACTTGAAGGCTCTATACACATAATCATCAACACGAGTATATATATCATGCAATTGACTCAATTTGGCTGAAGAATTATAAGAGCTACTGAGCTAGGTCCCTTTGGTATGTCAAGGACCACCCCTTACCTGTCGAACCTGCCTCAATTCCAAAATTTTGATTAGGAGATTTAAAAGAACTAATGTGAGTTTTAAGAGTACCTGCGTAGAATATACTAGAAATATTGAAATACGATGGATGACCACCATGCTAGGAGGTTGATCGACCATCCCCATTGGGCTGGTCAATCAACCATCCTCATTGGGATTTGTCGATCGACCAACAGATGTGCTGGCCGATCAACCAGTCCTCACGTTGTCTATCGGCCCATTAATAGATGGGTTGGTCAACTCTCTCCCACTCTTGTTCTCACTCTTACTTTCATCCCCACTACTTGAACAAGGTATTTGATGTAGAAAAAGAAGATTTTGAAATTTCTTGGCTAGAACAAGAAGATAGTACTACTTTATACATAAAAATGGAATGGGATTATGCCAAAAGGAAAGAATTTTATGAAAGAGAGAGGGGATGAAGAAACTACCTTGAAGATGAAGGAGGCACCTAGAATTTGCAAGGAAGACAAAAGGTTAACAAACTTTTTGGGGAGAAACTTTTTCCCGTAAATGAATTCTCTTACGGGTCTCCAAGTGCCAAAAGTGATCGAGCCTATAGTCTTCTGCTCTTTGGTGTAGTCGACCCACTTGCGTCCCATCAAATGGCAATACTTGATGGGTAGATTTAAAATAAAACTCTCGAAATATGAAATCGCTCTTAAAATATAAGTGAATGGAAATGTTATCTCTTAATGATAACTGTCTTCAAGATGTAGAGGGGTTAGTGATACTAGGTGATATAAGTAACTGACGCGATGACCAATCGAACGAGGATGGTTAATCGACTACCATGGTGCTCGACCAACCATTGGTGTGGCCAACCACTAGGAAGCTTGATCGACCATATTTCTCAATCTTCTAGACATTTTTTCTTTGATTTTTAATCGTCTAGTGGTTACCTCTGGTCCTCTTAACCGTCGAGTAAGTGGAAATTAATCACTAGACACATGGATGGCAACTGCTTGATAGTTGCATGGCAGTAAGACACCAATAAATATCCCCCAAAGGCGTACCAGGTATGAAGCGTGACGTGCGCCGATGGTAGATGCTGACTAGATGTCAGATCCACCACCAAAGCTGACTATGAGTTGCTACAAAATATCAAATATCACATGTTTATGAAAAATAGCGTAATGGGCACAAAATAAATATCTTATGCTCTCCCAAAAATGCACCATGTCGTGTGGCTATAACTCTGAAATCATCAGGCTCCACAATCTATTAAGAACCAATACTACCTGTAAGGAAAATGGTAGAAAAATATATGAGCTAATAGCTCAGTGAGTGGAGAAGTTCAAAAATAATTATACATTTCCATTTATACATTTTTATCAACCTCAAGCTTATATAATTTAACAATCCACAACATAACAACATATAATAATAATAACAACAAAAAGTGAGATATCTCATAACGCTGAAAAATGTCATCTCATAATCATGATATAATCATCAACTCAAATCCATATCATCATATCATCTCATCACATGTAATCAACCAAAAATGTACCCTCTGATTGAAATCAATAATCCGCCCCTCGGGCTAATTACTTTCGTCACGACCCGTAGGCCCCTCCGTGATCGAAAATGGGTCTCAAAGACCTCTTATAATCAATAATAGAACACGCACAAGGCCACTCAGTGAACTATAGATACACGATCAGACCCCTTCATCCACAGTCAATACCCCTCAGTGTAGTATAGAACACGGCCAAGGCTACTCCGTGAACTAGAATAAATAGACAATCATGGGTACTTTTCTGGTTGATCTCAATATCACGTGTCACGTTTCAAGTCACAAATAATCCATACACAATCTTTAAAATCCATACAAACCATAATGAAGGAATATTTCCAAGTCAATCATGTAATTGTACAATTAATTCACTTAATTGCACAAAATGAATAATAATATAATTAATTAGCAATACTTGGAAAATACTTTAGTTTTTCCACTCACAAACTATTTACTGGACGATTTGTTTGGTTGGTAGGCTGTCTCGATCTCTGCGCTACCTCCTGATAGCATAATACATTTATTCGGTCAAAACTTCATTTACAATCTTAATAAGAATAATAAGATAACAATTTCACTTCTCTTTGCCAATTTACCTACCCAATTACCAAATATATTAAATTCATTATTCACCACATGTATAACCCCCATATATAATTTAGTTCAATACTTAACTTTTATGTTTATCATTTAGTTTCATTAAACTTGACAAATTTGAGGAAAATCAAGTTTTGACAAAAACAGCACTAAAATTCCAAAATTTAGAAATCTGTCACCTATTTTAATATGCTGAAAATTACTGCAAACTATGGACAGAAATAGCACTTTCTGGAAATAATTTTAAAAATAGCATTTGCTCATGATTTTGTCCAAAAAATGCCAAAAAATGGAAAATTCCAACCTCAAATCCCTAATTTAAGTATTTAACATCATATACTCAAAAGAAAATCAAAGAATATGCTATAATTTCACAAACCCACTTCCAAGTTGCTACTTTCTTCAACTACAATATGCAATTAACCATTTTCTTTGCTATCTCCCAATTTAAAACTTCAAATAAACATCAATAACTTCTTATTCTTGTTGAATTTCGAATTTAGGAACACTTTCTATAAACCCTAAAATCTAAAGTCATTAGGAAATAAATAGAATTTAGGCTTACCTTCAAGAATTGACAAAGGAATTGGAGATGGTAGCCTAATTTCTTCCCTTTTTTTTTCCTCTTTTTCCCTCTTTTTTCCCTTTCCTTTCTCTCTTTTTTTTTCTCCCTTAACCGATTTCTTCTCTGCCTCTCACGTCCCTTAGGCCAAAAGAAAAGGAATTGGGAAAGTTAAAGTCAACTTAGTGGATAACTATGGCCAAATTGCAAGGTAAGGTCCCCATTTTCCATACTAAACCCTACTTAGTCCTTTCATTTAATAATAAGGTAAACCAACTTCCAAGACTTCTTTATATATTATTTCTAATCCTCCAAATTTTAGTAATTACCAATTAGACCCCGCAAGAAATATTTTATTCAATTTAATTCTAATCTGACATTGACTTTGACTATGAAAGGGGTGAGGTGTAACAATCTTACCCCCTTCAAAGAATTTCGTCCTCGAAATTCACTCAACTTTCACATTCAACTAGATGTCATCAACTTGTTTTAAAATCATCGGACATCTGATTTTTTGGAAAACCCAACTGAAAATCTGCATAAGCATATTCAAGTTTTCTTGATGCTTTGCGAGGTAATTGTTCATGAAGGTTTATCAGTAAACATTTTTCGAATGGGTCTATTAATTCATACTTTAAAGGATAGCGCAAGAGAATGACTATTTTTACTACCTCCTGGAAGCATTGTATCTTGGAACGATGGAAACTCACCCTGAAATTCTTTCTCCCGCTTCGAGTTCATCTGGTTAGAAAAGAAATGCACATTTTTAAGCTTAAAGACATCAAAAGCTATCTAAAAACATGGGAAAGATTCAAGAACTACTTCAGAAAGTGTCTCAATCTAGACATTCCTAAAAAAGCCCATGTCCCCATCTTCTATTTAGGCTTGCATCTTGAATACCGTAACATGGCCAACACTTCAGTAGCGGATCAATGATGACCATGCCCATAAACAGCGAATATGAGTTGTATGAAAGAATATTAGAAAATCAATTTATGTGGCCAACAAATATAGAAATTCTAAGGAACACAGCAGGTATTCATGACATAGATGTAGTTGCAGAATTGGCAGCCCAGATAAAAGTGCTAACAAAGAAGTTGGATAACCTAACTCAGAGTGTGAACATGTTGTACCAATAAACACTAGTCTGTAGAAACTACAAAGTAGTTCATACATCTACAAGTTGTCTTATAACTTCCACGTATGTTTATCAGTCTGAACAAGTACAATATGTGTAGAATT
Organism: Fraxinus excelsior; assembly: GCA_019097785.1. NCBI lineage: Eukaryota > Viridiplantae > Streptophyta > Magnoliopsida > Lamiales > Oleaceae > Fraxinus > Fraxinus excelsior. The sequence continues at coordinate 23,177,373 of CM032637.1, forward strand.
TTCATAGACAAGAGAACAATCCTAATTCCAACATGTATAATCTAAGTTTGAGGAATCGTCCGAACTTTCTATGGGCTAATAATCAAGGTCATGAAAATTGAATTCAGGGCAACCCACCTAGAGAAGAAGTCGTCTTTGGAGGATCTAATGGTTTAGTACATGACAAAGAGTGAGACTGCAATCAAAAATCAATAGGCTTCTATGAAAGATTTAGAAAATTAGGTGGGAAGATAGTAGCTGCATTTTATAGAGGATGATGTGGTTGACACTACATTAATCAATATTGCTACCCCTGTGCGAACTTATGTGCCACCTATTCTATTCCCTTAAAAGCTTCGAATGCATCCAAAAGAGAAACAAGTCCAAGCCATTACAATGAGAAGTGCAGTCCAACTGCCAGGGAAAAAAAAAGTTAAAAAAGAAAGGAATTAGGGGAATCGGGTACCAACCACGGGCGAGGAACAAGTGGTTCAGTCAGAAAAATCAACAAAGATAAATAAAAAAGAAAAGTCAGTTAAGGCAATCGTTCATGTCAAAACACATACCTCTAGTCCCATCCTCCTAAAAGGTTGCAGAATAATAACCTGGAGAAACAATTCAAGAAATTTTTGGATGCCCTTAGGTAACTTCATATCAATATTCCCTTCATTAACGCAATTCTACAAATAAGAGTGCAGCGCAATCCTATAACACAAGCTCTCTCCTAAACTAAAAGATCGAGGGAGTTCTAATTTACCCTTCTCTATAGGAAGTTCGTATAAAATAAATGCTTAATTGACTTTGGAGCAAGTATTAATCTAATAACCTTACCTATCTACATGAAATTGGGATTGGGGGGATCAAAAAGAAACTTTGATAATTCTATAGTTATTTGATAAGTCAATCAAACATCCTTATGGAGTGGTTGATGATATGCTCATCAAAACTAGAGATTTCATCATCCATAATATGGAAGAAGATCAACATATGCACATGCTAACAATATTGAAAAGACCACTCTTAGCAACTAGACGAGCATTAATAGACTTTGAAAAGGATGAGATGATCTTGAGGGTGGGAAAAACACTGAATCTACAAAGAATTTAAATCTTGTAATTGCCTCTTAATTCTCTCAAAAGATTGATGAGGTGTGTCTTTTATGTCTTGCCTATGTTCCATATTTATGAGTGTCGAAATTAGATCAAGAAATCTTCCCAAAGTTGTTACAAATAATAATGTTGGAAATTGAGTCAATTGTTATGAATGTTAAAGATGAAATAATGGGCAAAATGAAAATGACGATCACAAAAACATAAGATTTACGTCCCAACTTGGAAAAAACTACAAGCAAATGAGGAGGATTCACTAATAATCATAATGGAGGATTACAAACGATCTATTTGGACTAAACTAATAAGTTGGACAATTAGTCAATCTCAATATTTATTGTACACCACATATTTATAATCGATGAATCCCTAACACGCTAGAAGAATATAATACAATGAAGAGTCTAATATAACATGAAGTCCTAATACAATAGATAAAATCAATAACAGAATATTTGAGTTGAAATATGAGAGAAAAATTGTCAAAATTGTGAAACCTTCTCCTTATCTATCTTGAACTTCTTCAAGTCATACTATTAACTCCCAATAGAACTCGCAATTAAATTTTCAATAGCATTTGGGCCACACCCAAATTCTAACAAATCTACACCTTAACATGAATTTCATTGCAAGGAACAAAACTTCAATTTTCAACAAGAATTCTTTGTCTAGAGACGAATTCCACTACAAGGCCTAGAACTTAGCTCTTCAACAAGTCTCCAACAAAACTCTTCATCAAGATTTCATTCTCCACATCTTCCACAAAAGCCCTTAAGGGAAAACTCAATAAATGTCAAATTTGCTCTAATTATCACATGAGCAACAAGATCACAACTAACTCCATCTAAGTCAACGCTTATTAAAGCATAAGCAACCAAATCAGCCTCATCAAACCTCTCCTGAGGTCTATTATCTCTTTTCTTCAATTTAGTAACAACCGCATCAAACGTGATCATAGAACCCTATAAGACATATAACTGAAACTTTCACTACCCCTTTATCACAACTCGATCCTTACGTAGCTTCTCCTTCAGTATCCAAATAAAAATCTGCAATAACAAAAAGGAGAATTTGCATAGATGTCCCTACATTATCAATTCCCAAATATTTAACACTTTTTGAAAAGGTGCTCAAAAATATCATATTTTGGGTGCAAAATGTCCACATACCCTTGTAATTACCTTTTTGGGTGCATTTAATGTTAATTAGAGCCTTTGATTGTAAAAAAAATTAATCTTATGTGTAATTCTAATATACATTGTGTAATAAATTTTTTAACCATAAAAAAATATTTAATAACTTTTTGCGAGTAAAGATAATTTGTCTTAAAAAAAAAACACAAGTTATTTGAGTATTTTCCATTGTAAACACAATAAGGAAGTAATTTTCGATTCATCTCCGAGTCTGAATGGTTAGCATTTATAAATTGTTTAATGTTCTTTTCTTATAACTTACTTCTATGGAATTGTTAAATACATCATGCTCATTTTTATTTGTAAATTTTTATTCATTCATTTGGATTGCTTTTGAAAATTTCTTAGAATGACAATATATTTCATAACATTTTGTCGGGGATTCCCGATTTAATGAAGCATTGTGTAAGTTGATCGTGAAGATTTTGTCATTTGGTAGTTGAGCATTGATGAACACACTTAATACTATGAAGATAACAGTCCAATCACACCCATTAATTGGTTCCCATCAGTTGCCACCTTCGAACTAGACTGTGAAGACCGACATGTAAGGAAATTACTTTGAGCAATTGTTAGTATTTTCGTTGTAACTTTCTCTTCGATTATTTGATTAAGGCAATTCAAAGTGAGTTAAGAAGATAACTCAAAAGGATACACATATGATACAAATATTATTTTCCAATTTAAATGTTTACTATGCCAAAAATGATTCTGCATATGCAGCTAAATTGTTGATCATAATTTATGCGGGTGGGAATTGATTGGTAAAATTTCTTTGACTGTATTTCAATGCTTTTTGACTTCTAATTGTATCCAATTGATTATGTAAGTTCTGTAATCAACATTTTGTGGTCTGAATTTACTATTAAACTTACAATTTATTCCCCAAACTTTGGAATTCATTCATTTTCGCCCATTTTTCATTCATATCTTCCAATTTCACTTATGATCATCAAGGTTTACCTAACAAAAGAAATATAGAAGAAATTAGGCTATTATTTATCAAAAAAACTAAATCTGATTTATAGATCCAGATAGTGTATAAATATACTTACCAATAAACAATTAAAACAATTATTTTCTTTCTCATCTCATATCATATTCTTCTTCCTACACAAAAAATCATTTGTCATATCGACTTTGTCGCTTCAATCTCTTTTCAATATGGAGTACTACATAAGTTCGTAGGACTAGCATTTCTATGGGTATACATCAAATATCTCTTCATTTTCAACAGAGGCCAGTACCATTTAGTCAACCAGATCGTTGGTTTTTGGAGCTAACACTACAAATATAACATATGCGACCAATCCTAGTTTGTTATTATCTGTGAAATATCCTCCTCGATGAAGGTGATAGGCTCGAGAGTCCTTGTGCCAGGATGTCAATTATGGACTATATAACTTTGCATACTTGGTGTAGTTGTTTTAAGCATTCTAGGATTCCTTATGTAGGACTTTCCCAAAGTTATGTATATCTCTCGTTCAAGAGCATTATCAATGTCTATCAGTGGTTCTCTTCCCTATATATACCCTTTTTGGGCATCTCTCACTTCTCTCCTTATCACTCACGTGGTAAGGAAATTTTCTCTAAGGGTCATCTTGCCTCGATTATCAACTTACCTTGGCAAACAGATTCCCTTGTTGGGGATGGTCTCCTCTACTAGGTGCATGGAGATTACTGCGCTCAATGTCATTTTCCATATCTTGACAATCATTGGTATTATTACTATGGGTGGTGGTGGTAAGAGTTGTAGGACCTTGTATCCCTATTAGGCCACAGAAGTCTGTCTTTTTAAGCCTCCTAAGGTGTCGGTTGCTAGGGTTGACCTCTTAATTATCATTGCCACTAGTCCAACTTATCGTAAGCTAGATCTAGGTATAGTGTCAAGAATGGTTGTTGCATAAACTTGGCCTGATTTGAGGGGCCATATGTCGTCTCGACTAGTGCCATTGTTGGTTTACCCGGTGGGAGATAGGAAATGTCCCTCCAGAATAGTGTGTTCATATTGAGACCCCCCTTTAGGGTAGAAAGGAAATTTTCTCATAGTAGATCATCTCATTGGTGAAGCGAGCTAGGTATCATTTCAACGTTTTGCCAATTGATTACCTCATGTCATGGAGGCGCTAAATTGGCCTTTCATTTTTTTGGAGTAAGAATTGTTTAAGAACTACCTCTTTGAATTTGGTCAATTTCTAATACTTCTTGGGTGGAGCTTGTTGTACCACTTTTTTGCTTCCCCATAGAGGGTTTGATTAGCACAAGAGAGACTTTCATCAAGCCCATTTGGATCAAGTGTTGAGGTGCTCATAGTCATATCTTCCTTTGTATTGTAGTATTTTGGGATACTTACGAAATGATCAAGAACATGGGTATCCAGAAATGTTTGGAGAATGGGAGATCGCCATCGTCATCATCCAGTTCAAAGGACCTGCATGGCCCGTCCTTATCCTCCTCATTAACTTGATATCGAGGTGGTTGGTTTCTCAAGAACTTTACAATTTATTGCCTCATGACCTCAGCAGTTCTTCTTTCTCGTCTATCCTATATTGGGGCTTATTTCTAGGGATTTGCTCATAAGGCTGAATATGGGTACCATGTTTTGTGACCCTTTTAAGTTTTATAGTTCTCGACCTATTGTAGATATTTTCATACCTTTCAGGTCTCTACTCTCATTCGTAAACAAGATTAAAGTTATCCTTATCCACCGATTGGTCACTCGTAGGTTGGTCTACAAGGCGATTTTGGGAGACATCAATTGTTACATCCTTTTCAACGGAGGTAACATCTCCTCTATACCCATAATGTTGCACTATGTCGCTATATACTTCTTCCCCTTCTTGCTTGTTCCTCCACTAGGCTTGGAAGCCTTGTAGAAAGCCTAGTGGAGGTATGTTCTGGGGTATGTGCATACCCGCTTATGCTTGCATTTGTTGGAAAAACTGCTACATGGTGGAGTTCTTTTCTATGATGATCCTCATGTTGGCAGCCATAACCGTAACTTCTCTAGTAAAACACGCAATGACTTACCCACATCTATAGTGGAAGGGTCGATAATGGATGATATTAGCTGAGGGGCCTCTTCCTTGAATCTTCGAAGATCTTCCTTACCACCCTTGTCAATTATTTTCTCGTTAATAGCATTCATATTGGGAAATGTCTCTTTTCTTCAAATGTTGGTTTTTTAGAGCTGTTTCTTTTCTTAAAAGTTTGTACTTTCTTCAAGAAAAATTAAATTTTTTTTTCGATGAGATTTTTGGATCAAAATGCTAAAAATAAGTGACATTTATAACTTTTCCTCAAATCTTCCACTTGTTCTTTCTTCATGAAGTTAACCTTTTTCAAGAGGAAAGTGAATATATTTTTCAATAAACTTTTGTCATAGAGGGTTTGCTCGTAGTTAATAGTTTGTTAATCCAAAGTTCGTACCAATCTATTGGCCTCAATTGTTTACTATGACATGGCCAACAAATCCCATCTCCATTCACATCACATTTAAGGCTCCTGCATATTTAGACAAACCTTTAGAAGCATGTTGCCTTCTTTGGTGGTGGGAGAGACAATCGCGAGCACTCTGATGGTTAAGTCAATTAACTTGTATATTTTTTGGTATAGGATGAGTGGAAGAGATGAGCCACAAGTATGAGTATGGGCACTGGGTCACATCAATCAATCATTTAGAAGTTCGTCTATAAAAGATTTTATGGAAAAGGTAAAGCAAGAAGATGCCTTCGTGGGTTTAAAAGCTAATCGCTTGAGAGATAAGCTAAAACAGAATGTGGCAACTCACCTCAGCGATGTAGGTTCTGTTTTGACATGTTACCTCGATTAGGCCAGGTAGGCCAGTGACATGGGAGATTTTGAGATTGAAGAAGAAGATTTATTAATGCACAATTGATATTTTGTTTCTCTTTGTATTATTTCACAATTCGATAATGTACTCTCAATTTAATAGTCACTTTCCTCGTTTAATGTGTAACTAAATTTTAGTTAGGTTGAACAATGTAATCAAGTTGTAATTCTGAATTTTTTATAAATTTATTTAACCTTTTTCATCTTTTTAGTATTGTTTTTGCAGCAATTCTCGATGCATTGGTAATAAACTACTATTCTATTCATTTGTGAAAAGTAATGAATCGAGATGAGTTATTTATAGGTGTCAAACCACAACAAGTTGTGGGGCCTCTAACACTTGTCTCTGAGTTTTCCTCACGAAATGTTTCCTAAGCAGTGGGACAGCTTCGAAGGCCCTATACCTACAGGATTGTAATACGAAGTTATAGTGATACTGTTGACATACTAAAATCGTAGCCCAAGATTAAAGGCCCAAAGTGTAAAGCCCAATTCGGAAGTCCAGGATCAAGGCCTAGATAGAATTGCTAATGAATCTAATGGAAGCCCAGAAACCAAGAAATATCATCGCCCAAACTTGCAAGACACCCAAAGGTTGAGCGAACGGGGTGCAATATGATCGTCCAGAGTGATAGTCATATCATCGCCCAAACTGTCAACTCGCCCAGGAGTTAGACGAATTTAAGGCGTCATGGTCATCTAATCCAGCAGTTATGGAAGCGATTATTATACAAATTCGACATGTCCTACGATTTGAAGATGGGCAGTTAGAAGGCAAGAGTAATAGCAACGGTTACGAGGTAACCTCTTCCCACTAAGTCGGTCACCATGAAGAAAGTGGATAGTTACGAAATAATTGAGCAGTTTCAAATGGTTTTACCACCCAGAAGTTACCAACGAAATATAAAAAGGAAACGAAGATATAGACGAAAGGACTTCGAATCAAAAATTCTCAACAGAGAATATGTAATTTCAGTTTTTTAGTGTAACTTTTAAATTCTTCTTTTAGTACTCGTGTACTTGTGCCCCTTGGGAGCATTTTGTTTGTCCCCAATTGTAAATCTTTGTCAATAAAACACCCATTTTTGGGATTTCATCTCAAAATATTTGTTCCTTACACAATCATCTGATCCCTTTTTTAATTGTTAGCGACTAAACCCGCAAAATAATTTGGCACACCCAGTGGGACCTTGGTGTTTGGTAAGTGAAGATACAAAAAGTAAGATATTATGCCTCATAAGAGTTCTAATAAGGAACCAGCAGGTAGGGCTGTAAGCAAAAATCGCCAAATCGAAAAATCGAATTGAAACTGCATTTTAGAAACCATCGATTTGGTGCTACATGGACCCGTCAACGAAATGGTCTTGAACCAAACCAAACCGGTCAAAAATGGTTTGGTTTAGGTTTGAGAATTTTAATTACGGTTTAAAACCAAACCGGACTGGCGAAAAAATATATAAAAATAAAAAAATAAAAATGATTTTTTTTTAAAATGCATCCAAATATGTAAAATTCAATAGTTTTTTCATTTATGTGTATTTTTATCAATTTATAATTTTTTATTACATATATATTATTATTACCAAATAATCCTAATTTATATCTAATAATCTCAAAACTAACATAATCTATCAAAAACCATTTTCCTTCATAATTCAAATTTCTATAGTTGCTTCTGAGTCTGCTTTCTCAACTGGAGATCAGATACTTGATTCCTTTAGGAGTTGATTAGGTGTAAGGATGGTTGATGCTTATATATGCGAAAATAATTGGTTGCAAATTAAGAATGAATCTATAATGTTGTGCCAATATTTAGATGAAGTGGAAGCATTTGATGATTCAATGAAAGTTGTGGAGGGTGGTTTATATTTTTTATTACCATATTTTTAATGATTTTCTTATCTATCTAGTATCCAATACTATGATGATATAACGAATGCATTTGTTTGACAATAGAGACTATGAATCATGTATGACAACAATTGATGTTTGAATATATGTGAGAAACTGAATTCGTAACAATATACAACGGTAAGTTTGTGTAATTGTTATGTTTAGATATTATAAACAATTGATTTATTACTATGGTTGGTTATTCTCTTCGTCTAATTAGTAATTTTATTTTTCAGATATGATGATCACGAGGTCTTGTTGAACCTTATTATGTTTTTTGGGCTTTATATGTAGTTTAGTAGATTTGTATTTTAACGTCCTAAAATGGCAAACAAAAAATTATATTTCAGTTTATTGTGATTTCATTTTGATTTAGTTGATATTTAAATTTTTAGTAGATATATTTAGTTTATTTTAGATTTATTGCTAGTAAGATATAAATATATATTGAATTCAATGAATTAATGTCATAAAAGTAGGCGGACAAAAAAATATACGACGAAACCGACGGTTTAAAATCGGACCAAACCGTTAGGTTTAGGTTTGAGTTTTTATCAAACCATTCAAAATGGTTTGATTTAGGTTTGAGTTTTTCTCAAACCGATTTAAACGGTTTGGTTTGAAAATTTGTCAGAAATCGGTAAAACCGGACCGCTTACACCCCTACAAGCAGCAAAACTCTCCACGAACAGATGGACAAAGTTAGAGCGTCACAGTCGTTACGAGCCAATGACAGAGTTGAGTCCTCGCACCATGCGTGCATTGCTTGGGGAACTCACTCATGATGTCGTTAAACAGGTAAATTTACAAAATGTTCACAATATGGAAAGATTTACCCAAAATGGGACTATGACAATATAGATAAACAACTAAGTACATTAAACGAAATCATGAACAAGTTAGTAGACCAAATATGTCAATCTATTGTACCCATAGGAAGTCATTTTCAAATCAGGACGACAGTAGGGCATACTTCGCCACCTAATTTCCCTGGTTTGAACTCGGGTCAAAATTTAGAACCACATTTCGGCCCATCTACCTCAAACCAAGGGGGGAATGGAGTGCTAAACTTGAATAGTGATAACGTGACTACAAACTTGGGGGGTAATCCAAATGTAAGAGATAATGTCCCGAATAATGGACAGAGTACCCTATGTGTTAATGATAGGTTAAATACTCAGTTTAATGGTCACAGTAGCCCAAATAATGGCACTTTTATTGCCAATCAAGGGTCAACCGTCAGGCCTCACATAAATCAACTAGTAAATCAACCTGTGGGAATTCATTATGATCATAATGTTATGTTGAGAAATCAAATAATGGAGATAGTGCATGATCAAATTGTTGTTGGAGTACGTCCTATCATTAAGTCGACCTACATAAAACCATATCCTAATTGGGTAAATCAAGCATATCCATGGCCTAGAGGGTATAAAGTACCAGAATTTTCATTGTTCACTGGGTTAGGAGAAGTGTCTACTCTAGAGCATATAGGATGATTCACGGTGCAAAGTGGTGAAGTGAATGATTATCATGAATTGAGATTGTTCTCTAGTTCGTTAACAAGAGTAGATTTTTTTCTGATTCATTAATCTGCCAGCAAATTCTGTTCAAACATGGCAACAAATGGAACAGTTATTCCGTGCTCAGTTTTATAAAACTGAGTCTGAAGTCACTCTGGCCGATTTGACGAATTTACGTCAAATGCCCAACGAATGGGCAGAAAATTTTCTTCAAAAGTTCAAAACAGCCCGAAGTAAATGTTTTGTACCTCTGCCTGAGAAGGAATTCATCAAAATTGCTCAAAGTTGTTTAAGCTTTGATTTAAAGAAGAAATTCCAATATAGGGAGTTCTCTGACTTATTCCAACTTAGCGCGAATGTAATCAGGTATGAGCGGTTGATAAGAGAAGATGAACAAATGAAGAATTCTAGTAAATGGACTTATTACAAAGACCCAAACTTCAATGTTCATACTGTCAGCGATGAATATTACGATCAAACTAAAATATGTTTGGCCGAATTAGTCAAAAGAGATGCATATGCTTGTCCCATAATGGCTAAACCTAGGGCGTCGGGCAAGGATGAGCCTGTAAGAGGTGAAAACAAAAAGGCTAGGGCATTTTCGTTCGATGTTAATAAAGCTGACCTTATATTCGATAAATTATATAAGGATAAGCAAATAAAGTTGAGCGATAAGCATAAATTGCCAGACCCTGAGCAAATCAGCCTTTTAGAGGGCGATGTACGTCATTTTATAGGGGACCGCCTTTGGAGAGGTAGTTCAGGCTAATCAATCAGGGGAGGACGTTCATGCCACAGTCTCGCCAACCAAATGTATGGCATTCATTCCAGTAAATGCAGGAAAGGTGATACCATTCAATGAAATGACCAGAACTCAACAGACGCATTTTTAGCGCAATTATGGAAGAATGATGAGGCAACAACGGGGATACTAAGGGGCCTAAACTTCTCAAACTAGCCAATCAGAATGTCCCCGAAGACAGTGAAGAGACCGGTACGGGGGAGTCAATGGGAGAATTACCAAAAAATCTGTCTGGGAGATCAAAGTTTAAGCGAGATAGAAAGGATGAAGAAGATCTGAGTTAGCCCCTTACCATCCAAGTCGATACGTTACCTCCTATCATGGCTAATAATTATTTACTAGTCGATGAGTTCAAAAGTAAAGGAAAACAAGAAGAAAAAATGGAGGATAGAAGAGACGTGTGCTGGAATGTGACGAAGGCCAAACTTCTAAAGAGGCATACGATGGGAAAAAGGATGATGGTATGCCCGACATTGAAGAATAAATTGATCTAGAAGCAGAGAGAAAGAAAAGAAGAGTGTCGTGCAATACCTTGTTGAAGTAATTACACCGAGAGGAGGTTCGTGAAGTAGACTTGTTGGGAGAACCATGTGGGTGTTCTTTCGATTTTTATGTGCTGTACGGGACACCCAAGAGGAAAAAGAGAGTACCTCGCTCTGAAAGTATGGGCCACCTCCAAGAATAATGCCTCCTCCCACAGGTTTGGTAACTGGAGAAGAAGCATTAGAAAAGAAAAAAGAAAAAGACCAAGAAGAAGGAGTTCGGTGCAACATGTTACATGTTGATTTATCCCAAAGAAATAATTCAGCAGTGGACATACAGGAAGTAGAAATAGACGCTGCTGAAACCTTCAAAAGGCCGGCCATGAAATTAACCAAACATTTGAGGCCATTGTATGTGAAGGCTTTAGTTAATGGAATACTTGTAGCAAAAGTGCTCATTGATAATGGGGTAACTATAAACACTATTCCGTCCAGAATGATGAGGAAGGTTGCCAAAACAGAGAGTGACATGATTTCAACAGAAGTTATTCTCATGAGTTTCAATAGGGAAGCAACTTCGGCTAAAGGAGTTATACCACTTGACATAACTGTATGAACAACCGTCAGGACTACAGTCTTCTTCGTAATAGACGGTCCTACTAGTTACAATATGTTACTGAGGTGGATTGTTTGGAGGAGGAAACACCTACAAGGAATGTGGACGATGAAACAATGAGGATCGCCAAGCCAGGATATGCTCAAGCACAGGACCCCCTAATCAAGGTGAATATTGGTGATGAAGAGGAAGACCGCCCAACATTTATTAGCCAGATGCTCACTCAAGAAGTTAGTGATAAATTAATCGCTTTATTAAAAGAATACAAAGATTATTTTGCTGGAAATATGAACATATGCCTGGTTTAGATAGAAATTTGGTAGAACATAGATTGCCAACTACACCAAATTTTAAGCCTCATAAGCAACCCCCTAGACGTTTTGCTCTCAATTTACTTCCTGAAATTAAGAAAGAGATAGAGCGATTATTAAAAGTAGGTTTTATTAGGACAGCCAGGTATGTTGAATGGCTATCTAATATAATGTCAGTATTAAAAAAGAATGGCAAGTTAAGGGTGTGTATAGATTTCAGGAATTTGAATTTAGCCACGCCTAAGGATGAATATCCAATGCCTACGGTAGATTCTTTAGTAGACTCGACTGCTGGGCATGTAATATATTCCTTTATGGATGGGTATTTGAGATATAATCAAATTTATATAGTTGAGGAAGACATACACAAAATTGCCTTTAGATGCCCTGGATCATTAGGATGTTTTGAGTGGGTGGTCATGCCTTTTGGTTTAAAGAATGCGGGGACAACTTATCAAAGAGCGATGAACTTGTTTTTCATGATATGATAGGTAAATTTGTAGAAGTCTATGTAGATGATATTGTGTTTAAGTCCATTAAAGAAGAGGACCACTTTGAACAACTTAGATGTTCATTTGAGCGAATGAGACGGCATAAACTAAAGTTAAATCCCTTGAAGTATGCATTTGGTGTTAATACAGGAAATTTCCTAGATTTTCTAGTGCACAAAAAGGGGATTGAACTCGATAAAAATAAAGCGAAAGCCATTTTGGAGGCTAAACCTCCTAGTAATAAAAAAGAGTTGCAAAGGTTCCTAGGCCAAGTAAACTTCTTAAAACGTTTTATATCTAATTGTGCATGGCGAACGAAAGTTTTTTCTCCTCTTTTATAGCTGAAAAGTCAGGACGAATTCGTCTAGAAAGAAGAGCATCAAAAGGCTTTTGAAAGCCTGAAAGTATATTTAATAAATCAACCGGTATTGGTGTCCCCAATCCAATGACGGCCAATGAAGTTGTACGTATCGGCTGAACAATGATCGATAGGCAGGATGGTCGCACAAGAAGACCAATTTGGTGAAGAAATGATGATTTACTATTTAAGTAGACGATTGATAAAATGCGAATGTAATTATTCTGCCATTGAGAAATTATGTCTCACGTTATATTTCACATGTATAGAATTAAGGGCCTATCTACGGCCTGTAATAGTTTATTTGATTTATAAAGTAAATTTGTTTAAGTACATGTTCTCTCGCCCTATTTTGCATCAGAGAGTAGACTTTTGGACTTTAGCGTTGTTAGAATTCAAAATAAAGTATGTACCCCAAAAGGTAGTTAAAAATCAGGCTTTGGCTAATTTTCTGGCCAATCATCCATGCCTTGACATGCCTGAAGAGGTTGAATTGGAAATTGATTCATTTGAATTGAAACCATGGATCTTATACTTCGATGGATCAAAAACTTCCAAATGAGCAGGGGTAGGAGTAGCTTTAATAAATCCTTTAGGGATTTGTTATAAATTCGCATTCGCTTTGGATAGGATGTGTACTAACAATCAAGCCGAATATGAGGCCTTAATCGTGGGTTTAGAATTGATTATAGATATGAAAATAAAGAATGTGATTATTAGGGACGATTCTCAACTGGTAATTTACCAATTGATTGGTGACTATTAATGTCAAAGTGGTTCCATTATAGGTCAATACAAAATCGCCCAAGAATTGTTAGAAGAATTTGATCAAGTAGAGCTTCAATGTGTTAATAGAATATATATAATGACATAGCAAATGAGTTGGCCCAAATGGCATCAGGGTATTTGAAGGCGCTAAATTGGGAGGCTACCTGTGAATATGGAGTAATACTGGCCGTAGTCCAAAGAAGGGCGAGAAAGGTAAAGATTCGGTTCATAGAAGATGAAAATGCAATGGATTGGAGAGTGGAGATTAAAGGGTTCCTTAAAGAACCTAATGAATGAGGTAATAGAAAAATGAAGTTACGTTTGCTAAATTATACGTTGATAGATGAAGAGTTGTTCAAGAGCGCTCTGATGGTATATTGCTAAAATGTGTAAGTTTGCAAGAAGTTAGAACAATCATGGTCGTGGTAAGGTGTATGTAGGAATATGTGGGGCACATCAAGCCGGCCAAAAGATGTGATGGCTAATTATAAGGAATAGATATTTATGGCCCAAGATGGGGGAATCGTGTGTTCAATACGCAAAGAGTTGTCTAGCATGCCAAAAACATGGTCCAATATAAAGGGCACTAGCAAGAAAGATGGCAACCATTATCAAGTCTTGGCCATTCAAGGGTTAGGCGATATACTTGATATGGAAGATTTATCATCCCCTTTCGTCCAAACAACATACGTTTATTATAGTGGCGACAGACTTTTTCACTAAGTGGTGGAAGCGATACCTTTAAAGGAGATCACCTAAAAGAGTGTCATAGAATTTATTCGTGATCATATTATTTATAGATTTGGGATTCCACGGACTTTGATAGTGGATCACGGAACTTCCTTGAATGGAGATCAAGTGAATGAATTCTTGAATGAGTTTGGAGTTAAGTTGGTAAACTCCACACCTTATTATGCTCAATCCAACGGGCAGGCAGAATACTCTAATAAGATTCTAAAAACTATCATAAGGAAAATAATAGATGAGAATGCCAGAAATTGGCACAAGTATTTGAACAAGGCCTTACGGGCTTATAGAACGTCTCACCCCATTCAAGTACCAAAATTATTCCTTTCCAACTTACTTATGGACATGAGGCTGTTTTGCCTATGGAGATCAATATACAGTCCATTAGAGTGCGTTGGCAACATAAGTTAAGTGATGAGGAATATACCGAATCACTAGGTCAAAACTTGTTAGAATTGGACGAGTTAAAATTGGACGTCCTAGATAAGTTGCAAGTTCAAAAATAAAGAATGGCTAAGTCTTATAATAAGAAAGCCATAGCCAAATCTTTTGGGCTAATTGATTTGGAGGACGATACTCCCCTTGGATAGTAAGGATCCAAAAATAAGGCAAGTGCCCAACTGGGAAAGACCATACAAAGTAAAAAACATGTTGCCTAATGGGGCTTACCACTTGGAGGATTTAGACAGTAGTAGGCATGTTAGATTTATTAGTGGTAAGTACTTGAAAAATATGTTCATTCTTTATGGAAAAGCGAACAAATAAAAGTATAAGTAATACGATTGCGTTGAGCGATTGTAAATGAATAAACTGGACGATTACGTTAAGCAGGGAAGAACTTTGCCGCTGAGGAAAACGCTTTCCGCAAGAGAGCAGAGAAGACATTCATTGGTCAAAGACCATTTCCTATACCTCCCATACCAAGGTAACATCAATAAAAGTGGCAAAATGGATGGATCAAATGATCCATTTTTATGGAAGACGGGAGTCTCGATCAGTTATGGAAATGCCAAACGATGGCGGGAATGTAGTCTTGAAGAAAAGAATAGAAGTGAGAATGGTAGGCACAAGATACACACGCATTTATAGAGGGTTGAAACCGAAAAGACAGAATACGAATGGCCATATTCATGCTTAACAATTGAAATTGAATGGCCTAAAGTCTTGGAAAAGGCTACGGAATACCAAGAGAAAATGTGCATGAATCTCAGCATAAAGTAATTAGGCGCTTGAACAGTTGACGATTAAGGACAAAACGTCAATTAATACATGAGAAGACAAAATAATCGTTCACTATTACATTCAAAATTGGCAATAACATTTAGTGCAAAATTGCAAAAATGGAAGTTAAAACATCGAGGGTTTTAATTACAATTCGCCCCAAGCTTAACGCACTTGCTCCCTAAGTTTCCCCCAGTTTTCGCTCTGTTGAGAAGGAGTGATATTCAACACAATCTCGAAATCCTCATCAACCTTCAGCCGTTTATACTGCTCAACCAAAGACTTAGCTCACTCAAACCCCTAGGAAGCATTGCGCTTTTTGGCAGCCATTCTCGCTCTGCAGTCATCCATCCTTGTTTGAAGCTCCTTCATCTCAACGGCCAAACTTAGCATCAAAGAGTCTTCAACCATAACTTCGAAAGAGATGTCGGTCAATTCAGCCTTGGTTTTGTCAATCTTTTAAGCAAATACTCTTTCTCAGAAATAGTACGAAGGTATTGAGTACTCTTGGCCTTCAGTTCCACATTCTTAGCTAGCAAAGAGAAGACGTTGGAATGAACAATCTTCAACTTCGCTTTAAAGCCAGCAGAAACATTAAGTGACGGAAGTGAAAGTGCGTGCGCCAATTTTGCACTCAACACCTCAAACTTGTTCTTCTGTTTAGCAATACTGGCTTGGCCAAGATCTATGTCCATGAAGGAAACGTACTCAAGCAATGATTATTTGAGAGACTTCATGTGGTCATCTGAAAGGGCGAAAGATGGCATAGAAGGATGACTAGGTGAAGCACGACAAGGTACTTTTATTTGTTCCCAGAAGGTAAACAAGTCTTGGATGTAACGTATAATGTCGTCGACTCCTTGTAAAGAAAGATGCCAACATTAAGGATTTTCACTACAATAAACGAAGTAAGGATGAGAGTAAATCACAAGGTTACCTCATCAGCAACATTGGGGATTCCAGGCATGCCACCAGTCGTTTCCACAACTTGTGGAGATTTTCCTTTGTCTGGGCGAGAAGATTCTGCCACATTGGGCTGGCCCATAGAAACATCTGCATAATTCGAGAAGCAATGAACCAACAACTAGTAACACAAGAAAGGACAAAACGTCGAAGTATGCATTACCTTCTGGTTCGACACTTGGGGGGTCGATGCCCTGATGAGAAGATAGCCTTCCTAGGGGCAGTGATGAAGATACCGGGACTAGGGATTTCTCTGTAAGCATAGTCCTCTCATCACCTGATTTGGGCAAAGCAGTTTCAGCGGAAGATGATGAAACAGAAATTGCCAAAGCTGAATCCTTTGAGGGAGATGTTGAGCTTTTCTGGGAAATTCAGGTAAGTCGTTAATACATGAAAGGAAATGCCTTATAAAATAAATAGACTCTATTACCTTTCTCTTAAGGATGAAAGGGGTATCATCATCATCATCATCCAGCAAAATTGGAAAAGTTGAGGCTGGCTGCTTACGACTGGAGGTATCTTTGGCCGTAGTAGCCTTTGGAAGTGGAGAAGTAGATGGAAGAGTGGGGCTTTTTGCGCAAACAGGTGACAGAGGAATCTTACTGGATAGAGGAATAGGAGAATTAGAAAGAGTATTTGGTCTATCTAGCAGGTGGAAAGCACGGTTGGCATCAGTTGAGAACAATATGCGCTTCACAGATGGCTACAACTGGTCAAAAAAAAGGTGTGTGATAGCAGTGGGACCAAAAGAGACATAAGTAAAGCCTTTAGCTAGGAAGCTGTTACGAGTATCAATGGTTTGTGTCTCAATTTTATTGATAGTATAAAAACATTATGTTAAATTCTTAGAATAGCAAAGAGGAACAGGCCACATTTGGCCGAAGCCAAGTTGGTGAGTAAAAAATTGGGGTGCATATATCTCAACCCATGCTTTGGCATTTGTTCATATAACAATGTCATGAAACAACTCTCTTCCTACCAAGAATTGAACCCAAACAGGCATGAGTGTGTCTGCTTCGGCTAGAGTAGAAGGAGGCCATACATAAGGGGAAATCTGATGAGGAGGAAAAGGAAAAAGGAAGGTATCGAATCTAAAGTATAAAAGAATGTAAAAACGTCCCTACTAGACATATTTACATGGCTCAATTGATGAATAAACAGCCTGTAGCAACTAACCTCACGAGGAGGAGATGGTGGAGCGCCAAGTTGTGAGAAATAGGCTCTCAACCACAATTGAGCGAGCTAAAGAGGCCCGCTGCCGGTGGAAGATGCACCATTCCTCAATTGGAATTGAAGAGAGGTCATGCCTCTATAAAAGGCAACCAAAAAGAAAGAACATAAATTTAAAGATTTGCCTCGAGCTAACTCATGTGATAAAGGCAGATAACTCATAGAGAGCTTCAGGCTAGGGACGCAAAAAACATATTTACATAGCCAAACCTGAAGGAAGGCGACATGCTCGGCATGGTTAAGCTCAGAGGTGGAAGTAGTATAAAGGCATTGCATGTTTGAATAAGATTCAATAATCTTTTTGTTAAATTTTGGGGCGACACCAGAAATCATGATGCCGGAAAGGTAGTGTCGCCCAAAGGCGAAAGATTTACTATGGCTCCAATATCCCTTAGGGTAATGGACATGGGACCAAGAAGGAAAACAAAAGTGTTGTATTCAAAAGACCAAAAACTCAGGATGATTGAAAAAAGCACTGAGTCATAAGTTGGGGGGAAAAAAAGTAATTTCTAATAGGTCCAAATCTTAGCACGTTCAGAAATTGCTTTGGTGGGACCATGATTCACCATACGTGTATGCAATCTACGAAAACTAGAATTAGTTTTTGGCTAAGTACGAATACCTTTATCGCGGATTGGCTTCAAGGGCAAAGAGTTCAAGAAATGAGGGTCTTGAAAACAAGGAAACAATTGACCCACCGCCGTTTGTCCAATAGCTTCAACATCATTGAATGATGGACCCAAGTAGAACTCATTAAGATCAGCGTTGGCCTGTGAAAGAAAAGTCAGATTTACATACGGCCTTGTAAGAAGATTTTGGAAATCTTCGAAGCTGAAAAAGTCATCAGAGCGAGTTTGCGAGGTCGCCATTGAATGCAGAATGCAAGCTTGTTGAGGTTCGATTGAGAAATGTAGTAAGGAAACAATAAGATGAACTGCGAAATGACGAAGAAGAAACGCAAAATATAGCAACGTGATTCAGGAGCAGTGAAATGGTGAGTCTGTTGGGATTACAAGGGTTTAAATGTTGCCCCCCTTCAAGCAATAGAAATATGTGATGATTAGAATTCTTGGGAATTTCAAGTGTTGTTGGAGAAATACAAAGTAAATATGGCAAAGATTAATAATTGGTATTAATTCTGCCATATTTGGAGGTAATTGTTGATACACTAAAAGCGCAGCCCAAGATTAAAAGCCCAAAGTGTAAAGCCCAATTCGAAAGTCCAGGATCAAGGCCTAGATAGAATTGCTGATGAATCTAATTGAAGCCCAGGAACTAAGAAATATCATCGCCTAAACTTGCAAGACGCCCAAAGGTTGAACGAACAGGGTGCCATATGATCGTCCAGAGTGATAGTCATATCATCGCCCGAACTGTCAACTCGCCCAGGAGTTAGACGAATTTAAGGCGTCATGGTCATCTAATCCAGCAATTATGGAAGCGGTTATTATACAAATTCGACATGTCCTACGATTCGAAGATGGGCAATTAGAAGGCAAGAGTAATAGCAACGGTTACGAGGTAACCTCTCCCCAATAAGTCGGTGACCATGAAGAAAGTGGATAGTTACGAAATAATTGAACAGTTCCGAATGGTTTTACCACCTAGAAATTACAAAGGAAATATAAAAAGGAAACGAAGACATAGAAGAAAGGACCCCGAATCAAAAACTCTCAATAGAGAATATGTAATTTCAATTTTTTTGTGTAACTTTTAAATTCTTCTTTTAGTACTCATGTGCTTATGCCATTTGGAGGCATTTTGTTTGTCCCCAATTGTAAATCTTCGCCAATAAAACACTCATTTTTGAGATTTCGTCTCAAGAGATTTGTTCTTTACACAATCGTCTTATCCATTTTTTAATTGTTAGCGACTAAACCCGCAAAACAAATACAAATAACCCAAAGATAGCGACTTAAATTGGCTAATGTTAAATTCATCGTTAGACAACGAACATGTACTTTCAATGCCAGTGGCAACCCTAGGAGCGTGTATTTGTATGGCTTTCTTCGTTTGCAAAGAAGTTTATCGACTTCCTCGTTTCAATCTCTTCGCAATATAGAGTACTAGAGAAGGTCGTAAGACTTGCATCTCTATGGGTATACTTCGAATATCTTTTCGTTTTCAGCCAAGGCCAGCACCATCAAGTCAACCAGATCATTGCTTTTTAGAGCCAACACTACACAATATAACATATGACGAATCCAAGTTTGTACTTATTTGTGGCATATTCATATCTTCGAAGGTTGTCAATAATTCTTTGATTTTTACCGTCCAAGTGACATTCCTTGTTAACCAGTATTTAAGCTATAGGTATATGCAACCGAGCATTGAACACAATTAATTTGATATTGACATGTAAATTTTCTGGTGCAGTTCATGCTATACTGACATATATTGCAATACATGATCAGACAATGCAAATGCATTGGATTAGAATAAACACATTACATTAGGCTCGATAAGTTTCGTGAAGTCAATTCGAATCGATTTAATTGGCAAGTGTTGCTCATTACAATTGTGCTCTTTAGTATCGAAGGCATGGAATGTTTACAACTTTCTTTCAACAGCGTCAAAAATAGATCATCCAATGAACAAGGATAAGATTTGTGATAAACCCTATTTCAAACAATTTGTTTTGCATGTGAAGCAGAATTTCTATAGCAGAATTTCATTTTAGCACGTGAAACAGTCTCAAACGCTAACCTCATACCACCACAAATGATCAGCACAGTTGCCAATATGCAAAAACATGTAATGACAGCCACATTCTATACTACGACAACCTGCATGAAACCATATATAGAGTATTGTCAACATAGTATATATTGTCGAACGAGTAGATTAATGTTTCAACCACAATATTATAAAGAAAACCCAAGATTGAAAGAAAACAAGATTCAACTTCATACATTTCAAAAACAAATAAAGAAAAGAAAAAACATACATATCCAACGCAGTGTGATCCATATTGTATTTCAGCGTATGTGCCAAAATGATACGCAATAAATCTAGAAGATAATGACATTGAGCGCACTAAGCAATAATATTGCTTCAATAAATTAAGAGGAGCGAAATTGCATTCTGGATGTCAAATCTCAGTTGGTTGGAGGACGAGGATAACAATAGTTTTCGTACATTTTGTACATTTTTCATTAAATTATGAGTGGATCTAAAAAATTATTGCTACTGCTAAAGAATTGAATTGCTAGATACGACTGAATGAGAATGAGGTATTTCAAACTCAATATTCAAATACTTTTTCAAAAGAAAATTCTATGGCGAATTCATAGTACGTAATTGGTGAACCCAACAAAGTTTCTAATATTGTATTATGTCATAGCCAAGTTTAGGAGTTCCAAAGTGTCGGCCATGGCCATGCCCATGCGCTTGCTTGACTCAACAAAGACCAGACCATGTAACTCTTATTTGCATTCGAGGACTATTTTTGAATTAGGTATCAAGTAATACAGCTAGGGCTATCAATGGATTGGATTTTGATCCGAATCCAATCCAAATTCGAGAAATTAATGGGAGATGGATTTAGGGTCCAAATCCGATAACCCGATCAAGATCCAAATACGATAATTCGTTAACTAAATGGATCAAATATGGATATAGGTCAATCCGATCCGATTTGTTATAAATAATTGAGTCCGTAAAATATTTTTATGGCATTATTTGTCACTAAAATAAATGAATGAGAAAATAAATAAATTTAGAATAAAAAAGTAATCAAATTCAAAATATAAAAAAGTTGAAAAATTTATAATTATTAAACTTGTTTAAGAATTGAAAATTTTGAAAAAAAAAAAAAAAAAAGTTGATTTCAACCACTATTTTAAAAATCGACCTGGGATCGAATCAATATCGAACCGGTTGTCAAATTGAATAAATAATTATATACATAAATGTAAAATATTATAAAAACAATAGATTTTTCTTTTTAATTTTAGTTTACTAATTTAAAGTAAATAAATATCTATATTTTTCTTAATTAGATTTATTATTGTAATTTATTTTACAATTTCAAAAACTAATAATTAATATGTAACAAATAATTTGATTTGTTAATGGAAATAATGAAATAAAATATTTATATTTAAAATTAAAATTCAATTTTACTTTATCTCACATCGAATGTCAATAGAAAACTAGAAGATGATCTTTCCTTTAAAAATGAACATTATAATGGTAGAAGTTACTATTGGACTTGCTAGTAAAAAAATATGGATCTCAAGTTAGTTCAAAGTTTTAAAGAACATAAAATCATTTTTTCCTTAATTTTTATTACTTTCAGATCGGATATCCGATAATATAGCAAATCGGATATGGATTTTAACAATCAAATATCCGTTGGATTATTGGATTAGATCGGATAATTTTCTTATCAGATCGAATATAGGCATATCTGATTCATTTACGGTCCTAAATACAACCAAGAAATACTAAAAATTTGAAAAACCAAATCAGGACCACTACAATATAATGATATTGTTTTATCTGGTGAATTTGAATCAAATTTAGTTTTGTGGACCACCAAATCCATGTCCCTTTTCCATTCTATATTTTCACTACACATTTTCTATCCTCCCAACAACTTTGTTTTATCTGTGAAAATTGCAGATAGCTGTCATATTCAGCTCATTTGTTTGCATCAGTAATGGCGGTTTAAGCTGAAAATTATTTATGTCATTCATTATAAACATATTAACGATCTAGACTTAACGAGTCGACATTGTGGAGAAGTAATGTGAGTTTGTTGGAGTTCTTCGAGGAAGACTGTGTCGACAAGCAATAACTATTGAGTTCATGCAGCAACTAATTAGTCTGCCAAATCATCACAACAATGACTTCACCAGCAACATATTGTCCACGTCAACACGATCTAAACACTTCACCTGATCATTCAATTAGTAGGAGTAACTGACAATGTCTCCATTTGACACCCATTAATTTCTCATTCTCTTTCTCATTCTCATTCTCATTCTCATTCTCATTCTCATTTCAACCACACATTCTCCTAATAAAATAATATTACACACAAATCAAAAAAATTTCATCACTTTTCCACCACACATTCTTACATCAATCACTATTCCAAAAATTCTTTTCTATTCAAAATGGGTTTCAAACAAGGGCAATGTCTACAAAGGGCACCGACTTACACAATGCAAGCTAATGACTCATAAACCTGAATTTCAATCATGATATTAAAAAGATTACCTGAACCCATCAGTCAAGTCTACAAACTCGTTGAATACATCAATGTAGCACGTGTGTGCGTGTGCGCACCTAGAACATTCAAGAAAAGAATCACAAATCTGTTATTGACACAAACTTCCACAGCCTAGAAAGCTATAGAAAGGTACATCCATCCGCATTGCTAATTAGCAAGCTGAGTTCATTAAGTAAAAATGGATATGCATAAAATATCTATATCATGTAAAAAGGATGAAATCGTCCACCAAAAATTCCTACAGAAGAAGTAAATCAACTTCCAAGAAAATACTTGTTAACTACTGAAAACCACTCATTTCCAAGTACAAGCGAGTTTCAACCATTCAAACCACTAATTACAGCACAAAATAATATCAATAAATACAAGTTCAAAGAAAACAGCATAAAAAAAGTTGGTTCATAAAGAAAAAGTAAAAGCTGAGACAATAATTACAAACACCATATTCCATCCAACAAGAACAAATGGACCAAATATTGATCCCCCAAAGGTTAAAAAAAGGAAATTCTACTATAATAGGAGTTCAGGAAAAAAGATGAGTTTTTTTTTTTTTTTCTAGGAACAAAAAAAAAAAAAAAATAAGGCTCAAATTAACGAAACAAATACAGCAGGTGGTCTCATTAAATTGTCATTGCGGCACGAAATGGATCTTCATTCTGCTTCACTCACATGATCAGACTGTTCTTGATCATAAGGTAAGCTTGAGGGGTGGAGATCTTCAATCCGCCTTGCAACTTCAGAAATTGAAGGGCGCTGGTCGGGGTACTGAACGGTGCAGTCTACTGCAAGTTGCAAGAGTTGTACCATTTCCTCTTCAACATTCTGGTACCTGAGGAGGTCAAGATCAAAAACTTCAGAAGTCCACTTCTCTTGAACCACTGACCGAACCCATCTTGGCAAGTCAACGCCTTCCTCATTCAGGAGGGCATGAGTGGGTGCCTTCCCTGTCAGAAGCTCCAGGACCACCACGCCAAAGCTATAAACGTCGGCCTTTTGAGAGACTCTACGAGAGTCGGTCACTTCTGGTGCACGATATCCAGCAACTTGGGTGGGAGAGGACGGAGGTGCAACCAGGTGGTTTAGTCCAAAATCTGAAACTTGTGCCTTATAGGACCTAGTGAGAAGAATATTGGACGATTTGATGTTTCCATGGGAGACATTGGGACTTTGTGAATGCAGGTATTCAATGCCATTGGCAGCTCCAAGGGCAATGCCGAACCGGACTTCCCAATTCAACGGTGTCCTGCCAGCTCCTTTGTTTCCTGGACAGGAGAAGATGAAAGTGATAATGAAAGCCAATCAGACCAGACAGATTATGCATGAAAGTGAAGCAATATACACGGGCACTTAGAAGTGGAACAGAAAATTTATGCTTGAATTCATCGAACACAATTACACAAACCGTGAACACTTAACGAACGAATCAAAACTTCATATATATTTTTTTTTAATGATTTGATTTACTTCATTTTTCTTAGAATTGTTCAAATAAAATCAAAATCACTCCGTATATGTCGCTAAGGGGAAAAATGAAAACTTCAACTCACATCTAACTACAAAATAGAAATGATAACTGATGAATTTGGGAATCAAAATGAACGGGTCAACTCTAGTTAAAACCATACAAATACAGAATCACGTCTATAATTCCAGAGGTCCCTTTTGGGATTAATAAAAGAAGACAGATGAGCCTCACCTACTTTACAGAAGCAACTTGACAAACTTGATTTCTGGTAAATTATCTACCATAGTCCTACATCAGCAATAAACATATAAAATACAGAAGCCAACTAATGTATATAATTAAAATTAGGATTTTCCATGGAAAAAGTAGAGAGCGTCTCAAACAAAAAAACACAAATACATATTACTACCAAGCAACCCCAGAAACGGTCTTGATTACAATTATAATCAATTCTAATCCATCTTCGGATTCCTTTACTCCACAAAGAACTGAACATAAATATAACAATCAAAATTCATATATATACTGATGCCTAAATAAAGTAGCTGGAGAAAGAACAAATAAGGCAATTAGCGATCATATTCACAATTGTTCTATCATCAAAATGTAAAGGGCTAAAAATAAAATGTATATGTAACGAAACAGAACGAAGTAAAATGTCACTCACCATGAAGAAGTGCAGACAAGCTCCCCATTGGGATATAATCATAGACAAGAAGCTTCTCCTCCCTGCTGTAATAATAAGCCATGAGAGGTACCAAATTCTCATGATTCATGACTCCAATCCCTTCAATTTTTTCCCCGAACTCCTTCTCTGAAAAAGTCACATCCTTCAACCTTTTCACAACCACCATAGCCCCGACTTCCATAACCGCCTTGTAGGTAGTTCCAACTGTTCCCTTCCCCAAAACCTCGGCAGAAGCTCTCAACAACTCCTCCAAATCAAACACCCTCGAAGTGTTCCCAAAAAACAGCAGTTTCTTGGCAGCTGCATTTGTTCCATTTTCCCAATGAGATGGCATTGCTGCAGCCGAAATCGCGTCACCATTCTCTGCCTCCACACCTGACTTTTCGCCCACCTGAGTTTCTTGATTCTTAATCTCCGGCACATCAACAGACCTCGCATTGTTCCCACTCCTCTTCCTCAGCAATATAAACAACACAAGCAACAATAAAAGTAAGCCAACAACAGATCCAATTACAATTCCAGCAATTGCACCTCCAGACAACCCCTTTTCACTACTTTTCCCTGAAATTTCAACTCCCTTTGGAATCACAGAATCAGCACAAACATTATCAAGAGGCTTCCCACAGAGAGAATTCCCCAAAAAAGCACTTTTAGGCTTCCCTTCAAGCCCTTTCGGCACAGACCCATTTAAACTATTAAAAGACACATTGAACTGCTCAAGATTCGGGAGTTCAAGCTCCGGCAGAACCCCAGTAAACCCATTGTTCTCCAAATAAAGAGTCTTCAACCGCGTCAAGTTGTTAAACCCAGATGGGATTTCGCCAGAAAAATTGTTCTGCGCAAGATTCAAGCGCACGACACCATGAACAGAGAAGATGAATTCCGGCACAGGGCCCGAAAACTGGTTCCCCTGAAGGTAAAGATTGCGGAGTCGAGAGAGTTGGGAGAGGTCAGAGGGTAGCAGGCCGGAGAGGTGGTTGAGACGGAGGCTGAGAGTGCGGAGGAGAGTGAGATTAGATAGGGTATTTGGCGGTATGACGCCGGAGAGGGAGGCGGCGGGGAGGCGGAGCACGGTTACTCGATCGTTTTCACATAGGATGCCTGGCCAGTTGCATGGGGTGGTTAGGGTGGTGTTCCAAAAGAGAGTGCGACCACCCACGGAGGCTCGTAGGGCCAAAAGGGCGGCTCTATCAACGGACAAATCCGAGAAGACGGTGGCGGGGAAGAAGAGGAAGAGAAGGACCACCATTGTTGTCATTTTGGGTTAAGTGAGAGTATCAGTGTGTATTTTTCTTTGTGAGTGCGCGTGGGTATGGGCTCCTCACATGCGTACGGGATCACCATATTTAAAAAATTCAAAAATAAAAAGGCCGACCCCTACATGAGAGGTTGTGAATCGAGGTTATACACATAACATGACTCAAAAAATAAATATTAAAATTAATGTCCAATTGTCCTATTTATATAAGCTTATTTTATTTTTCACATCAATTAAGAAATCTTATTTAATATTAATGAAAATGAATTTTTTGTCAAAAATCTTTCTAATTTACCTTCATTTAATTATCAATAACTAGTAGTAAATTATTATTGAAAATAATAAAAGAAATAATGGTATATTATTTAACAAAATAAAACAAAACTATATAATTGAGAAAAGAAAATAGGGAAAGAGCTATATATAAATGGGATAAATGAATACTATAATCAGGAAGCCAATAGTGATAGTGTTTTTTTTTTTTATTGAAAATGCATTTTAGAATAATATTTTAATAAAAAACAATGTCTTTAAAAAAATTCAAGTTTGCATGTAATATTAATTAAAAATATGTGGTTAAAAACAAAATTAAAAAAAATATTTTGAAAAGAATTAAAACATAGAACTTAAATCAATGTTTCAATTCTTTTCAAAATATTTATGCATATTAATTCCTAATCAATGTTTTTGAATCTGGGTAGAGTAGGTGAGGTTGCTGAATAAAATTACTTTGTTACCAAATAAATAAAAAGAATATTTATGTATAAAGTGTTAAAATTAATAACGGGTACTGAACTATGCATTTTTTTTTTTTTATTGTAGAGATAAAAAAAAAAAGTAAGTAATAATTTAAAAAATAAAATAAAATAAAATAACATTAATAAAAATAGATCAATGCATTACAATTCTTGCGTTTGATTGCAAAAATGAAATTTGGGTGGAAAGAAAATGATTTTCAAGAAATTGAATTGTGTAGAACTTGTTTTACTGATAATTGTCAATTAATTATGTTTAATTGATGTAATTTTTCACCTGAAAAATATTGAAGTTTTGAATCCTTTGGTGCTCGTTTGACTTTATTTTTCATGAAAATTGTCTATTAAATGGATATAATTTGTTATAATTGGAGATATAATTTGTTTCTATTGCTAAAAAAATAAAAAATAAAAATTGTCCAGAAAAGGTTTTCCCACCACTTTGGTAGATAAAAACAATTTCCTCAAAAACCAAGAAAATGTGAGCATGTGAGTGAAAAATGGAAAACTAATTTCATGGAAAATTTGGGCAATCAAACATACAAAAAGATATAAAATAGAATTTAATTTCCATTTTCCATGAAATTGAAGTGTAATCAAACATGACCTTATTATCTATGCATTTTCATACTTTGAAAATATGAATATTATTAGTCTTCAATATATCCCTCACAAAACTATCAATTTCAATAACAATTCCGATAATCTATTCCAATTAAAAACTATCAATAGGAAATTGAGCCATTGACGTTGAGGTGGAGAAGAGACTCAAGAGGTTGAGTGAAAAATGAAAAATGTTGTTGAAAAATCGTAGGTTGTGGAGATTAGATAAGAAAGTAAGGGCTTCCAAATTTGAAATCATCTTAGGGAGAAAAGGGTAAATGTAGAAATTTTGAAAAGGAAAATAAAAATTGTGGGTTCAATGCCTCTACATGATCCCATGTGGATTCATCATTCGTTATAAGGAGATGGATGGCATGCTACTTGAATTTAAATAAAATTTGAGTATTTTATGAAGATGATATCAAATTTTCATTTGCGAATGCTTGATTATTTGTTTGTAAAATAAATGGATTTTTATGTGTTTTGCGAATGCTTGATTATTTGTTTGTAAAATTAATGGATTTTTGTGTGTTTTGCCCCATTAGTTATTTTCTATTTAAATTTTAGTATTTAATATAAAATTGTATCAGATATGAGTTTTTGTTCAAATTTAAAAAATATATGATATCAATATTGAAATGAATGCATGTATTATTTGAAGTAATGAGTTTGCCAAGATTTGGTGGATTTAGTTGAAGAGGGAAATAAAGTTAAACATTAATTTTAGTTACTTTTAATTTATTATATATACATTACTGTTTTTCATTGTAATCTCATTATAATGAAATCCAAACAAGTACGAAATAAGTTACAATATAAATTAATGCGGTTTGTATTTGAGTATGTGAAAGAGAGTCACGGTCAACCTAAATGGTCCTGATAGAATTCTTTGAGAATTGATTTAGATCTCGGTTCAGTTTGGGCGATTTCTGTTATATTTTCAACTCAAACAATTTCGTGTGATTTGTCTATCGATATTATAGTTATATATTTAAAACAAGTTATCAAATACATTTAAATAAGAACTAATAATGTTAAATGTTAAATTACATTCATATCATAGACTTAAAAATTGTGTATAAAGAAAATCTATTTTAGGATAAACTATTTATATTGATGTACCAGACATGGATTATATGTTTGTACGTCGTGCACTACGTGGTCGCATACAATGTAATCCTCCAGAAGTTACAAATTTACATCATTATCGGGTAGATTTGTTCTACTCTATCATCGATCTACAACTTCAAGAATTGAATGATCGTAATATTGTTATAAACTATGTTGTTTTTAGTATTGTCGTAATATTATTTTATTTTTTTATCATCATTAAATCCATAACCAAAAACTCGACGTTCAACATTGATAAATTGTAAAATTTGGAATGCTTGTTGGTTTGTTGTTAGATGATAACTTGATACTTTTTGTTTATATATCGAATTAAAAAAAAAAAAAAAAAAAAAAAAAAAAAAAAAAAAAACTGACCCTTCAATGAACTGTTGATGACTTTTAGAATTGTAAATTTCGAGTTAAAATATTGCTTTTATAATTTATTTTCTACACTACCACATAATCTTCATTCACTTCTAAATTTTACTTCAACTCTTCATTCACAAGTGGATCCACGATCATTTGTTGAAAACTTGTTTGGTGTCGGAGGCGAAACACCTGTCCAAAGTCTATTTGGGAATAAATTCGACGATCTTAATGAATTACTTATTCCAGAAAAAATTCACAATTTCGACGTTCATAAAGGTAGTCATCCAATTGATTTGGTTGACATTGATGTTGATGTTAGTCATCCAATTGATTTGGAAGCCGATGAAGATCCTGTGGTAGATATTCTCAATGCTAGAGAGAGAGAAAGGCGAAGTAGGCAAAATGTTAGGACTATTTTAAATTGGTTCAAACTAGGATTGGGCAAAACCCGACCGAACCCACCCAAACCGAACCAACCCGATCGGTTTGGGTCGATTTTATTGCTGTTTTTACACGGGTTGGGTGTGTAGGCAGGTCGGGTTGGGTTGGGTTGGATTATGGGTTAACTCATGAAAATCGAATAAACTCGCCCAACCCCACCCGCCTACTTTAAAAAAAAATTACATGTATTACCCATGTTTATAAAATAATTCTGTTGACTCACTAAAAGTGCAGCCCAATCTAAATGGCCCAAAGAAGTGAAGCCCAATTGGAGAAATCAGGACAAAGGCCCAAGTTGGAGTATTGGCGAAGTAAAAGCCCGCTAATTTGGTAATGACATCGCCCAAGCCTGTGCGATGCCCAGAATCTGCACGAATGGAATACCCTACTGTCGCCCAAAGCGACGAGTCTATTATTACCCATACCTTTGAATTGCCCAAGGTTGTAGCCACGACAGATATTGTATTTACTCATAATGACGGTTATTGAAACGGATATCGAGCACTTTCGTCACGATCCACAATTCTAGGAGCCCAGTTGGGAGCAGTTGAACAACAACATGATGGCAGCAGTTAGATATGACAGTTCCACGATTGCTCAGCCACCATAAGGGAAGTGGGTAGTTATGGATTAGTCAAGCAATTTCCAAACGGTTTACTACGAAGAAACCCATCAGAGCAGTATAAAAGGAAGAAGAGACATAGAGAAAAGCCCTAGAATAAAAAACTCTCAACAAAGAATATGTAATTTCAATTTCTTAGTGTAACTTTAATTTCCTTCTTTTAGTACTCGTGTGCTTGAGCCCCTTGGAGGCATTTTGTTCATCTCTGATTATAAATCTTCGCCAATAAAAATACCTTTTTTTAGGACTTTGTTTCAAGAGGTTTGTTCCTTACACAATCGTATGATTTTCCTTTTTAATTGTTAGCGACCCGAAAACCGCGCAAAACAATTTGGCATGCCCATTGGGACAATTGGTATTTGGTAAGTGAAGATACAAAAAAGTGAAACATTATGCCTCATAAAAGTTCTGATAAGGAACCGGCGGGTCAAGGAGTAGTCCAGTCTATAATCGAACGATATGAGGAGCAACAAAACTCTCCACGAATAGATGGACAAAGCCAGAGCAGTCACAGTCGTTACGAGCCAATGACGAAGTTGAATCCTCGCACCATGCGTGCATTACTTGGGAAACTCACGCAACATGTCGTTAAACAAGTAAACTTACGAAATGTTCATAATATAGAAAAATTCGTTCAAAATGGGAACATACACTATGACAATATGGCTAAACAACTGAGTACATTAAACGAAATCATGAACAAGTTAGTAGGCCAAATATGTCAACCTGTTACACCCATAGGGGGTCACTTTCAAAATAGGACGACAGTAGGACATACTTCGCCACACAATTTCTCTGGTTTGAACCCATCAGGTCAAAGTTTAGAACCATCTTTCGGTCCATCTACCTCAAACCAAGGGGGGTTGGAATGCCAAATTTGAATGGTGATAACGCAGTTACAAACCTGGGGGGGTAATTCAAGCGTAAGAGATAATGGCCAGAACAATGGACAAAACACCATACGTGTTAATGATGGGTTAAGTACTCAATTCAATGGCCATAATGGCCCAAATAATGGAACTTTTGCCGCCAACCAAGGGCTAATTGTCAAGCTTCACATAAATCAACCAGCAAATTAACCCGTAGGGATTCCGTATGATCCTAATGAGTTAAGGAATCAAATAATGAAATTGTGCAGGATCAAATGGCTGTTGGAGTACGTCCTGTCATTAGGCCGACCTACACAAAACCATATCCTGAATGGATAGACCAAGCATATCCATGGCCTAGGGGTACAAAGTGCCAGAATTTTCATTATTCACTGGTTTGGGAGAAGTGTCTACCCTAGAGCGTGTAGGGCAATTCACGCTGCAAAGTGGTGAAGTGAATGATTATCACAAGTTGAGGTTATTCCCTAGTTCGTTAACGGGAGTAGCTTTTTTCCTGGTTCATTAACCTGCCAGCAAATTCTGTTCAAACATGGTAACAAATGGAGCAGTTATTCCATGCTCAATTTTATAAAACTGAGTCTGAAGTCACACTGGCCGATTTGGCGAATTTACGTCAAATGCCCAACGAATAGGCGGAAGGTTTCGTTCAAAGATTCAAAACAGTTAGGAGTAAATGTTTTGTACCTCAGCCTGAGAAGGAATTCGTTAAAATCGCACAAAGCTATTTGAGCTTTGATTTAAAGAAAAAATTACAGGATAGGGAGTTCCCGGATTTGTTCCAACTCAGCGTGAATGTAATCAGATATGAGCGATTAATAAGAGAGGGGAACAGATGAAGAATTTTAGTAAAGGGACTTATTATAAAGACCCAAACTTCAACATTCATACCGTCAATGATGAATATTACGATCAAGTTGAAATATGTTTGGCCAAGTTAGTTAAAGGAGATGCATTTGCTTGTCCCATAATGGCTAAAGCTAGAGCGTTGGGCAAAAATGAGCCTGTAAGAAGTGAAAACAAAAAGGCTAGGACATTTTCATTTGATGTTACTAAAGCTGACCTTATATTCAATAAGTTGTATAAGGACAAGCAAATAAAGTTAAGCGATAAGCATAAATTGCCAAACCCTGAGCAAATCAAGGGTAAAAAATATTGTAAATGACATAATGCATGGTCACATATGACTAATTATTGCTTGGTTTTTCATCATGTGTTACAGGATGCTATTGAATCAGGACGAATCACGTTCGAAGAAAAGAAGAAGATGACGGTGGATGAAAACCCGTTCCCACAGCCACTAGGGGTGAATATGGTGACAATCGGCTTTGAAGACAAGTTACCAAATTCAAATTGGTGATTGATGATGGGGAGGAAGATCCCAGGCCTCATCCCAGTGTTTTTAAGCGTATCAAAGGGAAAGAACCTTAGGATAAAGACGTCATATGTGCGAGGTGTAAAGAAAAAAGTGGGAGTAAAGGCAAAACTGCCAAAGATGTGGCAACATCACTGTCGTCCTGATTTCATCCCAAACACTCAACCTTTTAGAGGGCGAGGTACGTCGTTCTATAGGAGATCGCCTTAGAGAAACGGTTCAGGCCTACCAATCAGGGGAGAATGTTCAGGCCACAGCCTCACCAACCAAATGTATGACATTCATTCTAGTATGATGCAGGAATGGTAGTACCTTTCAACGAGATGACCAGAATGCAACAGAGGCGTTTTCAGTGCAATTATGGAAGAATGATGAGGCAACAACAGGGATTACCACGTCCTAAGGCGCCTAAACTTCCCAAAGTAACCGATCAAAATGTCCTCGAAGACAATGAAGAAATCGGGACAAGTGAATCAATGGGGGAGTTACCGAAAGCTCATCCGGAAGGTCGAGGTTTGAGCGAGATAAAATGGATGAAGAAGATCTGAACCAACCTCTTACTTTCCAATTCGGTACGTTACCTCATATCCTGGCTAATAATTATTTACTAGCTGATGAGTTCAAGAGTAAAAGAAAACAAGAAGAATGAGAGGAGGATAACGAAGAAGAAGCATGTGTGTTCGAATGTGATTAAAGCCAAACTTCTAAAGAGGCAGATGATGGGGAAGAAGATGATGGCATGACCTACATTGAAGAAGAAATTGATCTGGAGGCAGAAAGAAGGAAAAGAGGAGTGTCGAGCAGCACCTTGTTGAAACAATTACACCAAGAGAGAGTTCGTAAAGTAGACTTGTTGGGAGAACCATCCGGGCGTTCTTTCAATTTTTATGTGCTGTACGGGATGTCCAAGAAGAAAAAGATGGTACCTCGCTCTGAAAAGTACGAATCACCTCCAAGAATAATACCTCTCCCCACGGGCTGGGTAACTAGAGAAGAAGCATTAGAAAATGGGAAAGAAAAGGTCCGGGAAGAAAGAGTCCAGTACGACATGCTACACGTAGATTTATCCCAAAGGAGTAATTCTACAGATGACAAACAGGAAGTAGAAGTAGACGTTGCTAAGAAAGTTATATTCAAAAGGCCGGCCATGAGGTTAACCAAACACTTGAGGCCGTTGCATGTGAAGGCTTTAGTCAATGGAATACATGTAGCAAAGGTACTCATTGATAATGGGGCAGCTATAAACACTATTACGTCCAGAATGATGAGGAAAGTGGCCAAAACCGAGAGTGATATGATTCCAACAAAAGTTATCCTGACAAGTTTTAACAGGGAAGCTACCTCGGCTAAATGAGTTATACCACTTGACATAACTGTAGGAACAACCACTAGAACTACAGTCTTTTTTGTAATAAACGGTCCCACTAGTTACAACGTGTTACTGGAAGGGACTGGATCTATGGAAGTCATTGTATACCTTCATCGCTCCACCAATGCTTGGTTTTCTGGAATGATAAATGCGAAACGGAAGTGGTGCATGCAGATCATAGGCCTTTCGTGGTAGAAGCAAACTAAGTAGAAAGGTTTATGTACAAAGGGAATTATGGGCCTGTCAGAGTAGTTCAAGACGGGGATGAAACCCAAATTGTCGCACAAAGTGATGAGTCATTTTCAATCGATGCGCTTACCGAAATGTTCAGTCAAATGAGGCCAAACATAGTGGCCATGGAAGAGCCAGTGATTGGTAAAAGGCTAATCAAAGAACTTTAGATGAGTTCTCAACAACAGAGTCAAATGGCCGACATTCAGGCCTTTAAAGCCAAATTGATGGCTTTCAGTGAAAAATGTAAGAACGCAACGAAAGAAAAATCAGCACTAAAAACATTGGGAGACAAATTAGCAGTGTTCGAGATGGAGCAGACTATTCGTCAAGGAGTTAATAAGGTAGATTGTTTGGAAGAGGAAACGCTTACAAGAAGTATGGATGATGAAACAATGAGGATCGCCAAACCTGGATACGCTCAAGCATAGGACCTCCTGATCAAGGTGAATATTGGTGGCGAAGAAGAAGATCGCCCAACATTTATTAGCCAGATGCTTACTCAAGAGGTTAATGAGAAATTAATCGCTTTATTAAAAGAATATAAAGATTGTTTTGCTTGGGAATATGAACATATGCTTGGTTTAGATAGAAATTTTGTAGAACATAGATTGTCAACTAAACCGGATTTTAAGCCTCATAAGCAACCTAGGCGTTTTGCTCCCAACGTACTTCCCAAAATTAAGAAAGAAATAGAGCAATTACTGAAAGTGGATTTTATTAGAACGGCCAGGTATGTTGAATGCTATCCAATATAGTGTCAGTATTAAAAAAGAATGGCAAGTTAAGGGTGTGTATAGACTTCAGAAATTTAAATTTAGCCACGCCTAAGGATGAATATCCCATGCCTACGGCAGATTCTTTAGTGGACTCGACTGCTGGGCATATAATATATTCTTTTATGGATGGATATTCAGGATATAATCAAATTTACATAGTTGAGGAAGACATACACAAAACTACATTTAGATACCCTGAGTCATTAGGATGTTTTGAATGGGTAGTCATGCCTTTTGTTTTAAAGAATGAAGGGGCGACTTATCAAAGGGCGATGAACTTTATCTTTCATGACATGATAGGTAAATTCGTGGAAGTTTATGTAGATGATATTGTGGTCAAATCCATTAAAGATGAGGACCATTTTGAACAACTTAGATGTTCATTTGAGCGAATGAGGCAGCATAAACTAAAGTTAAATCCTTTGAAGTGTGCATTCGGGATTAATGCAGGAAATTTCCTTGGTTTCCTCATGCACAAAAGGGGGATTGAACTCGATAAAAACAAAGCAAAAGCCATCCTAGAGGCTAAGCCCCCTAGTAATAAAAATGAGTTACAAAGGTTCTTAGGTCAAATAAAATTTTTAAGACGTTTTATATCTTATTGTGCAGGGCGAATGAAACTTTTTTCGCCTCTTTTAAAGTTGAAAAATCAGGATGAATTCGTCTGGGAGAAAGAGCATCAAAAGGCTTTTGAAATTTTGAAGGCATATCTAACGAATCCACCGGTATTGGTGTCCCCAATCCAAGGACGGTCAATGAAGTTGTACGTGTCGGCTGAGCAGAGATCGATAGCCGGGATGGTCGTACAAGAAGACCAATTTAGTGAAGGAAGGACTATTTACTATTTAAGTAAGCGATTGACAACATGCAAATGTAATTATTCTGCAATCGAGAAATTATGTCTTGCATTGTATTTCACGTGTATAAAATTAAGGGCATATTTACGACATGTGACGGTTTATTTGATATCTAAAGTAAACTTGTTTAAATACATGTTCTCTCGTCCTATTTTGCATTAAAGAGTAGGCCTTTGAACTTTAGCATTGTCCGAATTCGAAATAAAATACATATCCCAAAAGACAGTTAAAAGTCTGACATTAGCTAATTTTCTGGCCGATCACCCATGCTTTGACATGCCTGAAGAGAATGAACTGGAGATTGATTCATTTGAATTAAAACCATGGATCATATACTTCGACGGATCAAAGACTTCCAAAGGAGCAGGTGTAGGAGTAGCCTTAATAAATCCATTGGGATTTTGTTACAAATTTGCATTCGCTTTGGATAAGATGTGTACCAACAACCAGGCCGAATACGAAGCATTAATCATTGGTCTAGAATTGATGATAGATATGCAAATAAAGAATGTGATTATTAGAGGCGATTCCCAACTGGTAATTCACCAATTGATTGGTGACTATAAATGCTAAAGTGACTCCATCATAAGCCAATACGAAATCGCTCAAGAATTGTTGGAAGAATTTGACCAAGTAGAGCTTCAATGCCTGTGAATATAGAGTGATATTGCTCGTAGTCCAAAGAAGGGCAAGAAAGGCAAAGGTTAGGTGCATAAAAGATGGAGATGTAATAGATTGGAGGGCCGAGATTAAAGGGTTCCTTAAAGAGCCTAACGAAGAAAATAGTAGAAAAATGAAGTTACGTTCGCTAAATTACACATTGATAGATGGGGAGTTGTTTAAGAAATATCATGATGGTATGTTATTAAAATGTGTAAGTGTGCAAGAAGCTAGAACAATTATAGCCGAAGTGCATGAAGGAATATGTGGAGCGCATCAAGCCGGCCAGAAGATGTGATGGTTAATCGTTAGGAATGGGTATTTCTGGCCCAAAATGGGAGATTCATATGTTCAATATGCAAAGAGTTGTTTAGCATGTCAAAAACATGGCACAATACAAAGAACACCAGCAAAGAGAAATGACGCTTATCATCAAGCCGTGGCCATTCAAGGGTTGGACGATAGACTTGATAGGAAAGATTTACCCCCCATCGTCCAAGCAACACACTTTTGTTATAGTTGCAATAGATTTCTTCACTAAGTGGGTTGAAGCAATAACTTTAAAGGAAATTACCCAAAAGAATGTTATAGAATTCATCCGCGATCATATTATTTATCGATTTGGGATTTTACAAACTTTGATGGTAGATCATGGAACTTCATTGAATGGGGATCAGGTGAAGGAATTCTTAGGCGAATTTGGAGTTAAGTTAGTAAATTCCATGCCCAGGTGGATTCTTCTAATAAGATTCTAAAAACTATCATAAGGAAAATGATAGGTGAAAATACCAGGAACTGGCACGAGTGTTTAAACAAGGCATTATGGGCTTATAGAACGTCGCCACGTTCAAGTACCAAAATTACTCCTTTCCAACTTACTTATGGACATGAGGCCGTTTTGCCTATGGAAATCAATGTGCAGTAGATTAGGGTGCGTTGACAATATAAGCTAAGAGATGAAGAGTATACCGAGTCGCTAGTTCAAAACTTGTTGGAATTGACGAGTTGAAGTTAGACGTCCTAGATAGATTGCAAATTCAAAAGTAAAGGATGGACAAATCTTTTAGCCTAGGCGGTTTGGTTTGGAAGATGATACTTCCTTTGGATAGCAAGGATCCAAAATATGGCAAATGGTCGCCCAACTAGAAAGGACCATATAAAGTCAGAGGCGTGTTGCCTAATGGGGCTTACCACTTGGAGGATTTAGACGATACTAGGCATGTTAGATTCATTAATGGTAAGTAAAAAAACACAAAATGCATTCAAGATAAAGTTCTTTATTACCACGTATCTCTTACATAGGCCGCTAATTACAGCAGGCTATTATCTATCTTCTACTGACTATAAAGTAAGAAATATGAAATAGTCAAAATACATTTAGCCGCAAATCTTAGCAGGCTATGAATGGTGTCCCAGTTGATGGCGACAGAAAGAGTGAAATCGGTGTAGCTCGCCTCCTTAACCAACGGACGAGTAAGAGGGTGAATCGACCTCACCCGCCTTCCTAAATGCATCGCTACAACAGCAGGCGAAGAGGCTGAGAAGTACCCAAAATGGCCCGCAGAGTAGCTCCAAAATTACCTTCAATCATTGAACTATTTACAGAGAACATAGATGGGAAGAATTTTGCTGCTGGTCAGAAAACATTTCCTATACCTCCCATACCAAACATGATATTAAAGTAAAAGAAGCATTTCTGTGAAAAGATGAAAATAGTGATTGATTGCTAGGAGTGCCAAGTAATGGCAGGAAAGTAGATTCGAAGAAAGGAATGGAGATAGAGATGATAAATGAAGATACCAATGCATTTATAGAGGTTTGAAGGCGAAAAGACAGAATTCAAATGGTCACATTCATGCGTAGCAGTTGAAATTGAATGGCCTAAAAATTTGGGGAATGAATGCGGAATACTAAGAGAGAACATGCATGAATTTTAGCGTACAACAATTAATACTTGGAGAATTGGCGATTAAAGATGAAGACGTCGATTAAATTCGCAGGAAAATAGAATAATCATTCATTAATGATAGTTGATGATATTACATTCAAAATTGGCAACGATAATCGATGTGAATTTAAAAAAGGAAAGTTGAAATATCGAATGTTTTACAATTCGCCCAAAGCTGAGCGCATCTTTTCCTTGAGCCTTCCCCATTCTTCTTTCTGTTGAGAAGAAATGACGTCCAACTCGCTCACCAGATCGTCGTCAACCTCCAGTTTGTTATACTGCTCAATCAAAGATTTATTCCTGTCAATTCCTCGAGAATTATTGTGGCTTTTAGCAGCTATTCTCACCCCTGTAGTCGTCCATCTTTACTTGAATCTCTTTCATCTCCGCAACTAAATTTAATAGCAAAGAGTCCTCAACGATGACCTTAGAAGAGATATCGGTCAATTCAGCGTTGGTTTTATTATTCTCTTGAAGCAGAGACTCTCTTTCAGATACAGCACGAAGATATTGAGCACTCTTGGACTTCAACTCCACATTCCTAGCTAGCAAAGAGAGGATATCAGCATGAAAAACCTTCAGCTTCGCCTTAAAGTTAGCGGAAACGTTGAGCGATGTAAGTGAAAGTATATGTAGTAATTGTGCACCTAACATTTCTAACTTATCTCTCTGTTTCCCAGCACTGGCACGGCCAATTTCCACATCCATGAAAGAAACATATTCAAGCAGCGATTTTTTAAGAGAGTTCATGTGATCGTCCGAAAGAACAGAAGATGGCGCAGAAGAATGACTAGTCGAACCAAGGCGAGATGTTTCTGTTTGTTCTCAGGAGGTAAATAGATCTTGGATGGACCGTACAATGTCATCAACATCCTACGAAGAAAGATGCTAGCATTAAGGATTTTTGCTACAAAACACAAAGTAAGAACGAGGGCAAGGCGAGAGGCTACCTTGTAAACAATGTTACGAGGTCCAGACACATCACCCGTCGTTTCAACCACTTGTGGAGACTTCCCCTTACCTAGGTGTGAGAATTTTGCCACACTTGACAGGTCCACAGGGATCCCTGCATAACTCAAAAGGCAACAAATTAGGAGCCAGTAGCACAAGTAGAGGCAAGACACCAAAACATACATATTACCTTCTTGTTCTACACTTGGGGGGTCAACGCCATTGGAAGAAGGTGGTGTTCCTGCTAGCAGCAATGGAGATAGTAGGACTAAGGATTTATCTATCAAAATAGCTTCTCCATTATCTGATTCGGGCAGAGCAGCCTTAACAGAGGGTGATGAAATGGGGGTTGCCAAAACTGGAGCCTTTGAAGGAGAAGTCGAGGTCTTCTAAAAAAAAATCCAGGTGAGTTACTAATACGTGGATAGAAAAGTCTTATGAAATAACATAAACCCAATTACCTTTCTCCTAAGGATAAGAGGGGCATCATCATCATCATTGTCCTGCAAAATGGGAAAGATGGAGCTGGCTGCTTACGGTCGGAAGCACCTTTGGATATGGTAGCCTTTGGAGAAATAAATGGAGGAGTAAGGCGTTTGGTGCGAATGGACGATATAGGATTCTCGCTAGATAAAAGGATAGCAGGAATGGGAGAAATAGAAAGGGGATCCACTCTATTTAGCAGATGGAAGGCACGATTGGCATCAGTTGGAACAATCTGTTCTTTACAGACGGCCACAACTGGTAAAAAATGGAGTGTGTGATAGCAATAGAATTGAAAGGGGCATAGGCGAAGCCTTCAGTCAGAAGGTTATTATGGGCATCAATAGCTTGTGCCTCAGTTTTATTGATGGTGTAAAAACGCTCTATCAAATTCCTAGAATAACAAAGAGGAACGAGCCACATTTGGCCAAAACCAAGTTGACGAGTAAAAAATTGGGGTACATATATCTCAACCCTCACCTTGGCATTTGTCCCTATGACAATGTCATCAAATAACTCTCTTCCTACCAAAAACTAAACCCAAACAGATACGGATTTGTCTGCTTCAGCTAGAGTAAAAGGAGGCCATACATAAAGGGGGATTTGATGATGAGAAAAAGGGAAGAAGGAAGGTGTCGAATTCAAAGTATAAAAGAATGTAAAAACATCCCTACTGGACATATTTACAGGGCTTAGTTGATAAATGAATAGCCCATAGCAACTGACCTTGTGAGGGGGGATGGTGGAATGCCAAGTTGTGGGAAATAGGATCTCAACCACAATTGAGCAAGCCATAAAGGCCCACAGCTAGTAGGAGATGCACCAATCCTCAACTGGAATTGGAGAGAGGCCATACCTCTATAAAAGGCAACCAAAAAGAAGGAACAAAGATTCAAGGATCTGCTTCGAGCTAATTTATGGGATAGAGGCAAATAGCTCATGGAAGGTTTCAAACTTGGAACACAAAGAACATACTTACAAAGCCAGACCTGAAAGAAAGCCACATGCTCAGTATGGCTAGACTCAGAGACCAATGTATTATAATGACCTTGCATGCTTGAATAGGACTCATCTATCTTTTTGTCAAATTTTGGGGCAACACCAGAAATCAAAATGTTAGGGGAGATGGTGTCGCCCAAAGGTAGAAGATTCACTAAAGCCCCAACATCCCTTAAGGTAATGGACATCAGGCCAATGGGGAAAATGAAAGTGTTATATTCAGAAAACCATAAACTTAGGGCGATTGGAAAAAGCACTGGGTCATAAACAGGGGGGTGAAGACCGATTTCTAATAAATCCAAAATTTTAGCACGATCAAAAAGTGCTTTGGTGGGGCCGTGACCTATCATATGTGCATGCCATCTTTGAAAACTAGGATCAGTTTTGGGCCAAGTGCAAATACCTTTCTCGCGGATTGGCTTCAATGGCAGGGACTCCAAAAAAGGAAGAAGTCTAGTGCAAGGGAATAGCTGACCCACCACCGCTTTTCCAACTGATTCAACATCAATAAAATATGGGCCTAGATAGAACTCATTAAGGCCAGGTTTAATCTGTGTAAGAGGATATAAGTTTACGTACGGCTTAGTGAGAAGGTTTTGGAAATCCTCAAAACTGAAGGTGCCGTCAGATTGAGTTTGTGAATACGCCATTGGATATAAGATACAAACTTGTTGGAGTTGATCTGAGAAACTTAGCAAAGAAGCAAGAAGATGAACAATGAAAATAGTGAGGAAGGAGTGCAGAATGCAAAGACGTGGTTTAATGGTACTGTGAAATGGAGTATCATTTGGGTTTATAAGAGTTTTTGTAGCGTTACACTTTTTCAGAAAAATAGAAAGAAATGATGATTGAAATCCTTGAAAATTAAAATGTCGCTGGAGCAAAGTGAATAGGGCAAAAATTAATAATCAGTATTAATTATGCCTTATTGGGGGTAATTGTTGACTCACTAAAAGAGCAACCCAATCCGAATGGCCCAAGGAAGTGAAGCCCAATTGGAGAAATCAGGACAATGGCCCAAGTTGGAGTATTGGCGAAGTAAAAGCCCGCTAATTTGGTAATGGCATCGCCCAAGCATGCGTGACGCCCAGAATCTGCGGAAATGGAATACCCTACTGTCGCCCAAAGCGACGAGTCTATTATCGCCCAGACCTTCGAACGCCCAAGGTTGTAGCCACGTCAAACATTGTATTTACTCAAAACGATGGTTATTGAAACGGATATCGAGCACTTTCGTCACGATCCACAATTCTAGGAGCCCAGTTGGAAGCAGTTGAACGACAACAACATGATGGCAGCAATTAGATATGGCAGTTCCATGATTGCTCAGTCACCATGAGGGAAGTGGGTAGTTGTGGATTAGTCAAGTAGTTTCCCAATGGTTTACCATGAAAAAACCCATCAGAGCAGCATAAAAGGAAGAAGAGACATAGAGAAAAGCTCCCGAATTAAAAACTCTCAACAGAGAATATGTAATTTCAATTTCTTAGAGTAACTTTAATTTCCTTCTTTTAGTACTCGTGTGCTTGCGCCCCTTGGAGGCATTCTATTAATCTTCGACTGTAAATCTTTGTCAATAAAAACACCCATTTTTGGGACTTTGTCTCAAGAGGTTTGTTTCTTATACAATCATCTGATTTTCTTTTTTAATTGTTAGCGACCCGAAAACCACGCGAAACACTAGGATTTGCTACAACTAATTCATAGTCACACATTGATTCATTGAAATAAGATCATAGCCGTTTTCACGAGAATTGTGTGATGTGATTTCAAAATTTGGGTTTTCTTCATGTTTTTAGAATCTAGGTTGAAACCAGTTACTGAACATAGATTGAAAAGAATTTCGATGAAACAATAAATTTTTGAAACAGATGAACACAAAATGTATAGATGGTGTAATCAGTAAAATAGTCGTTTGGTTGTGAAAAATCTTGTTCGTATGGTGAAATAACACAATAATTAGAATCCGAATTTATTATAATATAAAAATGGATGACTTCAATTTTTGTTGACAAGTCGTCCCAAATCGACCAATCCAACCCAACCTCGACCGATACTTGATTAGGTTGGGTTAAAACATTTACACGGGTTGAGTAGGGTTAAATTTTGACCAAATCAATCGTGTTGGGTTGGGTTTGGGTTAAAGCAAAAATCAACCCAATCCAACTCATGCCCATCCCTAGTTCAAACTGGTTGTGTGATCGATGGAGTTTCAAAAATCAAGGCAGTACGTAAATACTGTCAACAACGATTGACATGGCAAAAAGGTATTGAAACCACTCACCTCAACCGTCACTACAAAACATGTGTTTCCAAACATGGACTTCTTCCAACTGGTCAAATGCAGCTACAATTTGCTACTACAGGCGCCGGAGCTACTACTACACCATTTTCTACATGATGTATTTGGAGGAGGAAGCTCGAACGGGAATGGTGAAGTTCGTTGCCGCAACAGAATTGTCACTAGCAATAGCGGACAACAGACATTTCGTTAACTACGTTAAACAATATTTTCAACCGAGGCACATTGGGGTAAGTAGAAATACTCTTCATTTTGATACAATTCAATATTTTCTTAATTCAAAGAAACTATTAATTGCAGATTTAAAAAAATATGTGGCTGTGATATCGTTAATTTTGGATATGTGGGAAGGGATTAATAAAAGAGGCTACATAACTGCAACTGTATACTATATAGACTCACTTTGAGTCTTGCATAAAAGAATTATTACTTTTAAAATTATTGAGTACCCACACAATGCTAACAATATATTTAATGATATTATGAACATTATTAGAGAATATAAATGTCAGAGTAAAATTCGATCTTTTACATTCGACAACGCTAGTGTAAATAAACATGTTATCAATAAATTGCAAATGGTATTTCAACCTGATTTCGGTGGTTATTTATTTCATATTCGATATGTTTGCCATATTTTTAATTTCATAGTAAAAGACGGTTTAAAACATGTTAAGGATTAAATTCAACGAATTAGGAATACACTAATCTATATCACGATTGCAACTAGTAGAAAACAAACATTCGAAGAATTTTGTGACGAAGCTGGGTTGTTGCAAACAAAAACTTTTATTAGTTACGTAGGGCACATATGAAACTTCACATACTTAGAAACGACGACGATGCTATTTTAAATAAGCATGATTGGCTTTTAGTTTTTAAACTTAAAAACACTTTGACAAGTTTTTATGATTCTACAAATATTTTCTCAGACGTTTATTATCCTAGTTGTATGGTCCTTGAACGTCTGTATATAATTGCTAAGGTTTTTCATAGATTTAAAAATGACACCGATTTGTGTGAAGTTATATTTTTCATGGAATTAAAATTTAGAAAATATTAAAAAGACTTGCCCATGTTATTTCCTTTAGCATGCGTCATGGATCGCGATATAATTTATCGGGTACTAAATTTGTTATTGATCAAATTTCAAATGCTTTAACTTTTAATGTACCTATTAGTTTAGGAATTTGGAACAAACTTTATGTAAAATGTACGAATTACATGCTTCACGAATAAGTACACATATTACTTGTGCACCCTCCAAACTAAAATAGGAGATGACGACGCTGAAGTTTTAAATTTGTTCTAGGGCATGAACTTATATAGATTTGATTCAACTTCAACTGCATATGCATTAGGTTCCTTTGGTAGTAGTAGTAATAATAGTTTATCTTCCACTGCATGTACTAGTAGTAGTCAAAATGCGTTCCCTACTGAATTAATTGATTACTTTAATCATAATATGCCCAGTAACAATGC
Source organism: Fraxinus excelsior (assembly GCA_019097785.1). Lineage (NCBI taxonomy): Eukaryota > Viridiplantae > Streptophyta > Magnoliopsida > Lamiales > Oleaceae > Fraxinus > Fraxinus excelsior. The sequence continues at coordinate 23,221,784 of CM032637.1, forward strand.
AATTATGAAAGATTCAGAAGAAGTAATTGATTTATGATGAAAGTATGAACACCAATGGCCAGTAGTTTCTTCCATGGCAAAATATCTATAAACACCTCCGTTAGCACTGTAGTTTCAGAGTCTACTTTTAATGCAGGGAAGATGGTTCTTTCCGAGGTCAGGAATCGACTAAAAGAAGATATTTTGAAAGCATTAACGTATGTGAATGACTGTGAAGACGCTTATTATCGACTGCAAGATAAATACGCCGAAATTACATGTAGTCAAGTAAGTGATATTTGATTTAACCATATTCATCACAAAATTTTATTTTAATACCTTTATAATTTTTTAAAAAATTGTACACATAACAAGTTGTTCGTATACATTTTTTAACTCCACCTACTCGAAAATTGATATTGAAGTAGCCGATTCCAAACCTGAAAAAAGGAGGAGGATTTATCTTTTTTTTTTTCTTTTTTGAAAAAGAAAATTATTTTGAAAAATGTATATTCAAAAAAATGTTTACAAAATGTGTGTCTATATATATATATTATTTAATATATTGTATCAATATATGCCCCTGTTTGATACACATTAAAATTTTCATTTTCATTTTTCTACTCATTTTCAACCACACATTTTTCAATAAAATAATATTTTCTATCACATTAATAATTTTTTTTTTCAACCATATATTCTCTATCAATTTACTATTTCAAAATACATTCTCCAAAATAATGTGGGTCGAACACACCAATAGTGTATAAAAAAAGACGAGCCATTTTGGACGAGCTCCGGGCACGAGCCGAGCTCGTGTAGGCTCGGCTCGGCCCATTGCCACCCCTATAATTTTGGTAATCTTGATCTTGACTTAAGTCCAGTACAAAATATTCATCAACAAAAGTACTAATTCCAATAAGTAGATTAAACCCACTACAAAAGACTCAACGAATGAAATAAACCATGCTAAGAAAATTTATAATACACATTAAAATAGGAAATAGAATATGCTTTTAAACTTATGGTGTATTCAATTGAGATTTTTAAAGACTTTTGGACAATTAAAAAGTTTAGGTGTATTAAATTGAGACTTTTAAAGATTCTCTAAAAGTTTAGATGTATTCAATAGAGACTTTTAAAAAGTCTCTAAAAGTCATAGGGTATTCAATTGAAACTTTTTAAGAGTCTCTATAAGTTACAATGCATTCAATTGATAATGACTTTTAGGGACTTTATAATTTGCTAGACTTTTGGAGACTTTTTGGTAGAAAATATGAATAGAAAATCTCAAAACAAATCTCTCATTCTACCGTGAGATTTGTCGAGAGCTGACCATTTTCCTCTCTCTCTCTCTCTCTCTCTCGTGTATTTCAATTTTTTTGACCTAAACAATGTTCTTCTTCAAGCCAAGAAATTTAAAACAAAATTTATTGATTTGTGCTCTCTCTCTCTCTCTCTGTGGTGTATTTCACTTTTTTTTACCTAAACAAGATACATTTATGGAGAAAAATGGTTTTGTCAAATGCTTGCAACCAATACTTTTCATTTTTTCTTTATCTTAGTGTATGATAATTATATATGTTATAAGTCATGTGCTAATTTTACAATTATTTTATGTTCAGGTAAATATTTTTTGAGAGATTGTTGATTTTTAAATCGACGTCAATTCTTAACTCCTTTTCGAGGTGTTCGTTATCATCTTCAAGATTTTGCTTGTGACTCTGAAAATACAAAATTTTTATTTAATCTTTGTCATGCTTCATTGAGGAACGTAGTTGAGAGGATATTTGATATATTTAAATCACGATTTATAATTTGCAAAATTGCTCCTCCATTTCCATATAGTACACAAGCGGAGCCCGTATTAGCTTGTGTAGGATTATACAAATTTCTTCGCAAAGAGTGTCGTTCTGATGAATTTTCTATTGAACCTGATAATGAAGATCTTTTATCCTCTTTGGTTAAGAACAAGAAAGAGAGAGTACTAATGAATAGAGGGCTACTATAGTAACTGATATGTGAAATGATATTGAGAATGCTTGATTTTTTTGTTGAACATAATTAAATACAATTAATTTTTTGATTTTTTGATTATTTGTTAATCCATTTTATGTGACTTTAAAAAAATTAATTTTTTTTAAATTTTACATAAGAAATCTGATTTATTGTTTTGTATTTTCAATTATACGAGTTACAAATGATTTGGACATATAAGAAATTATTTAAAATATTACATTATATATGATTAATATTTTATTTTAAAATATAAGTTTTAGAGCATCTCCAATAGAATTTGGAGAGTCAAACCCACTCTCTATAATTAAATACATTCAAGAAGTTTCAATTTTCAATGTAGGAAATCAATAAAATAATATAAAGAAAAGTTAGTTAAAATAAAAGATAAAGAAAAATAATAAATATTTGTTGGGGTAGTAAAATTAAGTGTTAAATATAAAGAGTTTGTTGAAATATTTCAAAATTTTAACTCTTTAAATTTATAGATGCTCTCCAAATAATAGAATATATTCTTTAAAAATAGAGAGCATCTTGGAGATGCTCTTAAAAATCGCTAAAAGTCTCTAATAAAATTTTACAGAAGTTTATGGAAGACTTTTATTAATTCTTACCAAATCTATAGAAATCACTTAAAAGTTCAAAAATCCACAAAAGTCACTAAAAGTCTCAATTGAATAGACTCCCTTAGTAAACGCACTGTAAATCCCCCAAAGTAAATTAAACATCAGTACATTACTACAAAATTCACAGACCACTAATTGTGCAACTAAATACTGCAACGGATACTAAACAAATAGGCAAAACGCAGCAAAATCAAGACTTACAGAGCTCAACAAAATGCTCTTCAGAATTATGGGGACTTGAAGGTTGCAGAAGTTTTTTTATGGATAAACAAATAAAGAAATAACATTAACGAATTCTTGTTCAGCCAAGAAATTAAAGACTCGGGGGACACTGGGCAAATAAGGTTTGAAGAAGGAAGCATCCGACCCTTTAAGATTGATTTTATCTAAGTCAACGTCATGGCATCTCTTTTTCGTCTCCACTTCAAAATACAAGAAATAGTGAGGATTATCTGGAGCTGCGACCCTAATGTTTTGAATTGAAATGAAGGTTGGCTAGAGGAGACGCAGAGGCGGAGGTCGAGCCTGAAGGAAATGAATTGAAATGGAACCTTGATTTTTTGGGCTGGGTAGTGGATATTAGTAATGGTTTTGGGCTTCACCCCTGGACTGGAAGTTAATATTACTTTGTGGTAATTACACGAAACTAGACGTTTTCTTTCACATTTTAAAAAGTCAGGTTTTAACGTTTTTTTTTTTCATAACTCAGGTTTTTATTTCACAATTAATATTAATAATGGTATTATAAAATTAAATTAACCTATATATACACCCTACTATCTACCTACACCAAATTCATTTTAAATATAAAACCCTAAATCAACTCTCTCCATTTATCTCCACTCTCTCACCGCCAACCGCCTCCATCTTCCCCTCCCTCCCTCTGCTGCGATTCGCACCAGCATTGACGTTGCTGTGAATTACAGCAACACGATGCTGCTACGATTCACAGCAGCGTCTCGCGCTGCTGCCAATCGCAGCAACGTATTACCCAATAAAGGAACACGACCTTTTCACTTCGGGCAAATGCTCGACACTAGTAGAAGCGACGGCGAGGGTAGTGAAGTTGGGTTCTCTGAGGGCCGCAAGTTGTTCAAAATCGGAGAAGGCGATGGGTAATTTCTAGGTGTTTTTGGAGTGGCAGTGTTTTGATGTTTTCCAGTTAGGGCGGTGGTTTGCTGTTTATGGTTGTGGATACTGTCAAATGAGGAAGCCCGATTATGGTTGTGATTATTGCGGTTGCTGAAGTTTCTGTGCGTAGACATGTGGTGGTTAATGGTTGAGGGTGCCTATGGTAGACGGAAGATGTTGATGTATATTGACTCTGTCGATTTTTTATTTTTTTAGTGTGGGTGTCGAATATGTTGCTGTGAGCAGTTTGTGGGTGGTTGTAGGTTCGGCCGATTAGATGCAACTAGCAAGATCTCAGTGTCCGCAGCTGAGTTGTAGTTTGGTGTTACAGTTCGAGTTCGAATGGGTGTCTGTGACCTAGAAATTGTGACGTGACCAGTAAAAATTTTGATTTTTTTTAATCTGTGATCTTTAAAAAAATTTAATTGATGGTTGAAAAATAACATGTGGTGACCATAAAATTCTTGATTTGTGACGGGTGAGTGTCTGTAACCTAAAAATTATGACTGTGACTCATTGTAATAAAGTTGTGATAAGTAGTAATCATAAAATTCTTGATTTGTGACCTATAAATTTTTTGAATTGTGATATCGAAATAATATGTGACCAATTAATTTTGATAAGCTGTGACCTAAAATTAATTTTTAACTAAGTAAGAAAATATCTGTGACCACAAGTTTTGATTGACAATTAAATTTTTAACTAATTAATAAGATATATGTGACCAAATTGCATATAATTGTGACCTTAACAATTGTCGGAATCGAAACATTCTTCGGAATTAAGCGGCGACAGAACAATCAACGGAGTAGTAGTTGGAATTAAGGGAGACCGGAGAACAGTCGCCGGTCACCGGAGTAGTGGATGTGGGGTAAGTTAATTATATTATATTATAGTTAAATATTTAATTTAATATAATAATTATGAAATATAATTAATTAATTCATGAAAAACCTGATTTTTGCAATTCTAAACCTTGATGCCTGATTTTTGATTTTGAGATAGATAAAGTCTGAGTCGTGAAATTTTCCCTATTATTTTTAATTAAAAAAAGTCGATTCAGTTTGATTTTTTGCGATTTTTAAAATTTGAAACTTAAACCAAACCTTTTTGAAATGGTTTGGTTCAGTTTGAGAAAAAAAAAACTACGGGTCCACGTGGACCCAAATCATGGACTTCGATTCAATTTGCGATTTCGCGATTTTTTGTACTTCCCTAATTACTACTGAAAATTATAAAAATAGTACTAAGAATTCAAAAAAAAAATCGTTGGTTCTATTTGTAATAAATGAATTTGATTGGGATAGGACTGATTGATTTTGGTTATTTTCTGTCAGATTTCTTATGCTTCAAATATTAATTGTAGTGCAACTATTTTTCTCACTTTCACGGTTTTTATTTTAGGCGACAATTGTTGATTGTTATGTGTACGTATCAATTCATAGAAAGTATTAAACTAGATTAAAATTCAGTTTTAAAACTATAAGTCAAAAACCCATAGTTCAATGCCCAATCCGGACATTGACCCAAGATAATTACTAGTCTCGAGTTACTGATTGAACTGGTATGTTAGTGGTCGGACCGACGGCTCATTACTTAAAATTGTAAAAACAAATTTTTAAGTCATTTATCGTCACTAATTATTTGTATGTCTATAAAATAAAGTAATTTATGAGATAAATATAACAATAAATTATACTTGCTCTAGTGGTGAGGAATCAATCATCTATTTAGATGTCTAAGGTTCAATTCTTTAAAATTTGAAACCAGATCAAACCTGTCAATCTACAGGCAATTTAACATAAACTATTGGTCAAACCAGTCATTTCATTTGAATAAATTACTCTTGACAAGGGCGGTCACGGGTGCGTGGCCCGACCAGCCGGAAAAACAATATCAAAACAAAACCATTTGATAATAAACTCTAAAACTAAGAACTAAATTAATGTCTTCCAACATAATGACTAATTGGTCTCCATTTATTGCGAAATATAATGTATTGTACGATATGAGAGGTTACTTGCAATGTTTGATGAAGTTCTATATTTATAGAGGCAGAAATTAGGCCAAAAAATTTGCTTCCAAAATGGTTCGTATAAGGTAGTCAGATAACGAAATTGTCCCATTTGTTCGAAGATACCCGTGCAATCGCATCATATATTGGGGTGCCATCAAAATTGTCATCGTAAATGGGATCTATCGCTATAAAATCTCTCATTGAGATCGCACACATATTGGCATTTGCGATCGAAAGTTTCTAGAATGTGCAACTTGGTCCCTCGATTCTGCTCTTCATTAAATTGACGTCTTTTCTACATGAAGTTTTAGTTCAAGATCCACCAATTTGATAAACATCTTCTTTAATCATCTTTCATAGGACTAGATCATCCTTTGAATATTTGTAGTGTAGTCCCTGAACTTTGATTTTTTTTCTTTTTCGCCCTTCTTTAATTAATTTCCACTTCTTTTGATCAAAAGCTTTCCAAACCTAAATATAGCCTACAAGAATTGATATTTAACCAAATTAAGTAACAATTCATTCAATTTGACTCCGAAGTGTTTACTTTTTATGACTGGTGTATAAATTACCCTATCACATATTCATTCCAAACCACTCATAATTTAATCAATACTAGATCAAACTATTTGGTTTGATTCTGATTCTTGGATTCTAGAATGGATTCTAATACGATTTTCGATTCTAAGTAAGAACTAAATTTTGATTTGGTTTCACAATTATTTTCTTATAATCTCGATATTAAATTTATTATTACCTTTATTTATTACATAAATTGATAGGAATTCAAAATAATCCAGCATTCATGTCGCTTGAAATAGAAAGCATGAAAGAGAATCAAGAAAATTTTGATAACACATTATGATTAAAAAAAAAAAAAGAAATTGATCGGCTTAAACCAGAATTTTCGATTCAGTTGTATCACAATGCATAGAACCAATGGTTCCATGTGTAAAGTTTCAAATGATATTTAGACCGATTCGATTACCACGCACAATCTACTTTCGAGGTTTGATTTTCATGTTAAATGTGAACTCGTGATGTTCTTTAGCTTCTTAAATTGCTATGCGCACAAGTACTTGAAGTCAAATACAGTAATCGGAGTTGAGGGAAGATGGATTTTATTATTATTTTAACCAAAATTTTATGGTGGATTTTATTATTACTTTACCCAAAATTCTATGGTTATTCATTGAACTTTTGAAGTTTAACTGCAATGCACGAAAATAGAGAAAAAGCAAAGAGAAAAAGTAAAGAAACCCCACAAAAAGGAAAAAGTGAAAAAAATAGAGAGTTCTTCGACTACATTTAATTTTACCACAGTCACAACCTTTTGTTTTTTGGAAAAATAGTAACAGTGGTCATCAATATTTCGACCAATATAGCAATATGATCCTTTATCTTCAAAACATATGATTTAAATTCTGAGTCTTTCAATTTGGTAACACATCCCTCTATTATTTATCTACGATATCATGTACTCACGAGATTTTGTCCATCGATATGCACGCACGCTTGTAATTTAAATATTAAGACAGCGATGAAATCAACCAAAATTACATATTTGAATAGTAGTCAACTCAATATGCACGCACGCTTGTAATTTAAATGTTAAGATAGTGATGAAATCAACCAAAATTACATATTTGAATAGTAGTCAACTCAATAAATATTGAGGTGGATTGACTCTTCAAGTGGATTTTGAAGTGACCTATATATATATATATAGTCAAGCAATACCTAAAAAACAATGTGATTATGAACTAAAGAGAAAATACGGATTAATAATGATTCCAAAAATACAAGACTAAGGTTATGTTTGGCCTCCATTCTTTCAAAAACTCATTTTTAAGTATACATTTCCACAAACTAACTTTACATGTAAATCGAAAATTTTTCCTTATTTTTAACCACATATTTTTTCAAAAAATCACTATTCTAAAATATATTGTTGACACATTAAAAGTGCAGCCCAAGATTAAAGGCCCAAGGTGTGAAGCCCAGTTCGGAAGTCCAGGATAAAGGCCTAAATAGAACTGTTGATGAATCTAATAGAAGTCCAAGAACCAGTAAGCATCATCGCCCAAACTTGCAAGACGCCCAGAAGCTGAGTGAATGAGGTGTCATATGATTGCCCAGAGCGATAGTCCTATCATTGTCCAAACCGTCAAATCACCCAGGAGTTAGACGAATCTAAGTCGTTATGGTCATCTAATCCAATAGTTATAGAAGCGGTTATTAGACAAATTCGATATACCCCATGATTCAAAGATGATCAGTTTAAAGGCAATAGTAATGACAACGGTTATAAGATAACCTCTCCCCAACGAGTCGGTCATCATGAAGAAAGTGGATAGTTACAGAGTAATTGAGCTGTTCCAAGCTCTTTTATCACCTAGAAGTCACCAAGGAAATATAAAAAGGAAGTGAAGACATAGAAGAAAGGACCTCGAATCAAAAAACTCTCAACATAGAATATGTAATTTCAATTTCTTAGTGTAACTTTAAAATTCTTCTTTTAGTACTCGTGTGCTTGCACTCCTTGGAGGCTTTTTGTTGTTTCCAATTGTAAATCTTCGCCAATAAAACACTCATTTTTAGGACTTCGTCTTAAGAGATCTGTTCCTTACACAATTGTTTGATCCATTTTTTAATAACCAATCATTAATTCTACATCTTCAGATCAATCAACCATAAGTTGGGAAAAATACCAAAATCATATAATCTAAAACACCCACTTCCTAAATATAATCAAGAATGTACTTTCTTAATAGCTTTCAGAGGTTCTTGAAAATTGAGGGATGTTGGACCAGAAGCAAAGGAAGAATACACAAACAAAGTATTCTTAGTGATCCACATGAGTGACAATTCTAGAAGATCGATAACATGTGTGAGTGACGTTCCAACATGTTTTGGATATTACATGAATTAGATCAAGGAGTTTAGTGGGTTTTCTAGGTTGAATCATATTGGAAGTTCTTATTGCCCATAGTAGAAGTTACGGCTTGGTCCCAGAGTTTTAATTATGTGAAGGATTTTCTCCGTCAATAAATCTTGTGTTGTTTACTATTTTATTTAATATTGTGGCAATTCAACATAAGATAAAATTGACTTGAATTTGATGTGAACATACGTAGCGAAAAACTACGAAACCCACGATTAGATTGAAATCGAATCCAAAAAGTCAAAATAATCAAAGTTTTGGATTTGATTCGAAAAACAAGAAATCAAAATAATCAACAATATGCAAACGATATGTTAACCCTTTTGGTAGAATATTTGAGAATCTCAGTCGTTTCATTTGAACGCCACAAGAAGGATCTTGATAAGTTCGTAATTTGTCAAACGAAGAACAAGAATTTGAAACCAAATTACCTCTCAATTATATCAATAATAATGTTATTTTTTTCAATGACATAATATGTCATATTTATATGAAACTCATGTAAACCATAGTCTAAACGGAAATAAAGTCTAAAGATTACAAAATATACCAAGAATAGAATTTTAACATAATAGAAGATTACACGAAATTTGAAAAAATCCTCATCCAGATTGTTCTATGCAGTCGCATAGCATGAACACATGCGATTGCATAGAACAAACGTTAAACCTCAAGTTTGGTTCAGTAATACGGTATGCGGCCGGAACACTTTTAAGCTATACGGCCACTTATCTTTAATTTTGAATCCTTGTGCAGAATTTCGTTTTGTTTTCAAAATGTACTTATGGATGAAAATCTGACATCTGAGCTGAAAGTCATGCACGTTTTCATCCACATTGCTCGTGTTTTCATATATCTTCAAAATCTTAAATCCAATGCACCCAACTTGATTCTGCATTCATGTCCAACATGTAGATTGTTATTTGGCTTGTTGCACTCGAGCTCTTGGCCTCCGAATATTGGATAACTCATTCCATGACCTCCTTGATACTTCGTAACTCTTGATCTTGTCTTTGGGTTCTCTTCAAGTTAAGTCAAATATTTTTAAGTTTGTTGCCTTTTTTGGATCACATTATCCACTCTCTCTTCGAAAGGATTCGACCTCGAATCCATAACTCATTTGAGTTCATATCTGCTTCTTTCGTATGTACAACCAATCACCATCGCCTAGATCAAATCGTACCTGCCTTGAATGCTCCATTTTGCAAGTTTGAGACATTTCAAGAACAATTTCTTGTTTTCCATCTAAGCTACCACTTACATCAATAGTTAAAGTGATTAAACCCAACAAATTAGAGGATTTAAACCATAAACCATATCAAAACATGTGTAAGAAGTAGTAGAAGCCATCAAAATAGTTCCTAACACATCACATACAATTTTCCACAAGTAGTTATGTAGATTAAGATCAATATATCTAAAATATTTATCATGCACATCTAAATCATTACCACATACTATGGTATCATCATGTAACATGTGACCTCTCAATTCAACAAGCATACATAGACCCTTGCAATATACTAGATTATCATAAACTAGTAGGAATTTTCCTATGAATGCACGCAATAAACGATTATTTAATCCCATGAAAATATTAGATTGACTAACGAGTTCAAACGACCTAAATAACCACTTATAAATTTCACATTTAATCTTATAATCTAGTTTACAAAAAACATACGACCCATGTAAATAATCAAGTATATCATCTAATTTAGGTGTAGTTGTGAGTTAAAATTACATGTTCCAAGTGAAAAATTATTCCTACATGCTAGACCATCATCTAACCTATGTACAGAATGATGATACCTTACCGTTGGTGAGTCATCGCACATCCTCCATGTCTCATCCTTCCTAGGTACTAGTAACAATGACACTGCACATGGACTCATGTTTCCCTTCATATCCCCTTTGACATTCAACCCCCAGCGTATGAACTCTTTCCATTGCCCTTGAAGCTCATTTGTCTCTTTAGGGAACACATATTCAACCTCATGTAATAAAGAAATAACCAAACTATGGTGGGGTTGGTTAGTTTCAACCACAAGTTGATGTTCAATTCTTGGATTGGGTGGTATTCCAATGGCTTGTTCTCACGGACCAAGTTTTCGAAATCTTGCAAGACAGAAAATAGTCAAAATACTTCTGACTTTTTTTCTTTCTTTTTGAAGACTATTTTTCTTTTCCCTCTTATGGCTTTTCTTTTTGCCACCACTTTATTCTCATTTTCACTCTCTATTTCTTTTCTCTCTTGTGGCTCTAATATTTTTTTAGCTACCTCACTATTTTCTCTCTTACTTGTCAACTTATTACTTTCTCTCTTGTCCTCTTGCTTATTGTTTTCTCTCTTTTCCTCTAACTCATTTCGTCTCTTTTCTTTCTCATTTTTCAGTTTGATTTAGTCTTCATACACTTGTGCTGGTGTTAATGGTGCAAGTGTAATATACTTTCCACTTTGACAAAGCTATACCTATTTTTATAACAATCATATATCACATTCCTATCATATTGACTTGATCTCCCCAACAAGATATGCATGCATAGGTACTACATCACACAATAATTCGCCATGATAACTACCAATTGAAAACTTTATCAATGCCATTCTATTCACCTTAACGTCACCACATTCATTCAACTACTGTAACCTATAGGGCATAGGGTGTTTAAGCATGGTTAATCCCAATTTTCCCACCAGATTAATGCTGGATACATTTTTACGACTCCCACCGTCAATGATCATGCTACATACCTTATTATTAATGTGGCATTGAGTATCGAAAATATTTTCTCTTTGCTGCTCCAAGTCATACGCCTTAATTTGAGTGTTAAGAGCTCGCCTCATGACAAATAGCTCGCCACAACATATTCCACTTTGCCTCCTCCAATACCGGCATGCCTTCACAATCACTCTCACTTTCACCCACCACCTCTCCATTATCCCTCAAAATCATCGTTCTTTGTTTGGACATTGAGAAATGATGTGCCTCGACCCCAAACAATTAAAACATTTAATGTCTCGATTCCTTGATGGCCGAGATTCCATTTTCTTTTGCTAGCATTTTCTTTCTTTTCCTTTGGTAATTCAATTTTCCCTTAGAAATAGCCACATCCCCTTTGTTGATGTCCCACTTCAGTTTCAAGGATGAGTTAGAACCCAAAGCATCCGATGAGTACCTTGCTGTCCACTTCCTCTTCAATTGCCTCTCCACCTTCATAGCCATGTATAACATGTTTTCTAATTCCACATAGTGTTGTAGCTCCACTACATTAGCTATGTCCCGATTCAACCCGTTCAAAAACCTGGTCATGGTGGCCTCTCGATTCTCCTCCAAATCCGCCTTAATCATCTACAATTTCATGTCCTTGTGATAGTCCTCCACACTCTTCGATATTTGGTAGAGGCTTTGTAGTTTTTGATGAATCTCTCGGTAGTAACGATTAGGTACAAACCTTTTTCACATGATAGCTTTCAAGTCCTCCCATGTATTGATCGGTTGTTCCCTATTTCTCCTCCTCGTTGTCACCACTTGATCCCACCAAGTGATTGCATAGTAGGCGAATTCAAGGACCGCCGAATTCAAAATAGTTGTTGTAGTCAAAGATCAATTAAACCTTTTTTCCCATTCCAAGTAAGTCTCCGGATCATTCCTTCCTTTGAATGGTGGAATGAACATTTTTATGTTGCCCATATTCCCATCTATCTCGTCTCCAACCAAGTTTCTACCCTTTCATTCAAACCTAGCTCCTCTATTTCTCAACCCCCTTTCATCATCAATTGCTGCCTCCTCATCTACATTACCCTTATAATCATATTCTTCACGTACCTCCATCATAGGCTCATGCCTACCTTGTTTCCTTATATTTGGAGCATAGCACTTAGTTCCTGATTTTCGGCTGGCAACCGCACTCTAATACCATTTGTAACGACCCAAGTCCCACTTAACAGACTTACTCGGCCGTTAGATCGACGACGTACTGTACCTACTGTATCAAATGGGTCTTTTCAGCATACTTTGTCCTCAGGGGGTCATCCATAATAGAATTGCTCCAAGCTAGCACACTTAACTGTTGAGTTTCTAATTATGGACTTTCGAAAAAGAAGGTGCACCTTATTGGTATGAATAATACCTATCAAATCTTTTTTAAGCTTTCCTGGTCTGGGTATTACACTGTGTCTTGTCTATCTAATCTATCTAGCACATATTCAAATAACCGTTCAAACCTAAGTATCTTCTCATCCGACATGTTGGTTTTGGCTATTGTATAGGCCCGGTGTTGATCCGTCCCTGTCAGATATCCTAAATCTAAAATTTATTTTCGCCTCACAAATGTACGCTCGTGTATCACTTAATTCGACATTTTTCCTCTATTGATCTCACCACTCTGCATTTTTTCACTCAAAGCTTTCGTCCAAGTGCTTCAAAGGACAAATTCGAACTCAACCAGGAATTATTCTCGTAGAATTCAAACCAAGATTTTGAATGAGATTTTGAAAATTTTAAAGACTCAAGAAAGAAAAAGAATTGAACTGGAAGATTGAAATAAAATTTGAATTCAAGAATATGGTTCTTGAATTTAACACAATAGATAACATAATTGACTCACAATTTTCGAGGTAAATAATAACAACTATACTTTTTTCGAACTTCGTTGGTCACAGAATTTTCTGAATTTTTTGGATTTCTTTGACTTGGAATTCAACTATGACACCGACAAAGAAAACGGAAGTTGATTTGGACACACAATGAGCACAAAAAAACTTTCAAATTTTTGATGGAAAAATTACGGATCAAAAGACTTAAATAGAAGAATGCAAGAAAAAAGAAATAAAGACTCAAACGAATAAAAGAATAGGATATAACCTTGATTTTGGAGCATAACTCTAATACCAACAAATGTGAACCCACATAGCGAAGAATTACGAAACCTACGATTAGATTGAAATCGAACCTAAGAAAGTCAAAATAATCAAAGTTTTAGATTTGATTCAAAAAATAATGAATCAAAATAATCAACAATGCAAGAACGATCTGTTGACCCTTTGATAGAATATTTGAGAATCTCACTCGATTGATTTGAATGTCACAAGGAGGGTCTTGATAAATCGTAATTTGTTCAACGAAAAACAAGAATTCGAAAGCAAATTGCCTCTTAATAATCTCAATAATAATGTTGTTTATTTCAATAACATAATATGTCCTATTTATATGGAACTCATGTAAACCCTAGTATAAATGGAAATAAAGTCTCAAGATTACAAAAGATACCAAGAATAGAATTTTAACATAATAGAAGATTACGCGAAATTTGAAAAAATTCGTGTCCAGATTGGTCTATGTGCGTTTTCATCCACGCTGCTCGATTTTTTAAATATCTTCAAAATCTTGAATCCAATGCACCCAACTTGATTTCGCCTTCATGTTCAACATGTAGGTTGTTATTTGGCTTGTTGCACTCGAGCTCTTGGCCTCTGCATCTTGGCCAGCTTATTCCATGGCCTCCTTGATCATTCGTAACTCTTGATCTTGTCTTTGATTTCTCTTCGAGTTGAGCCGGATCTTTGTAAGTTTGTTGCCTTTCTTGAATCATGTCATCTACTAAACATCTAGAACAATTAAAATGTGACTTGTTACTTTTAATTAATAATTTTAATCCCGCGTTAGCAAATCTAATCCACATAATATGTATTCAAACTTTCTACCATGAACCTGGGGGTAAACAAACATATAAATTGAGTCGAGTTTTTTTTTTTCTTTTGACATAAACGCATGTAAATATTGGTAAGGAGACGTTTTGCTCAAATTTTGTTGTACAACATAATAAGTTAAGGTGAGCAAATGTTTTCGCCTTGTTGCTATAATTAAAATGAAACTGGCAAATAAATAAACTATAAATGAAATTAAAATTACCCCAAGTGTCGATAGTCACATTTGGAAATGGTCTATTGTAGCTAACTGTCACGTCTAGACATTGCACCTTTAATACCAAATTTATCAACAAAAAAGTAATGAGAGGCAATTTTTAGGTGAAAATTTGAATTTTGAATATTGTTAATCAATGTTCTAAAGGGATTCATGTGGAATGGTAGCTTAGTTACCTTTTTTTTTTCGTGCACACATTTACACAAACAATTTAAATTTTAGTTGAAAAACTGATTATAACTTTAATTTTTAACTAAACCAAACAATAAGAGAAAAATAAAATAAAGAAATATGATTCAGCCCTCCCCCGTCCCACCGGCTTAACTCTCCATGATGAACTTGAACCAGTCCACCAAAAATATGGATTTAGTCGTCTTCAAAATATCCCAATCATCAGACCTGCCAATTTGCAATCTCAATTATTTCAAGATTGGACCAACCCACCATATTATTGAAAACAACTAAATATTCTTATCGATATATTTGAAATTATATTTTTGACGCAAACTAAATATTAATTAGTGAATGATCATTGTATCTTTACGGCTCTAATTATTATAATTATTTGTACCCTTTACTTTTAGTTCTCAATAAAATATATACAAGTTTATTGATTTTTCTATTTTATTATTTTTCTCTTTAATTCATAACTTGTTATCAATCACCAAGTTGTAGCCAATTGAATTGGCAAAACGTATTCCCTTTTTGCTCTCAAAAACCTCTAACCACGTTGAGGTAGGAAAAGTAATTACTCTTCCGATAGAAAAAAAGTTTTAATCAATTGAATTTTTAAAGAAACTCTTCTTTTGGTTAAAAAAAAAAAAAGTCAATATTCTCTTAAATTTGAATTATAACAAAGTTGTAAAGGTTAATTATACCAATTGATAGACATATGTTTGCTTGAAAGTAATTCATTATTTCGTTTAGTACTCCAAAACAATATAATGTATTATCATTTTAGAAGAAGTAACATTCTAAATCAATTTTGTGGAAGAATATTACGTCCTGCGTGACGCTATATTAAAACAGCATTATGGAGAAATATCATGTTAGTACTTTCAAAAATCTCTTGTTTTTTTTTTTTTTTTTATCTAAAAATCTAAAAATTTATTCATGATATCATAATTTTATATAAAACTATTATTTTATTGATCTCGAAAAAGCATAACTATTATACCTAATATTTTTGAAAAATATTATGTGGTTATTCTTGGAAAAACACCGTGCTGTGTTCCTGAAAAATTACAATTTTATACTTCTTAAAAAATATATTTTATTGCTATTATATGGTCATTTAGATTATTTTTTTGTATCATAGATACATTTACTGGATGATTGAATTATTTTAATAATATTCGCCATCTGAAATTTGTAAGAATATTACTTACTCAAATTTTAAATTAGACACATTGTGTTTTGTTAATATTAGTGTTGTTAAATCATAGATCCTATAGTATTGTGATAATGATTGAACATTCTCATGGTTTAGCAAATCATTTGCTAAATCATTACTATTGAGAATATGTTCATTCTGCTTTAGGAAGGTAGGGTCAGGCGATTGATCAAAAAAAAAAAAAAAATCTTTTCCTTTCTTTATGATATATAGAGCAATTAAATGAAGCGGTGTATGGCCTCTAACATTGTGAATAAGCTATTACTATTACGATCTGCCAACATCATACATTGAACCCTTTGGCTTATATTCAGAAATCTGATCTTTCTCATCTAAAATATGTCTAATAGTCCAATATATGTAAAATTGTTTCACCACAGCGCTCTGAGATGGACATTGAAGAATGTTGAAAATACATGTTTATTTGAACTCTTATAAATATCTTAAACTAGTACATATGATATTTTATAACACAATTTTTTTACTGGACAATTTTCTCACCATTAGAGTGAAAATTAAGAAACTGGAAATAATAAATATAATGCATCATTATATTATTTAGATTCTCGCACAAGAAAATTTGAACCAACTTTAAATGCTCTAACTCGAATTGAAGTCCTACAATGACAATTCATTGCCATCATATTTGATAAATCAATGACAAGCCCGTAACGTGATTATATTCGATTTCATGATAAATATTTTAAAAATTTAGAAATAGTAAAGATCGTCCATTTGAGAAGCTATATAATCTTAATGAGTATATCAGCATAGCAAATTGTAAAATCTTAAAAAAGTTGAAGTATCCGAAATATTGAAAATTGAGATATCACAATAAATTATGTCATTATGGGAAATAAATGAATTGAAAAAAAAAAAAAAAAAAGGAAAGATTGTTGATAATATTTTTTTACAGTGTAGGGTTTCATATTATGAACTATAGCGAGGATAACGAAGGAAAATCATCGAAAAATATGGCCAAATAAAAGGATGTCATCCTAAAAAATTGAACTTTAGAAACCTGAAGTTTCTAGACTTGCAATCACAACACCTAATTGTGTATACTTATGTGAAAAGGAAATGAGAAAAATAAAATTGTAATAAGTAATGCAATACTCTTAACATAATAAATTTCCCAAAAACTTGTATATTCAAATAGATAAATTCTCTTTTAGTGAATACAATTACTAGTCTATATGTTGTTATCTTGACGATGCATAAAATTTGATTTGCATATAAGAAATATGTTTATAGATAACTCATCTAACATGACTATTAATACTTTCCTAAAAGATTTAATATGTTGAAATATATAATTTAAGTTATAATATCGCTAGGAGAGTAAATGTGAATTGTACTCTTTTTCATTGACCAATGTTTAACCCCATTCAATTTTTCTTACAAGATTTTTAATGAAACAACTTTTGTAGTGTATTCAAAGGAATAATGTACTATTTTCCCTTTATTGAGAGTTTTCCCACAGGTTTGTTCTAACAAATCATATTCTACGTGTAATGAATGTTTATAATATGATATGTTGCAAATTGTGTATGAGAACCCTATTGCGTGCACAATATGGATGATTTAGTATTAAAAAATTTCATTAATTGAACCAGGGAGAGTAAATGTATTCTTTTCCTTCGCTCAAATTTTGTCGCGTTGAGTTTTCATAACAATATTTTAATGATGCAATATTTTATTACTCTAAAATCATTTGTGCTCTTTTTTTCTTTGTTTGATATATTTGCTCATCAAGTTTTTTTAAACAAGGCTTTTAACGTGGCACATATTCTATAATTAGTCATTTAAGGGGGAATATTATAAATTAAATACCAATTAGAGGATAACAATTACCCCTACACCCTAAATATTATGATTATTGTACTCTTACAATCATAATTCTTATAAATATAGAACTTTAATTCTTAAATCTTTTAAATATTTGTCAAATATAAATTAAACACTTCATATATAAAATAGTGCAATTTCTATAGCCCATTTTAACGCCACTATGCTACCCATCCCCAAGGCTACAATATGCAAAATTGAAAGGTTGAAAAACTTTTAAAACAAAATAGTTTAAAGTCAATAGATAGTTGCCAGTTCTACTACCCCAAAATTCTCTAACTAGTTGTCGAAGTGTAAATTTTCATCCCAATTAGCATATTTCCTAATTATAACCTTGTGGAATACGATAGCTTTAATTGACGTAACTTGCTCATCCTTTCTCTCCTGCTAGAGTTCTCGGCTAAACATGAATGGACCATCTAATTTATTAGCTTTCACATTCAATACTCTGAACAACCATCAACGCCAACTGGAAACCCATTTTGGGGCCCGGATGTGGGGTCAGGTTTCACGGGTTACATTTTCTTAGTACAGAAAGGGAACACTGTGCGGCAGTAGTCTACTCCGCTAGAGTACCTTCCGCCAGAGTACCTTCCGCCTCCTCTGGATCGTTTCGGGACGAAAGTAAATTTGATCACAATTTAAAGAAAGCTTGCAACACGAAATTGAAATGTATTGAAATAAATTTGACCATTGATAGCTTGAAAGCTGAACATTACAATAGACGAAAGCAGGAAATTACAATGGTTAGTGCAGGGGGCGAATACTAGAAAGCTTGAAAATGTTTGAAAGACTAATACCCCCTATAATAGACTTTGGAACAAAAACCCAACTGACGGGAGTAGACGTCTTTTGTCCGAAAAATTATACTAAGATTTTTTGATTTCTATCTATTTAAATAAATTATTTACAAAGTGCGACCGAAATTAGGCAAACTATGACTGCGATAGGATCACAGGGCTTAAGCAAACATGTAGCCCGTGACATTCTCCCCCATTTGTTTTGGTGATGTCCTTGCATTTGACCAAGTACTCTTGAAGATATTTTCTAGAAGCTCGAGTAGTTTGGTAGCCAAGAATCTTTTCAACAACTTTCATTCATGATCTTTTCACTTTAAACACTGGTTGCTTCAAATTTACAGACTTTTTGTACTTTTTTTTATCAAGTATGGAGGAGTAACGGTTGCTGGCCGGTAGTAATTTCAAAAGGACTCTTATTGAGCACACATCCGCAAGTTTCACCCAAATTTCATGCGAAGCAGAGATGAAGTACCAAAAATAGTCTTCCAGCATGGAATTGAAGCGCTCTGTCTGTCTGCCTGATTGTGGGTGAAAACTATAATTCATACTCAAAGCTGAACTAAGAAGTTTGAGCAACCGGTCCAGAACCTGCCAGTAAATCGAGAATCTCGATCACTGACGATAGGCGGTCCCCAGTATTTGACAATATGTTCGAAGAAGATTTGAGCTGTCTCTTCGGCCGATACATATTTGGGCACTGTGGTGAAAGTTGCATCTTTAAATAATAGGTCCACCCCGATGATGATAGTACCAAAGTCTCCAACTCTGACAATTCACCAATGTAGTCCATCGATCCACTCTCGACTGATCTATTTGGGATGGAAGGAGGTTCCAGTAAGCTTGCATTTTTCTGATGATCTGCCACATCTAGCTGACGAACAAAAAAAGTTTTCCCATAACTTGCAATGTCGTCCCATTTTTGAGGCCAGTAGTATGCACGTTGTAGTAGTGCAGAAGTGTACTCCATGATAGTCCCACTTCCCAATACTTCTCCCACTTGTTTCCGAAGCTCTTCAAGCTCTGGCTGAGCCATACGATATGGTGCCTTGGTGGGAGGTTTGGCACCCAGAACAAGTTCAATCTCATGCAATTTCCTTGATAACTCATTCAGCAAGCAGTCTTCAATTTTCTTATGCCTTGTGATAGGCTTTGGAAAAGAGACGGTTGTCTCTTCAATCTCCTCTACTCGAAGAGAGCACATAAATGAGAGTTCATTCCTCTTAAAACCCTTACTATATTGCATGGCCGAGATACCCATCTTGCCTATTTTCCCAACCTGTGTGGGAATAATGTATGGTTTACTACCCATCATTATTAACGAGTCAGAATACGGCATCACTGCTTTCTTTATTTCCCGAAGATATTCCAATCCCAGAATGAGTTTGAAATCATCCATCTGAACTACCGACAAATTTGTCATTCCTTCGAATGGACCTACTTTGATCGGCACAGATTTGGCTATTCCCGCTATTGGTTGAGTAGCGGAGTTGATTGCTTTGACCTTCCCCTTACCTCGTTCCAGAACAAGTCTGAGCCACTCCACTTTAGAACTTGCGAGGTAGTTGTGGGTAGCACCGGTATCCACCATTATAAACTTTTTCACCTAATGGTATTTGTTTAGATTTATTTTTGAATTTATAAAGAATGCCAACTAGGTGTAGATTAGATACGATAGTGTAAAATAGTTTCTTAATTTTTCTAAATTGTATAAATGTTATAATATATTATATTGGACACTTTCTCGATATAGTACACAGCATGTTATGATTTGTGCCACCGAAAGAGCCAATTATTTTTTATTAGAATTAATAAGGTTGCCTTTTAATTTCAAATGACTGTCAAGCATGTGAGTAATTTTAAACAAATTATATGGAAAATACATTTAATAGAAGAATTATACATGGTTACATTGGAATAATAGTTGTCTTCCTTAAACAAATGCTCCAAGTTGAGAATAAAAATAAATGATTTTTTTTTTTTACGGAGTGGAACACGTATAGAAACGGCAACAAAGAATTTTATTAACGTGAAATTCTTGCTTATCTTCCAACAATTCTTTTTATCAATCAAGGTAGGGTTACGAGGTGCAAGTGGTTATCCTATTTAATTTATTTTCCATGTTGATAAATATTATGCTAATGAAAGCAACGATATGATATGTAATGGCCATCGGTACCAAAGATATGATATATTATGAGCTCTTACCAGTTTTTAAAAATATGATATGACGGTATGATATTTTTGACACATGACTTAATAAAATAATTCGGTGTAATAAGACATTTTTAATTCCAACAATTTCTTAGTTTATCTCATAATAATTTATTTAAAAATTCAAAACATGTTTTATTGGGATATAAATTTCAATCCGTGTTACTCTTTATTTGTGAAATTAACATTTTATTATTTATCTAATAAATACGATGTGCATGGCTTTTAATATTTATTTAGAATATATTTTATTTTGTTATGGATTCCTTCTATTATTTAAACTTTGCTCATTAATTTCATATACTTACATTGTTGAAATAAATAAATTTGGTAGCGATTTAAATTGGTGTGAAGAAAATCTTATAAATGTTGAATGAGCATTTTTATTGGTCTAGAATGAAAAGAGGTCAAATCTAAGGTTTTACAATAAGGTTTGTATGTACCCTTGCCCATGCCTAGTGTTGATTACGCCCAAAGAGTTACGCGGTGTTGTAGTATAGCTTTGGAGTGTCATATCCATAGGGAGATGGAAAGTGATTCAAGGGGTTCAAAAACTTAGGGTTCTCGTGAATTTGATGAAGGGAATTTGTTTATTGCATAAAAATGTAGTAAATTACCGGAAATAATGATATGAATTAAGATAATATGTAAAATAGTGAAGCGTCGGGATTCCCTCAACTAGATTGGATCGATCAACATGAATCATTCATGCATTCTTTACTCAATTAGAAGTTTTTATCCTATCTCTCTAATCAGATGATTTAACAATACAAACCAATTAAATTTCACATATAATATTAGAATTTATGATTCCCAAATCACAATAATACATCAATTTACTGAAATCATATTCAAAAAATGACTATATATCTCTAATATATTGCAGTAATTAAATCACACCAATAAATGATTTGAAAATTAAACTTAAACAAACATTTTAATTATTCAATGGAAGAAACGTGATTAAATCCATGAAAATCTGAATAAATGTTAAATCGGGTGAGCTCAAATCTAATTCAAAATACAAGAAACATAAACCCTAAAATTATTTAGACAATGAAAAACGCATTACATGAATGAAAGATGTCGAGATAACCAATTCCAATTGAGTTCCTCCCTTGCTTCACCAATGTTTTTAAATTTTCATGGAGTTCTTGATGTAAAAAATGTGGAAGAATGATGAATAATGAAGAATGCCGCATTCTAGAACGTTTTTGGGATCTTTTAGGATTGAGAAATCGTGCTATAATAAGTTACCATAAGTGTTTGAGTCGCAGAAGAAAACTTGAGATTTTTTCCCGATTTGGCCTAGGTGGGCGCTCAGTGGAAAATGGGGCGGCCGCCTAGGCAAATTATTTGCTTTTTTTCAATCGGGTGAGCGCCTAGTATACAACTGGACATCTTTCAATTTTTTGTTCATAACTTCCAATATACATGTCCGATTGAGATGATTCAAGATGAATTGAAACATTAACTCAAAGAGATACAACTTTTATACAGAGACCATCTTCAAATTCTATCGTTTTCCATGCCAGAAATGGGTCTCAATAGGAGGCTGAAAATTGGTGCAACCTTTTCAACTTGAAAGTTGATATGTGATAATATTTTGGCCATATTTAATCTTCATCACAAGGTTGGAAACAAGTTTGTAGTATTTGCACTTTAGTCCCCTAAACCTTCACGTTCCTCCATTTTGGTCATTTTTCACTTGTTTCTCCTTATTTTGCTACATTCATCACTTTATCTTGCAAAACATGAATTGCATAGAATTAAACTATATTCCAACATTTTAATTAACAATTGCTCATGTTTTGACAGTCAAATAAGTATGTGAAAACGTACTTATCAAGTATACCATGTGATAATGTGTCTATGGACTTTGTATTGGAGTTGCCTAGAACTAAAAGGGGTATAGATTCCATATTTGTGGTAGTGAATGTTTTAGTAAGATGGTAAATTTCGTTCCATGCCATAAAATAAATGATACCATGAACATGGCTGATTTCTTTTTCAAAGAGATAGTGCGACTTCATGGTATACTTTGGAGTTTTGTGTGTGATAGGAATGTTAAAGTTTCTTCGCTACTCTTGGAAAGTTTTATAGGGTAAGTTGGGTACTAAATTGTTATTTTCTACTACAGTTACCCAAGATAGATGGACAAATCAATATAGTTAATATAACACTAACTCAACTTTTATGCACTATAATCAATAAAAAATTGAAAAGTTGGAAAGTTTGTTTACAATTCACAATGTTTGTATACAATAGGGTCATGCATTCTACTACTTCTTATTTCACCTTTGAAATTGTGTATAGTTGTAATTTGTTAATTGCTTTAGATTTACTTTCTTTATCTGTTAATGAAAGATATAGTTTGGATAGGAAGAAGAAATCTGATTTGGTGAAGTCAATCCATAAGAAGATTCATATTTAGATTAAAAAAAGAATGAACATTATTCTTCTCAAGTCAATAAATGAAAAAGACGTGTGTAACATTTGAACCAAGAGATTGGATTGCGGAAGGAGATAAAGAATCACCGCTGACTTAAAAAGAAGATTCCAGATTTATGGATCTTCATCTCATTTCAACAAATTTTGGAAGTATCCAAAATGGCAGCTAAGGAAAGATGGAATCTATTGGAAGCTACTGGAATTTGAAAATAATGGATGCCAAGAGAAGAACCTGGAATATTTCATACAATTTTTTTATTCCTCCATCGCCATTCTAGATAAATCCACAACTGCCATAAAAGGTGTGTATATATATATATATATATATATATATATATATATATATATATATATGTGTGTGTGTGTGTGTGTGTGTGTGTGTGTGCGCACGCGCACGCGTACGCACGTAAGTTGTGTATATGTGTGTGGAAGTGAATGGGAAACAAAGAGTGGTAAGAGAGAATTAAGAATGAGAGAAGTGAGAAAGGCAATGCATATATAGTGAGAGAAATAGTGTAGTTGAGTGAAGTAGATAGTGTTGCTAAAATAAATTAAGAGAGTTGTATGTTTAGTGTGTAAAAAGCAATTGTTGTTAATAAAAGAAAAACTAATTTGTGTTTCAGATTCAAAAGGACAAGGGTCATACTTATAAACCTTGAAGAAATGAGAATTATTGATCTTTGAACTACCCATATACCAATTATAGTTCCCATCCACATACCAAGCACAATCATCTCTTGTTGGATTTCTTCATATTGAATTCGAATCTTTATATAAGAGCAAGTATGTACACTTTCTATTTAATTCCTTCTTTCTGAAAAAATTTGTTTACTGTTATATCTAACGATCCTAACAATTTGTTTGAACATTATTTCTTGGAGCATTAGCCCACGAACCCAGTACCATGTTGCCCACATCCACATATTCGCCATGAACATTCAGGATATGTAATGAATCTTCATTAATATTTCTTGTTGGAGCATTTCTATGTCTCTTCTCATTTCATGCATTACTTTAAAGTTGATTTGCATACTTGTATGTGAAGTACTGATACATTCATTAGTTGGGTTACCATCATTTCTATATGTTTCGTTGACTATGGGAGCGACAATATCCACTGTATCAAGATTGTTTGAATCACTAGCATCAAATATGTTGTCCACAACTCCATTAAGTATGTTGCCTACAAATACATTCCCATCATTTGTATATTGGACTTTTTTCGTAAAATCATGAGCATTATTTGATGGAGCATTAATATCAGGACTCATTCCATGTTACCCACACCCACATTCCTAACATTAACATTCCAAATATTTAGGATTTGTTTGAGCCCTATTTTTTGGGAGAATAAATTTTGTAATAGTTATTTTTTGAAGAATGTGCGAAAAGTAGGAAAATATTTCGATTTTACTAGTAAAATTATTCTATAAGGAGAATGTATAGTTGAAAATAAGTTTTTTTAAAAATGAGTTTTTGAAGAATTGAACTCAAACAAAAGGCTTAGTGTGTCTTCAAGAACATTTCTTGTCGGGACATATCTGCAAGATTCAACATTTCTCATCCATTACATCAGAATTGATTTGATCAACAACAGTTCTACGAATTGCATTGAGCATGAGAGTTTTGACATTCACATGTTCAAATGAGAGGCCATCCAGACTATCATTTTGATAATGAATCCTAGATAAATGTGACAATTGTATAGTTGACTATTGTTTTAAGGCTACAAAGCATTTGTTGGTCGTCCATCATGCTCAATTGATGTCGTAGTATAAATACAATACATTATGCTAATTTCTTGCATATTCAAATGTACTACTGCATGTCCTACACACTTACATAGGTAATCTCTTATCTTTCTTCTTCAAGGTATATGAATTATTAAAATATTTTCATCCATGCTTATTATAGCACTTTTATACTTTAGGAATGGGAATAAGTGCTTTACCCTGAATCGTTTATGACTTAGTTGTCCCATTAAACCAAGATTTTGGGATTTCCAATCTACAAGGTTGGGTTTCTGCCATAGTGATTCTTATTCGATAGGCTTTAGGCTCATTCCCCTCGAAAGATGGTATACTTGATCTCTAGTAAGTCCTTTCGTCAAAGGATCCGCCAAATTCTCTTTTGACCTAACATAGTGAATAGAGATTATACCATTTGATATCAATTATTTAATTGTATTATGTCTCCGATGTATATGTCGAGATTTACCATTATACATGCTATTTTGTGCCTTGCAATTGCCGATTGACTATCGTATTGTATGTTAATTGTTGGTACCAGTTTTTCCCAATATGGAATTTCTTTAAGGAAATTATGA
Organism: Fraxinus excelsior; assembly: GCA_019097785.1. NCBI lineage: Eukaryota > Viridiplantae > Streptophyta > Magnoliopsida > Lamiales > Oleaceae > Fraxinus > Fraxinus excelsior. The sequence continues at coordinate 23,247,453 of CM032637.1, forward strand.
AGTCGTTCTGCTTTTTCTCCGACTTTATCTAAAGCAATAAACTCAGACTCCACCATGGATTGAGATATACATGTTTGCTTAGATGATTTCCAGGACACAACTCTGCCTCCAATAGTAAACACATAACCACTGGTAGACTTTGAATCCTGTCAGATATCCAATTTGCATCACTATATCCTTCTAACACCGTAGGATATCCTGAGTAGTGTAATCCATAATTGACTATGTATCTTAGGTATCTAAGAACTCAGTTCAATGTCTTCCAATGTACAGTGTTTGGATTACTTGTGAATCTAGTCAATTTGTTGACTATGTATACTATATCTGGACGCGTTCAGTTAGTGACATACATCAAACTGCCTATAACGTGTGCATATTCCAATTGAGATAGGGGTTCACTAGTATTCTTGGCTAGATGTACTCCTAAGTCAAGTGGTATCTTAATAGAATTATCGTCATACGCCTTAAATTTCTTAAGTATAGCCTTAATATAATGTGATTGAGACAATGACAATCTATTGTACGCCTTAGAGATTTTAATTCCTAATACGACGTCTGCAACTCCCGTATCTTTCATGTCAAAATATTTCGTTAACATTTTCTTCGTCGAGGAAATGACATTCAAGTTATTTCCCATTATTAGCATATTGTCAACACATAGGCAAACGATCACATATTCATTAGGTGTGATTTTAACGTAGACACATTCGTCACATTCGTTGATCTTGAAGCCATTTGACATCATAGATCTATCAAATTTTTCGTGCTATTGCTTCGGTGCCTGCTTTAATCCATAAAGCGACTTTACAAGGTTATACACATTCTTCTCATTTCACGGAGCAAAAACCCTTCCGGTTGTTCCATATATATTTCTTCTTCTAATTCACCATTTAGAAATGCAGTATTCACATCCATTTGATGTATTTCTAAATTATGCAATGCTGTGATTACAATCAAGACACGTGTAGATGCGATCCTTGTCACATGTGAATAGATATCGAAGAAGTCTAGACCTTCTATTTATCCTTTGGCTACTAGTCTAGCTTGTATTTATCGATTGATCCATCCGACTTCAGTTTCTTTTTGAAGATCCATTTGCAGCCACTTGAAGTTATTCACTTAGAGACATATTCTCTGCATGAGTATCATGTAGGATAACCTGCAACTCTTGCACTTGACTGATGATGGTCTTAGAATCTACCATTTTGTAGTCCAAGAATTTTCCCACAATGAACTTTTTAGTTTCAGTGTCTTTAGTCTTATATTCTTTTCCAAAGACTCCCATAGTTCCTTTACAGATTTCTTGGGACTACAAACGTTGTACAATGAGTTGTCCAATCCATTCAGAATATAATTCTTGCATAGAAAATCTAAATGTTTCTATGCATCTAAAGCAATTATTGATGCCCTATTGTTTTCCCCTTCTTGTACGACGGGAGCATCTTCATTCAAGAATTTCGCCAAGTTTAGGGTCGTGAGATAAAACAACATTTTCTGTTGCCATCTTTTAAAATCAATCCCATTTAATTTCTTCGGTTTCTCTCCATGTGAGATAGAATTAGAGGGGCATTCACAATCGAAGGAATCACCACATTAGGAACACTTCCAACCGAAGTTCCCATATTTGAAGTTTGATTCGAAGTAGTATGGTATTGAAAACCGAAGTCATTTCTTTTTATACAAAACATAAGATATATAATCAATAGAAGAGTAGAAGAAGTTAAACCAACATATGATTTAACCGAAGATCAAAATCACTCCAACAAAAATTTGACTTAAGATTGTTAAGAAATATGGTGTATGGAGTGATAAACAATGATGGGAAATACCTTTAAAATTATGTAGAAATTTTGGCAGAGTAACGGTAGAAAATGGACTCCAAATAAATCCTCCAAATGTGCAATATAACAGCAATAATATCAAAGTCGAGGCAACTGTTGAACAATTTGTCCTTAAGTCGAATTTGTCCCGTAACGATGCCTACAGTTTATGGCAATCAACTCCCAAGATACAACGACTATCTTCTTGTGTGAGTAGCACTTCAACACACAAAACGGTGAACCAGAACTTGGTTTACGAACTCCGGAATACAAAGTGAAGAAACCCGAATTTAAGCAACAAGAAAGCGAGAATTTTGGTTGAGAAAGAAGAGAAAATGAATGCTATATGATTGCATATCATTTGTGTGAAGATTGGGATGTCCCTAGCGTCTTATATATAAATAATGAGAGGTTGTGAATGAAATGTCGCGCCTCAGGCTCAACAACTTTTGTCAAAGGTCGCACCATTCACTTGTCGCTAGCCTGTCGCCATCGCCTTGCTCGAGCGATAAAAACATAGACTTTTTTGTTAGCTTATCGCTAGCTTGTCGCTCGAGCGACAGTCCAACCATAAGCTAGCAAAAGCCTTAGTCAAATTTTCACACAGTTTCATTTATTTTTCTTTCCAACTTTGGACCTCAATTTCTCATTTATTCGGAATTGGTTTTGAGATTCCAAATATACCACGACCATCTACTCGACGAGTAAAACAAGTTGATCTATTTACTTTTGTAATTTGACCATCGGATCAAGTCCGAATATTTGGCCGAAGTTGACACGAAAGTCACTTTTTCAAGTTTTGGTTTTATCACTTAACCAATTTTCAATCTTTCAAAACTAATTTCCAACAATTATTTTGTATATGCTACAAAAGTTGTCCAATTTTAGATATTGTACGTTATTATTTTGTGTACACTATGAAAGTTGTCTAATTATAAATGTTGTAGGAAAATCGAGTGGATGAAATGTCAGTGAAGGATTAAAGAGTAGCACACATATTTACACTTGATATCTGTATATCTTGCTTATATAAAGTATTGCAAATGTTAATGCTTATGATAGCTAAATTTGAATAGATAAATTGTTTAATGAGTTTTATATGGATCAAATAATACCCTAAATTATTGTAACTATTAGAAAATATGAATTCTGGGTCGTCCATGTGGGGTAACTCGACTCATAAGACTTCAAAAGGGTTGGAGGGAGTGATTTGGATTTGGAATTCAAATCCACAACTCCCCATTACCTCCCATAACTTCCATAAAACCTCCAATTTTTTTTGTATAACAATGGAGAAAAAAAAAATGGTAGGAAAATGGTGAAAATTCGTATGGAAAATATCATCAAAATTGAAAGACACCTAAAACCACTATTTTAGCATGCAAACTCACAAAAAAATGTCACTTAGGTTTTGGCTAATAATTCCCTTCCATTGTGATCGTGATTGAGACCATTGGAGTGCAAGAAAATTGTAGATTTGGAATTTTGGAAAGCAATGTGATTCAATCATTAAAAGATTTTGAAATTCATCATTTCAAGTAAGTATATTGATTCTAAATTCATGTTAAAGTATGCTACAAATTACTTCAATAACCATCTATTAGCAAGATGCAATAGTGCATCTATTACGCTAAGACATGGTATTTTAGGACCAACTCGAGAAGAAATATCTATTCAAGCATTTTATTATTAAGTTGCCTAATGAACATGAATTTCATTGTTTCATGTTATAACTATCATTAGTGGTGAATTTTGCTTTGAGTTATGGTGGAAAATTAGGTGGACCGGTATATAAGATATTCACTGATTAAGTGTTTCTAGTTTTAAAGGTATTGTATATGTTTTTGCTATGCAAGCTTACTTTTTCCAGTTTGATCAAGGTTAATCGAAACTAGATATGCAATTACTTATCTTTGGAGTATTGTAAACATGATGCAATATGATTGCAATGTAATATTATAAGGATCATGTGAGTTTATAAACATCGAAGTGCAGACTTTAGAGGTTGAACACGAGTTGGGCGTCAACAGGCCCCGTTTTGGGCACAGGCAAATGAGGCGTGTGTCTCAGGCACAATTTAAAAGGGGGCCTCAGATTTTTTTTCTAGATGGAAAAAATCAGATTTAAGGCCAATTCCTTCCTTCGCGTCTGTCCTCTATGCGTGTGTGCGAGATAGAATCTACATTAACTTGTAGTTGATTTTAAGTCCGATCCAATAGAAAATCCTATTAATTCTTTCTAGATTTGTGAGTGATATTTTCTAGAAGCAAGCTTGCTGCTTCAAGTTTATCCTCCTCTTAGGTTTGTAATTCTATTTTATTTTCTTATATGTGCTTTGAAATGATTATATTTTACTCTTAATACTCATCATTCATAAAAAAAAAAAAAAAAAAAAACACAGAAGCTTTTCTTGAGACCATTTGGGTTGAAAAATTAAAATATCAACTATTCTTTTCCTTTATTTATTGAGTTTTCTTTAAAGAGAATTGTGCCAATAATTTTACTTTCCACCAGATATTATAAGAGGAAAGAGTTATATATATATATATATATTTCAAAGGAATAGCAGAAGCCTTGTTCGAGTATTTTTTTCATATTTAAGTGTGGATTTTTATCCTTATATACATATATATATGATTACTAGGTTTAAGCAACGTGCAATGCAGGTTTGCTTAGTTTAGGTATACTTTTTTTGGCTAAGTATTAAATTTTTATTAATAAAGATGTAATTTTTTTGGTTAATTAAATAACTAATGATGTAATGTTTATATAATTGATAAATAATTATACATTGTGATATATTAAAAAAGAGCATTAATAGAATTTATAGCGTGATCCTATAACCTTACCAAATAAATTATTAGCATTTTTAAATTGATAATCTCCACATCCATTTTATTTTTTTAGTTTCATTTTTTCCTAGTGAATAAAATGTAGTAGTACAAAGTCTTTTGCATTTTCCATTCATTTATTATTAGATAATGGAATTCCAATAGACACGACATCAATGGCCACAAACAATGGCTTAATTGCTATTTAATGAAAATAACAAAACTAAAGGTGAAAAAAGATTTTCTGTTAAAACAACAAATTCCGTTAAATTTTCCGTTAAAACAAGAATTCTCGTTTCATAGGCACTTTATATGTATACAAGATAATGCAAGTTTTGAATATAACATTGTGTAACTATGAAGATTGATAGATGGTTCGCTATATCTAAAGTAGAAATTCTTAAGAACTTTCAGATGCGTGCCAACCCTTATGCCATGTTTGTAAGGGGAATTGAATTTTTATGCTTTAAGTGAATTAAAATTTTTCTTTCATTGTGAGATTCCAATTAATTGATTGGAAATAAAATGACATTTCCCTAATTTCTTTGTATATTAGAGCTTAAATTCAGAATTCAAGAGTAACATTGAAATCTTTTTGGCACAAAATGATAGTGTTGACTGTTTAGTATTAAATGAGCAAAAAAGTGAAAATGTGATCTTTGTAGTATTTAATCTTATCCAACAAATACTATGTGCCAAACTTAATGTTATTGCGTAAGATTTGACAATTTCCTCCAATAGATCACATAGAGGACTTGATGTTAGTGTAAATCGATCATTCTTGATAGAGATAAGTTGGACACGAGAATTTTCTCTAAGACAAAATACTTTTTTCAATAAATTTTTATCTATTCTACAAGATGTAAACATACACTCTCTTATAAGTATCATTTTCTTCATTACCGTGTTACTCCATAAATCCGCATAATACAAAACAACCCCACAAGAGTACAAATAAGAATATAAGAAACCTGTGCCCCGGGGCACATCCAAGATGGCAAAGACAGTGCAAGGCTGGGCTTGCAACCCCAGGGTGGGGAGTTCGAATCACGGAAGGAGCAGCCAAGTGTTGTAATACACAAACCATGTGGTGGAGCAGCTTGGTGTTGTAATAACCGGTTGTAGGAGGGCTCCCTTGGGGCCAGGAGTATAAAGCTTGCATGGACACTGGCTTGATTGGGCATAACCCGCGATTTACCTCCGCCCAAAGTTGAGGCACCGGTGATGGGCGGTCCAGGAAATAGTCTAGTGTTAGTTGGGATACCTAGGTATCAAAAAAAAAAAAAAGAATATAAGAAACCTTAGTCAAGTTCTAGTTTTTGGAGGCCTAAATTATGAAATTCATCTCAGGGCCCCAAAATTACGAAACCGGCACTGGGTGTCAATTGGGAAAAAATCCAAAGAACGATTAAGGAATTTGGGCTATAAATAATTATAGAAACTTATGACAGTTGTAATTAAAGTGAAAATATGTTATGAACACCTGATTTGACTTGCAATGTTGATTGTAAAATCAGATTTTCACAACAAAATTGTTACCTCATGCTTAAGCCACCTCGTTCTTATTTTAATATAACAGCCATCTTCCAACCTACCAAACAAAAATCCACAATCCTAACCCTTTTCAGACCTAGTCTCACCTTCCTAACTCACATTTCAAGTTCTCCAATTTGAACCCCTAGTGAAAGTGAAAGTCAAGGAAGCAAAGGGAAGTAAAAGCCAAGAAGCTGAAACTGAAATTTTGGACAAGCGAGTTTAGTATGTCCTTCATGTCTTCTGCGACGGCGACTAAAGATCTTAGTAGCTGCAAAACCCGGAAAATATTTTGCAAAACATGTACAGACACCCCCGCACAAAAATAAAAAGTTCAAGACCCTTAATTACTCAAGACACCTAATTTTATGGAAAAAGCAAGAATATTAGATATATGAGTGCCAGAACTCTTTCGTTGTCACCAAATTTGCTCACTATTGATAACTTATTTAGAAATTTGCAAGGCCAATGGAAGAGAAGGAGAACGAATCTTCAGGAATTTCATATTTTTGTAATGTGAAGGTCTTCATATTGATTTTTTTTTTTGTACTATCAATATTACATAGGATGCTTTAAACTTAAAATCAATTATTAGTGACAAATTATTTTTTTTGTTATGATTAAAACATTAAGGATAAAATTAATCATAGGTCAACAATTTCCCCATTTTTGATTATAACAAATAAGATGAGTTGCAAATTAATATCAACAATCGATAAGGAATAAAAATTGTGTATTTCATATATTATTCCTATCTTTTACAAATCAAAATCATGTATTTCATGTATAACATGCATAATCATCTCACTTTTCCTCTTTTGGTATAAGCAAAAAGATAGCGCATTTATGATCAAAAGTTAAATCAACCATAGGAAAGAACAATATTCCCCCTTAATTAAACATAAAATGCTAGTATAAACAAGACGATAATCATCACATCAAAATTCGTAATCAAGGCACAAAAGGCATAATTTTAATCCACATAAATAACGTTTCAAGTAGTTCCAAAAACATAAAAAGTGAAAATGACAACTAGATATCTAAGGCTCTAGAGGGGGCAGCGGATGATATGGTGCGTCGAATCGGGCGTAGAAGTCATTGAGTTGAGCTTGATAGCATGCTGTTGAGCAAATACTTGATGGAGTGATTCGGCTAGCCCATCAACGGACGATGTGAGTGAATTGATGCGATTGTTGAAAAGATTGTAATGATCCTTGGTAAATGTGAAATCACCAGCGGCTCACTTTCTTTTCATTTTCATTTCTGCTCTCCACTTAATTGCAGTCTAGATCCCTCAACTTTGATGTTGTACAAATTTGGTTCTCAAATCTTGTCTTTTCTTTCAATTATACCATCTATAAATCGCTTTCGAGGTCCTTAAACGTTTGACATTTGTACACTTTGGTCTCCAAATTTTTGTTGTTGTACAATTTTTGTCCATTTTCTCCTTCAATTGGGTGTTTTCGCCTACAAAGTTATAATTACTTGATTGTGAGTAAAAATCCACTCAATTAATCAATATTAGCTTGATTTAAGTGCCCAATAAGTGTGTAAAATCACACTTATCAATTTGTTTTGTGTTTATATAGAAACTATAATTAAAATTATACGTTTACTTAATTTTGTGAAGAACAATCGTGATCTGCAATCTACATCTGTTCAATTGACTAGCCTTCAATGGAAATCCACAAAAGGGAACAAGAATGAGAGTATATGATTTATCTTTACTCGTGCTAGCATGATAGTGAATATGTTTTCTCTTTACTCAATCATAACTGCTTATTAATAGAAGTCTAAATGGGCTTGGTCCATTACTTAAACTTAATCCAGTTCAATATTTAATTAATCTAAATAATTGAACTTGGTCCAAAAATTTAATTAGTTACATCATTCTCCTAGTTCTCTCTCTCTCTCTCTCTCTCTCTTTTTGTATGCGATCCATTAGGTTTTCAATCATGATACCTAATGACATGAATTATTATTTTGATCGAATGAAAATAAGATAAATTAAAGCACCATTTCAATTTATCATTAATTCACTTAAATTAATTAATTTACATTTATTGTTCAAGATTGACAACTAGTAATGTATCATGGCAACATATATGATGAAAAATGTCACGTGATATGACAAAATCAAACTTGTTTGCGTATCGTGAATCTGTAACCCCTTTGTCAATATGATCTAATCAATTAAAAGATACGAAAGTGTATTTATATTGATTATCAATCATATCTTTCATCATGCTCTTAGTTCAATATAGTTGAAAACTTTTTTCCGACTTAGGAACACACCTTGGTCCAACATATCATTGTTAACTTAACAGAATGAGATATAGATCATATTCTCTTACTATCTAAGAGTGACGAATCATATATTGATCATTCAAAACCTTGATATGATTCTTGACGTATCCGAACGATTTAGTGATCTTGGTAGAGCAAAATCCAATATTACCCAAGTATGACTGTCCCCATATAAGGCACTATGAGACATCAAGTTGAATGATAAATTTCACTACTGAACGTCGAAATTCACCACTAATACTTGATAGTTCTCCATGTGGAATTTCTCCAACATTTCTTCAATATTGTGTTCTTATAACAAAACATTCACGTGTCAATTTAAATGTCACTATATTTTAAATTGTGAGATGAGCTACCCACTTTGCAAGTGAGAAATGCCACACGTGCTGATCATATCTCATTATCACTTACGATCATAGATAATTTAAGATTCAATCATGTATAATTTATTTTTCACTATCACAACTACTTGTGATTAAAAAGTTACTAGGACTTGACTCTGCGGATTCTATTAATATAATTTATCAAATGATTTAATTAAATAATATATCTTACCATAAATAAAAATGTATTAAGTATATTAAAATTGTTTACGTCCAAAATTGATTGAACTTAGAGCATAACACTTACAAGATCATTAGGGCTTCTCTTAATTAGAGTATAGACAAGCGTTTATTACCCCATGATTTCAGTAACCATGCTTTATTGAAGCTCCTCAATAATCAAAGTTAGATTGTGTTGTGCTTTGATTCGCTTAATTAGTGGCCCTTAGTAATTTGTTTCTTTTAACAATAAGAACAATAGGAAGGACCAAGTAAGATGGTGGCTAGGAAGTGGTGGAAACAGGTGGTTCATTGCGGGACCTCGAAGGTGTATGTGTTTTCAGGCAGGTCTTCCTATTGGTGCTAACTACTTTTGATATTTTTGCTCAAATGAATATGTATCAAGCTGTGGTGTGTGTGAAATATACAGCGACGAAAAACTAGAATCCATGGTCTTTTCACCTGTGTCGGAGCGAAGCAGGTATGGGAGTATCTATGGGAGTGGGACGTTGTCAAACAATTTGTGGGGTTGGACATTTGATATGTTTCAGTAGGCATGGAGAAGAAGGTCATTAGCAAGATATGGACATGGTGTAGTGTCTTCTTTGGGTTTTGTAAGATGAGATGAATAATGTGGTTCTTAGGCAGATGAGATCTCCTACTTGCTTGGAGGCTATTTTTAAGTCATTTTTAGGGGCTTGGAGAAGGAGAAAGTCGGGTGGAGAGGAAAGTATGACATGAAAAAGGAGTGAAAATTTGGCGCAAAACGCCAATTTGGTAGGTTAAATACAAATGCTAGTGTTTCGGTTTGGGTGGGGTTTGGTTTTTTCCAGACGAGGGACTTCTAGGCAAGGTGATGGCAGCTGATAAGTGTATTTTATACATTTATTCAAGATCTAAAATAGCGATATTTAATAGTTCTTTTGACAAAATATATTCTAAATTGTTACGTTTAATATGTGAAACTCTATGAATGAAAAATGAATTAAAGAAAAGAAGCAAAATGTGACAAAAATGGCAAAATTCAAAGTACGAGGACTAAATTGGCATTGGTTGCACAATTAAATGAACTCAAGGATTGAATTGAATTATAATAAAAGAATTGAGAATTTAGAGAAAAATAATTTATTAATGGGCTACAAATTAGGGTATAAATTGAAAGGAAATATATATACACGCACATGCAGAGAAAAAAGAAGATATAGACGCAAACAGAGATGAACATTGGTGGAAATTGAGTTTTTAATACAAGTGGTGGCTGAAACAAAAGTGCAAAGGAAACTTTTGTGGAGGAATTAATTATATATGCACACATACAAAGGCAGGAAATTGAGGCAGGAAGAGAAAATAAATATATACACCATACGCATACAGAGGCTGGAATTGGCAGCAAGCACACAAAATGAATTTAGGGTATGTTTGATAGCACAAAATGTTTTAGGGAAGTTGGAATTCGTTTTCATTTTCTACCTTTTAGGCTGTTTGATATGCTAAGTTTTCCATGGAATACATTTTCCACCCAATTCTGGTTTTCCTGGAAAACTATTGGTGAGAATTGGTTTTCCAGGCTACTTTTTCTTTTTCTTTTCTTTTTTTTCTTTCTTTTTTCTTTTAGTTATTGGAAAGGATTCTATTCCCAAATGTAACAAATTATATCCCTTTAACCGACAATTTTCATGAAAACAAAGCAAAACGAATGGTATTTAGTATGATAAATATTTTTGGCAATTGGAACAAATTCTAGACCCAATAGTAAAAAAAACTATCACTTTAATGGACAATTTCATGAAAAAGAAGCCAAACGGACACCAAACTTTCAATATTTTTCAGGTAAAAAATTATATCAATCAAACACAATTAATTACAATTTCCAATAAAACAAATTCTAGACAATTCAATTCCCTGTAATTCATTTTTTTTCACCCAAATTCCAATTTGCAATCAAATGGACCTTTATATCTATAGGCTAGAATTGGAGGCAGAGAGTTGGTGCTTGATTTGAAAAAAAAAGGGCAACAAAGAAAAAAAACATATACACACGATAGGAAACGTAGAAGACGAACAGAAAAAGACGACGACTTCACTTCGAAAAATAATCACATTTCGTTCTGTCAATTTTTGGTAATGTCGTTCCACTTTTATTTGTTTAATTTCGATATTATGCTAGACTAGATTTTAAATTCCTAATATATAGATGAACCCTTATTATAAGATTTTTTATTTAAATAATTAGTTTGAATGTTTGGATGTTTATTATAGTTTAGCTTGCTTTACAATTAATTGGTCATTTGTTGAATTGTTTGTGGATTTTATAGTCACTGAGAGAGATAATAGGATCATTAGCACGTAGTAATAAGTATTGTGCAGTTCGATAGAGGATAGAGATATACGTATATGCTTCACATGGTTTTTAGATGTTCTATCTCGTTTAATACTTTCTGATAAGTTGGTATCTTTTATAGAGATATAGAAATGTTAAAAATAGAATTAGATTTAATTATTATCGAGAGAAGCTTTTAAATAAATTTGGAACTTTGACCATCTCCCATGATAACAATGAGTCATTTTAATTGTTGTACTAAAAATGGAATAACAAGTGGAATTCTACATCTTAGTAATGCATCTCAAAAAATTGATAAATTTCTACTTTGATTTCTAGTATGTGAGAAATGTCACATATGTTTATTATAAGTCATTATTGTTATTCGATTAAGGGTATTATTAACTTTAACCTAATAAATACGTAATCCTCGTGAGTTCGACATTTAATGCACCATTATATTATTTGATCACGATCCCGTGCACTTGCGGGTTTTCAAAGGTCAAGTTTTTAGCGTTGTTGTCGGGAACTATTGTTTTTGATAAGTTTAGTTCATTTTAGCTTTAATCTGATATTTACTTTATTTGTAGTTTAGTTTGTTTAAAAAACATTACATTGCTTTCTGCTTACTTTTTCAAGACCATGTATTCACAGTTCGAGAACTGGTGATCGGCACATACAAGGCTAATAGGGGAGTATATGGTTCTACTGGGCGTGGAAAACTAATCTAGCATAGTATGTCCGACGTTTGGTCAAGCAAACTTCCATCTGAGGACTGATGTGATCAACATGTTCCAAAACGAGCTACAATTCTTTGGGAGAGCTTCGGAGAATCCCAATGCTCATATATCAAGATTTCTGGACATGTGTGCAACTATCGAGTATCTAGGGGTGTCCAATGAAACAATTAGACTCGGGCTTTTCCTGTACACCTTGAGAGACTCAACCAGAGAGTGGTTAAACACTTGTCCAGCTCAGAGCATTACTACATGGAATCAATTGAGCCAGAAATATCTTAGCAATCCTAAAACCTATTACATAGGCTAGAGAAATCACCTAGGTTTTCAGTGGAGCAATAACCAGGGTGCTCATACCACACTATAGCAAATCGCACTGCCAAGTTTTCAGCATAATGAGAAGAAGTTTTCATTAGAAGATCTTGTGACTAAGTTGGCGGAAATATCTATTCAACACATGCAACGTAAAGATAAGAGCTTGCAAGTTTAGGAAGCTGCCATAAAAAATTAGAAAATCAGTTGGGACAAATAGCAAAGGTACTTTTAGATAGAATACTAGAAGCATTGCCTAGTGATAATGAAACGAATCCAAATGAGCACTACAAGGCTATAACTACTCGAAGTGGGGTACAGTTACCTCAGATAAATGTGAAGAGACCAATTGTTATAGAAGAAAAGGTATCTACCATGATCGAGGAACTGTTGAAGGAATCTAAGCAATGCAAAAAACAAGAGAAAATGAGGATACAAAGGTTAAGGTAACCGTTCCCACCAAAGAAATCATTCAACCACTCTCATTTCCAAATAGGCTACAGAAGCATAAGCTGGACAAGAAGTCTTCAGAATTCCTTGAGGTATTCAAAAAGCTACATATCAATATACCATTTGTGGATGCACTCGCACAAATGTCCAACTACACAAAATTCATGAAGGAGATACTTACAAACAAGAAGAAGCTGGAGGAGTTGGGGACGGTTATGTTGAACGAAGAATGTAGTGCCATCTTAAAAATAAACTACTACCTAAACTAAAGGAGCCATGGAGTCTTACTAGCCCTTATATTATTGGTGACATGACATTTGATAAGGTTCTTTGTGATTTAGGTGCTAGCATTAATCTTATGACTTACTCTATTTTTAGGAAACTAAACTTAGGAGAGGCAAGGGCAACATTGATCTCTTTGTAGCTAGCAAATATGTCCGTAAAATTTTCCAGATGAATTATTAAAGATATACTGGTGAAGGTAGATAAATGTATCTACCTAGTAGATTTCATCATTTTGGAAATGGTTGAGGAGGACAAGGATGTGCCATTGATATTAGGGATAGGTATGGTAAAAGAAATCCGACTAACCCGATACCCCACAGGCCCCGTCCCGATTGGGACGGGGATTACCCACTTAATCGGGTACTCGGGGCGGCAACGGAGGGGAATTTTGCCCCGGGGTGGGTTCTGGGCAGGGACGGATAACGGGTAACCCGCTTCATTTAATTTGTTTTTTCAGAATTCAATACTTTAAATGAAGATTTTCATTAGTTTTAATAGAAAATTGGACCTAAAATTATTTGTCTCAATCTAATGAATAGGGGATATAAAATAAATTATCAAAAACAAAAAAAAAATAATAAAATTAAAAGCGGCAAGGGCCTCGTCCCACCCTGCCCCACCTCTCTTTAAACAGGTAACCAGGCGGGGATGGGGCGGGGAATTTCTTGGTGGGCGGGATGGCCTCCCTCGCAATTTGTCGGGCTTTAATAGATATTCAGAAGGGACAATTGATGTTGTGATTGAAAGATGAGCAATTGACATTAGACGTCTTCAGTACAATCAAGTATCCTACTAAATCAGATAGTTGGTTGTGCATTGATATAATAGATTTGGCTGTAGAGGAAATTTTTATTCTTGAGCACCCTCAAGACCATTTACAAAATCTTCTTGTATACTCACAAGATAAAAAATCTGCCCATCAGAAGAAGATAATTTGAGAAACTTGGTGAAAGACCCAGTAAACCACTACTTTCTATTCAAAAACCACCAAATCTTGAGCTTAAGCAACTGCCATCAATTTGATGTATGCTTACTTGGGAAAATCATCTACACTCCTTGTGATTATTGCAAATGGATGATCGGGCTGGAAGAGTAGAGACTACTAAGAGTTTTGTAGGAACATAAAATAGCTATTGGGTGGTCAATAGTAGACATTAGAGGGATTAGTCCATCGATATGCATGCACAAAATCTTGATGAAAGGAGTATAAGGCAATAGTGGAAAACTAGCATAAATTGAATCCCACCCTAAAAGACGTCGTGTGAGCAGAGGTATTAAAGCTCCTTGATACATGCATTATATATCCCATCTCTGATAGCAAGTGGGTTAGCTTGATTCATATTGTGCCAAAGAAATGAGAGATTATAGTGGTAAAAATGAGAATAATGAGCTGATACTGGCAAGGTCAGTTACGGAATGGAGAGTGTGCATAGACTATAGGAAGTTGAATAATACAACTCGAAAAGATCACTTTTCCTTACCCTTCATTGATCAGATGGTTGAAAGACTTGCTAGGCATTCACATTACTGCTTATTAGATGGGTACTCAAGATATAATCAGATTGCAGTGGCTCTAGAGGATTAGGAGAAGACTACATTTACGTGCCCTATGGTACCTTTGCATATAGAAAAATGCCATTGAGTTATGTAATGCACCTACCATAATTCAGCAGTGCATGATGAGAATCTTTTCGGATATGGTGGAGAAAATTATTGAAGTCTTCATGGATGACTTTTCAGTGTTTGGTTCATCATTTGAGAGTTGTCACTTAAATTTGGGAATGGTTTTGCGATGATATGAGGAAACAAATTTGGTGTTAAACTAGGGGAAGTGCCACTTCATGGTGCAAGAAGAATAGTACTAGAGCACAGGATTCAGCAAATGGTATCGAGGTAGATAAATCAAAGATTCAGATGATAGAAAAGCCACATCCACCAACTTCAGTTAAGGGAGTACATAGTTTCCTTGACCATGTAGGGTTCTACAAGAGGTTTATTAAAGATTTCTCCAAAATCACCAAACCACTGTGCAACCTACTTGAAAAGGATACACCATTTAATTTTTTCGATGAGCATTTGACATCCTTCAACACTCGTAAAAAAAGTTAATTTCAATACTGGTTATAGCTAGAACTGCCATTTAAGTTGATGTGCGACGCCGAGGACTATTCAGTAGGGGTAGTACTTGGTCAAATAAATGATAAAAGTCTCCATGTCATCTACTACATGATGAAGACTACTACATGATGAAGACTTCGACAAATGCACAACTGAATTATGCAACCATGAAAAAAGTGTTGCTAGCCATTGTATTTGCTTTCGATAAATTCAGATCGTGTCTTATGGGACATAAGGTAATTGTCTACACAGATCATACAACTTTGAAATATTTAATGTCTAAGAAGGATGCAAAGCCTAAGCTGATTCAGTGGATACTTCTCTTTCAAGAGTTTGACTTGGAGACTTGAGATAAGAAAGACGTTGAAAATGTGGTAGCAGACCACCTTTCAAGGCTTGAATAGGCAGAACACATGGATGAGGGAGATATAAAGGATTCTTTCCCAGATGAGCGTATCTTTGCAGTTGACTGTAGGCCATGGTATGCAGACATAGTAAATTACTTGGCGTGTAGTGTGCTTTCACCTGAGTTAACACGTCACTAAACCCAATATTATAATAAGCAACTTACTATTTAATTGGTGATTAAGCGATCAAATAATGATAGATTTATGCAAGATTAATTAAAAATGTACCAATAAACTAGTTATTAGTCTTTGAATAAAAAATAGATAATCAACGATATCATCTTCTTCTAATACAAGAGAAAATTTAACCTATCATGTTTTTTTGAATAAATTATAACAAATATTTAAGAAACGACGTCACTCGAAAAAAAAGAAAAATGCAAGAAACTTGATGGAAAATCAATCTATTGTTTTTTTTTTTGGTTAAAGGAGGGTGGGACCTCCGAGATTTTATTAATTTGCCCTCACTTGTGGCGGTTGAATACCATGGTTACATAAAACTAATGAAAGCAAAAAATGAGAAAGTACTACTTCCTTTACAATGAAGATTAAAGCAGTAAATGAGGAAGTACTACTTCCTTTACAATAAGAACAACTGCAAATTTAGGCAAAAAAGGATTGGAAATAAAATCAAAATTAAACTCTAACACTGGGCAATCCATGTTTGTCAATTTGTACTAGTGCTCTAATATGTAGTGGTAGGTCATGTGGTGCATATATCTGGTATCGTTGATGATCCCAACCCTTCTCAGCAAAAGCATCTGCAACCTGATTTCCTTCTCTGTAAATATAAGAAATTTTATCTCTGTTGATGGATATGATGTATGTGATACGTCAGAGTACTCCCTGAATAGCCCAAGGTCCTCCTCCTCTAATGATGTAGTGAATAGCTACAGTAGAATCAGATTCTACCTTAATTGCTGAAAACCCAAAACTCTGAGCTAGTAAAATCCCATCAAGAATAGCCCGGAGTTCTGCCTCTAATATCAAGCATGGTCAATACAAAGTTGAGAAAGTCTTAATACAGTTTCCTGCGTGGTCTCTAATGATGTCTCCCCCACTTGCAAGGCCATCCCGACGCATCCATGAGTATTGATCTTGATAGATCCGACTGATGGAGTACGCCACCAAACTAGAATAGGGGGAGATGGAGAAGAGGGGTTCATAAAAATGCCAAATATGGGTGCTAGTGTCAAATTCCCTCGCTAATGCATCACTCGAAGCAGCCCTCCCATATGAAAAAAGGAAATCAATCTGATAAACCCTCCAAATGATATGTTTGGCTACAATGTGAATACCCCTATGCTTTGCATAATTCCTTACGGTCCATAGGTACCAAATTATTAGAAGAGGAATGATAATGCGAATGTGTCCGCAACTAACATAATGTCTCGAATACCTCCATCTCTAAAATCTCTGTCTGACTCCCTCTCCTGAATTCATATGTATCTAAAAAATATCTCCAAAATGCTGCCATACCTGATTGGAGATGCTACTGCCAGTGAAAATGTGATTGATAGTCTCAATCTCAGAATAATACTGACATCGAGAAGCCATTTGGCATCCAATCCTCCCTCGAATAACCACATCAACTAGAATAAGGTCCTGCCATAGTCTCCAGCAGAAGAATGAGACATTGACGGGCAAATGGAGCTCCATAGTAATCGGTATAAATCCTGATATTGGCGTCCCGACCGTACGAGTTGCCAAGCGGACTTGGTAGCGAAGCTACCATCTGATGTATTTCGCCAAACAATACGATCTGGGGTGTCGCGCATAAAGGTATAGCCCCTATCTGCTCCACTACCAGAGAAGGGAGAACCAGTAATAAACGTCCAATATTCCACCCAGTATCATCAAAAAAATCCTACACCTTTACAGAAGTGTTCTACCAGTGTGAAAATAGGGATGCCAAGGTGGTCTCACCCATCCAGCAATCATGCCAAAAGAAAATATGACCAACACCAAGGTGCCAACCAATGTATGGCTCTATTCGAGGCCCCATTAATTTCAGCCTCTTCCAGATAGGAGAAACTGAGTAAGGAACTGCTACAAATAAAGGGTGTGTCCCCGTACAATACTTGCCCCGTAAGAACTGGGCCCCAAAGAGATCTCTGAGAATGGAACAATCACCAAAGCTTCATAGAGAAGGTATCCACCACATCCTATAATCTCCTAAAGTCTAGACCACCTTCATCAGTAGGAAGACAAATCTTCTTCTAGCTCCGCCAATGTAGGCGACGTGCCTAATCTTTGGAATCCCATGGGAAACGTGCAAAGATGTTCTCTAGTTTCTTCAGGATAGTTTTAGGAAGCTGCATGATCTGAAGAAGGTGTAATGACATGGAGGAGAGCAGCAGCTCAGCAAAGTAATACGACCCCCATATGATAAAAGACGTGAAGCCGGTCTGAGATCCTATTCTTGACATTCTGGATAAGGTCATCATAAATGAAGCTCCTCTTGGCCACCTTGGATATATGGACACCCAGATAAGTGAACGATTGCTGCTGGTGTCAGAAACCAGTTAAAGTCTCAAGTCGTTTGATCTGACTAATAGATGCCCATTTGGGTAGTATGAGTCTGCTCTCGTCTCTATTCACCAATTGACCAGAGACCCCCTCATAGTGCTCTAAACAACCAAGAATTTTCCTGATAGACTGTTTTTGACCGTAGGCAAATATGATCATATCATCAACAAATGAAAGGTATAAGACAAGAGTACTACCTCCATACGATCATATGCTTTAGTCATGTCAAGTTTCAGCATAGTGTTATCTCCTTGCATTCTATCATCCAAAGTATGGAGAAGCTCCTGAACCAAAAGAATATTGTTCCCAATTAGGCGACCAGGAATGAACCCAATTTGTTGGAGAGAGATAATGTGCTGTAACAAGTACTCAATATGGTGTTCAACAGCTTTGTAATAAGCTTATTAACACAATATATAAACTGATAGGTCTGAAGTCGGTCTATCTACAAGCACCGTCCCTCTTAGGGAGCAAAACAATAGTATTAGCAGCAAAACCCCGAGGAAGATGGCCGTCGTCAAAGAAGTCCAAGATTGCATTGTATACATCGTCCTGAATAATGTCCCAACAATGTTGGAAGAATAGGGGAGAATCTGCCTGGATCAACAGCATTGTTAACATCTAAATTAAACACCGTATCTGGTACCTTATGAATCAAATGGATGTGGTTTATTGCCAAATTATCATCATCCGTCAAAAGCCTAGGGATGATATTAGAACAAATGATGTTCAACGACTTTGTAAGAGCAGATAGAAGATCCTGGTAGAATGCAATAATAGAAGACTAAATGTCAGTAGGATTAGTTAAGACCGTCCTTGTTTGCATCCTGATGGACCTAATACACGATTTGATCTTATGTCTTTGAACCATCGCATGGAATAACTATTATCGTGATCTCCTTTACATACCCACCATGAACCGACTTTTTGCTTCCAAAAACCTTTCTCAATAGATAAAGTTCAGTTCAAAACTGCCCGTGTATGATGTAATAGGTCACGATGCTCCGGTATAGGGTCTCTATCATAAACAATCTCAGCCTCATCCACCCTATCCTCAGCATCACTCACCCGTTGGAAAATATCTCCAAACACATGTCGATTCCACCCTCGTAGGCCCTGTTTCAGCCTAAAGAACTTCTCCCAAAGAGTAGCCATCCCTGTAAGATGTGTAGGGAGCGACCACTTGTAGGCGACAAAGGATAAAAAAATCATGATGTTTAGTCCAGACGTTGAGGAATCTGAAAGGTCAAGGCCCCAAATCATCATCAGAAACCCACTGAAGTAATAAAGGCGAATGGTCATCGTGATATTGAATCTCATAATTTGAATCTTCAAATATTGATGTTAATTGCCTCTCGTTGCTAGACTTTTTCTATGTGATAGATGATAGGTCCCAACAAATATTAATGATGCTAATGTGAATTGTTTTCTCTTCGGGTGAGAAAAGTACCACAAGTTGGCTGAATATTTTTGTCCTTCATTGATAATTTGTGGGCTGCTTAAATAAGCCAAGCCACGTACAAGAATGTCAAAAATAAAGGGAAACAACTGGGATGTAAACACACAAAAATAATCGTGCAACAGAAAAAAACACGTAAAACTCTCAACTGCAAAGACCTAGTCCAGCGATATTCTCGTCCTCTACTTTCTCATGACTGTAATGGTCTTGATTCACTTCCACTTCAACCCAAATATATGGGATTCAGCTTTAAGCCTCCCTTCAAGCGACGTGGCTAAACAACACTTCCTCATTCAGTGAACGCTTGTCCTCAAGGCCCACAGATGGAAACTGCTCCAGTAATGATTAGGTTGTCTCCCTAGTGGCCTCCTCCGGTGGTAGACGCTTCCACTGGACTAAACTTCTTCAAATTTATTTCCTCTTTTGACCCAGCGAGTGTCCAGTATTTGTTGAGGTTCCAATATAATTGTGCTTTCATCGATTACTGGCGGCAAGTCTGTAGACGGCATCCCATGTCTCCCACGATCTTTTTTAACAAGGAAACGTGGAAAACAAGATGAATACGAGCTCCTTCCAGCAGCTGGACTTTATATGCAACCACTCTAATTTTTTGTAACACTGGGTATGGTCTGTAAAATTGACTAGCAAGCTTCTGGTAGACACATTTGAAAATGGAATGCTGCCGATAGGGGTATAACTTAAGGAACACCAGATCGCCTAATTTAAAAGTTACCTCATGTCTCTTATGATATTCCTTCTGCTTCATGCGATTACTTGAAGTCTCCAGATTAGCTTTAAGTTGGCGTAACAACTCTACTCTAGAAATGAGACTCTGATCCACTTTATGCACAGAAGATAAGCCACTATGGTAAATGGGAAGTAGAGGAGGCAAACGACCATACAACACCTGGAATGGGGTCATTCCCGTAGATGCACGGTACGTCTTATTGTACCACATCTCTGCCTACAGAATGTAGGTGCTCCATTTATGTAGCCACTGGTGAACGTAGCAGGGGATGTACTATTCTACACAACGATTGACTACTTTCATCTGTCCATCGATTTGTAGATTATAGGCGGAGCTAAGTCTCAACTTAGTACCTGACATTTGGAAGAACTGTTATACCCCATTCTATAAGTCAATAGTCTAAGGGTTGAATTGTCAAACTCAATGGTCAAATAGGGACTTAATGGGAATAAATTATTTTTCTTGAGGCTTATTTTGCAATGGATAAATATTTGGGGGTTTAGATGGATACAATTTTAAGTTGGGAGTTCACTTTTCAAGTATTAAAATATAAGGATTTAAGATGTATGAGAATTTAAATGGAGGACTTACTTATCTTACAAGGGTAGTTAAGGAGCTTCTTATGCAATAACACCACTATCTAGAGGATTCTACACCCATTTTTCAATTGTTTCACACACCCATATGGAGCTGGAGATGGCAAGAGCTGAAGACCGAAAAATGGGCTGGAAATCAGTGAGAAATAAGGAGGAAGGAAGAAGAAATAGAGGGGAAAAATGGAAGAGAAAGGAGTAAGTGTTGTTTTTCCTTAATCTTGGGTTTTATTTATCTATAGCTTCAAGAGTTGCGGTGTATTTATGTTGAATTTCTAGGGTTCTAAATGGTTGAATAAATTTTCAGATTGTAGAAAAGAGTGATTTCGAGCTAATTTTTTGATTTTGTGGAAACAAGATTGAGATTAAGGTAAGTTAACCATTTTTGGACAAACCCTTGAATTTTAATTGGATTTTAAGTAAGGATTATTTGTGGAGATGATTATGTTGATTGAATACTCATTTGGAAGAATGACTTGTATGTTATTCACGTGGTTGAATTATGGCTACTAGTTTTCATAAGACTTGAAGAAGTGATTACTTTTATGTTTGGCATGAAGGAAATTGTGATGAATTAGAGTTAAGTGGAAGGACTAGAAAATGTAATTAGTTCCAATTGATTAAAGGAATAAATTGGGGAATTTAGTCAAGTATCGATAAAGTTTAAGTATTATAGCATTAGATATTATATTGGTTGTTCATGTCGTATTTCAGGTGGCGACGAGTAGATTTGGAATGTCTATCAGCCAGTCTAACTTGTAACTCGTACTCTGTGAGTGGAGAAGCTTATTTTTTCAGAATTGAATATTTATTAAATTTATTTCATATCAGCAAGTTAATGATTTCATATACTTGATTTAACATCATGATTTTCATAATCAAATGGACTTTATAGTTAGTTCTTTTAAAGTTAAATGCAGTTCATTGAAATCATTTCTTCAGCATGTTATGTTCAGATTACTTATTTCAGTATATTTAAAGTTATTTTAAAAATCCACTAGGGAGTACCCGAGTGATTTTACCCCAATCTGCACTGATGTGAATGTGTTTTCACAGTGTATGGTCGATTCAGTTATTTTACCCGCTCTGCACTGATATGAATGTGTTTCCACAGTGTATGACCAGATTATCAGAGGTCTTTGGGACCCACTCTCGTACACATATAGGCTTTGGGCCGTGTACTAGGGTGCTTAGCCTTTGGGGCAGCTCTGCGTACGTATGACCAGATTATCAGTTTATGAGATTATCAGATTTGAATGACTTTGCATTGTACATCGAGATTACTCTGTACATGTGTAAGGCTATTCGTTGGGTATTTCTTTGTGTGACTCTTTAGCATATCATATTATGTTTATCCAGTTGTAGATTCACAGATTTTCAGATATCAGATAATAGTTCATTTCAAATTATAGAATTCAGCTTATTCATTACATAATTACGATTTTAACTTACAAAAATAACAGCTTTACACATTTTGTTGATACGAGATTACTTATACTCGACATATTTTACAGTTGGTGATTCAGATTAAAGAGTAAGAATTTTATGAATTTAGCATGTTTCAGTTCTAAAGAGAGATTATCAAAATTTAGAATTTTCTTAAGGATGTAAGAAAATAAAACAGATTTTCCTGTAAATAGGTATAAATGGAAAAGTATATGTATTTGTGAACTATCCACTCACTGAATTACAAACTCATATATTTTTGTCACATTTTTTCTTAACAAATGTTAGCTGAGTTTGGCAGTATTGGAGACTGTTGATCCATCGAGTTGAGCCACGCATCGTCATTACCTGTATGAGTCATTTTGTTAGTCTTTTAGCTCATACTCTTTTGGGAGACGTGTATGTATTATCAAAGAAGTTAATTTGTGTCTCTATATCATGGGCTCGCTGCATATTGGGTATTTGAGTAAATATTTGGGGACTTTGATGATGAGTAATTGTAAAAGTTGATTTATCAGTATTGTATTTGGCATAGTTTGAATTTTAAGGGACTGATGTATTATGATTTAAGTTATGTGTACATGTTTGAGGTAATTGAATATATTTCAAGTGGTTTTTAGTCTATATTACAAGGGAATTCTGTCAAATTTTCGTAAAAATATGTTTCAGTCAAGCAAGTCTAGGTTGCCTTGGTGGTGGGTCCAACACTTGCTGGTATCTACCATCGACACGCAACACGTGTCGGGTCCATTAAGGTGATTCGGGACGGGTCGTGACAAGAACTCTTGCCAAAATCGGCTAATAAAGATAGGGTCCTGATCACTAATGATCGACCTGGGAAGACCATGTAATTTGACAATCCCTTCAATAGATTTTTCAGCCACACCTTTAGCAGTAAAGGATGAGAGTTAAGGTTAAGAAATGTGTGAATTTACTTAACATGTCGAAAACTACCAAAATTGTATCCTTGCCATGGGATGTCACCAAGCCTTCAATAAAGTCGAGAGTAATATCGTCCCAGACTTGGCAAGGAATTGGTAAATGTTGTAGGAATCCGACAAGGGGGAGTGTCTCATACTTCGTTTTCAGGTAAACTTCACATCATTTGACATAGTCGTGGACTGTGTGGTACATTTTGAGCCAACCTCTTGAACGTCTGCAACACTCCTGAGTGCCCGTCGATTTTGGTGTCATGAGCTTCATGTATAAGCTTGGTTCGCAGCTCCTCATGGGCAAGAATAACCATGATTCCTTTGAATAAAATTAGTCTTTGCCGCTATTAGTAGTGCCCTCCAGGGGTTGATCTGGCCTTCTGATCTACCGATTGTATATAAGAGTCCCCTTCGTAAGATCTTTTAATCTCATCCCACATGGTGACAGAGGGCATGTGTAAATGATGAAGAAGTGGACTATGAGGCTTGCGGGAAAGGGCATCTGCAGCTGAATTTTCACTTCCTGGACGGCAAGTAATTTCATAGTCGTAGCCCATTAATTTGGCTACCCACTTCTGTTGATCTGGTGTTGCCACACGTTGCTTTAAAAAATACTTTAGGCTGCGCTGGTCGGTTAGGATGAAGAATTTTCTTCCCCAGCAAATACGGACACCATAAGCGTATGGCCTCCACAATTGCAAGCATTTCTTTAGCATAGGTTGACCAAGATTTTTTGTAATCCCCACTGCTCAACTCATGAACGAATAGGCTTTCTTTGTTGCGTAAAACTACACCAATCCCGTCTCCTGAGGCATCGGTTTCAATGGTAAAGGGATCGTTGAAATTAGGTATAGCCAAAATGGGAGTGGTGGTCATTGCTTGTTTAAGAGCCAAGAATGTTTTTTCGGCGTTGTCACTCCATCCGAACGTGCCCTTCTTGAATAAGTGGGTAAGAGGTCTTGCGATGATGCCATAACCTTGAACGAACTTCTGATATTACCCTGTCAAGCCTAAAAAACCATACAATTTAGAAATATTAGTTGGACGAGGCCATGCGAGCATGGCTGCAATTTTTTTGTCATCAACCTTCACTCTTTAAGGAGTGATGATATGCCCTAGATACTCCAGTTCTTGCAGGCCGAAAACACATTTTCTTGCCTTAGCAAAAAATTTATGCTGCCTCAAAATCTCCAAAGTTTGTTCAACGTTTATTACATGCTTATCCCAAGTTGAACTATATACGAGGATATCGTCGAAGAAAACCAAGATGAATTTTCGAAGGTAAGGTCAAAATATATAGTTCATAATGGCCTGGAATATATAGGTGCATTACAAAGGCCATAACGCATTACGAGATATGCGTAATGGCCATTATAAGTATGAAAAGCATTCTTTGGAATATCGAAAGAATTTACTCTTACTTGATGATATTCGGCCCGTAAATCCAACTTTGTAAAATAAGAGGCGTCATATAATTCATCGAGCAAGTCGTCCGCCATTGGGATAGGGAGACAGTCTTTGATGGTGGTGAGATTAAGCACGCGGTAGTCCGTGTAGAATCGTCAACTTCCATCTTTTTTCTTTACTAGTAAAATCGGCGAAGAAAATGGATTGGTGCTAGGACGAATGAGCCTTGAGTGCAGCATTTCTTGAACTTGTTTCTCAATCTCTTCCTTTTGAAAAATGAGCGTATCGGTAATCGGTATGGTCGTACGTTGATCAGTTAAATGCCTTCTTTAAGTGTAATGAAGTGATCGACTTCGCGTACAGGTGGTACACATGAGGGTTCCTGGAACACGTCCCTGACTTCATGTAATACTCACTAAAAGTCTTGCTGTTTCTATTGAATATTCCAAAAATTGGAGGCAGATTTGATGGTTTATTTGTTCCCATGTTTTACGGTTCCATTATTGTTAACATATAATTTGTTGTCTTGTTTATAGGATTTGTATATAGTTAAATTTGGTATATATCCCAAGAATAAAAGATCACAGTTGTGTATCCTAGTCCTATAAATAATTGTATTCAGTTGAGGTCAATTACAAGATTGATTCATCACTCTTTGTAGTGGTCTTTATTTTTCTCCCCAGTTTCAGTTTTACGTTATACGTTTCACCCTATGATGCGGCTTTTGTGTTTGGAGGGAAGCTTACGACAAACAATGCATGGTCTCTTCGGTAATCTTTTGTTATTTCTTTCAATGTAGCCTCCTGGATGGCTTGCTCGCCTATCCCCTGCAACTTTCAGACTTGATTATCCCAAATGAATTCCATAGTTGATTGTTTCCAATTACAAACCACGAAACCCAGCATTTCCAACCATTGAATGCCCAGCACTAGATTAAGACCTGATAATGGCAGCGAGAAGAGGGTGAGATAAAACTCAGTTCCTTGTAAATTCACCATTACTTTATCAAAACGCCCTTGACACATCAAACACTCACCATTTGCAACCCGAACAGTTAATGTTTTAGCTAGTACCATTGGTAATCGCAACATGCTTGCCAGATGGTCACTGATGAAGTTGTGTATTGATCCAGTGTCGATTAGCACCACTACGTCAAGGTTACCCATCATTGCTGTCATACACATTGTTCTCGGAGCAATCCATCCCATCAATGCGTGTAACGTAATTTCAGGTTCAGGTGGTGGCCTTTCATGATTCTCTGGCTGAACAAATCAGAAACTTACTTTAAAATAAAATGACATGTCTTGCAATAAAGAAAAAATAGACTTTTCTACGAAAATCCCAAATAAAGTAAGTCAACAGGCTAGTTTGAATAATCTTCCATTAATATAATAGATTTGCCATAAATAAAAAACATTAATTAATTAAAAATTTTACACTTTAACGTCGATTGGACGTAATGCATATTACTTGCTCTATTTCTCAATTTTCAAGCGCAAGTCACCAGCTGCTGACTACAGCTCTATTCTTTGCAGTCCCTACTTTTACAGTCCCCATCGAAATATGTGAAATGCAACTACGATATTAAGCTCATGTTTGGACTTCGTTTTATTCAAAATATATTTTTTTCTCTTCCATTTTGAATTATACATTCTTAAATAAAATAATATTATATGTAAACTCAAAATATTTCTTTTTTTAATCGCACATTCTTCAAAAAATCATTATTTCAAATATATTTTTCACCCAAAACACATTTTAATGAAGACAATAGGGGGCTATATTGATGACTAAATTAAATGAAATCATATAGAATGCACTAAACATTCCTCTTATTTAAAAATCGCTATCTAATTTGATCCTGATTTTTGTAATTACATCCGCAAACTTGGAAGTCTTAATCCTGTATTTTGTAATGAAAATTTACATAATTCAGTGAGTCAAAATATATAAATTAGTGAAATGATGGAGCAACATGTGAAACTAAGCCACTATTGAAGAAAAAAAATGATGTTTTGAATATTGATTTTTTGAAGAATGTGTTGTTAAAAAGTAGGAAAAATTGTGAGTTTGCTTGTAAGATATTTAATTGTGTGAATGTATAGTTGAAAATATTTCTCTTCCCCGTGAGATAATTGACGGGCCTCAGTCGCTTGCCTTGAACTCCCACTAGTAGTAGTACTTTTCAGGATGTAGTAGCATGGGGCTGAGATCCCGTCAAACTTCCGAATTTCTTGC
Source organism: Fraxinus excelsior (assembly GCA_019097785.1). Classification (NCBI taxonomy): domain Eukaryota; kingdom Viridiplantae; phylum Streptophyta; class Magnoliopsida; order Lamiales; family Oleaceae; genus Fraxinus; species Fraxinus excelsior. The sequence goes on from CM032637.1 coordinate 23,274,467, forward strand.
CTCTGGGAGCCACCATTCCTGGAAACTACTTCTGCCGATGCAAAAGGTTGTGACTGCTGGTTCATTTGGGAATGACCCATTTGTTGTTTCTCTTGTACCATTTGAGACTTCTGTTGTTTCAATCCTATTGAATTTTGATGAGACTGTTGCTACATTAGTTGTTGGTGCGATGCACTATGATTCTCTATTGCGAAAGAGAAGATATACGAGGAAAAAACTATTATTTTTATTGTTGTACAAACTCTCTCTCTCTCTCTCTCTCTCCCCCCGAATTTTTAATTCCAAACGTTTTTTAATATTCATTTAATAACTAAAGAGAAATTTATCCGAATAGTTTGAAATATGAAAAGAACAAAGAAAAAACTTCATTATTTTCATAATCAAATCATCTTGACTAACATAAAGTTTCATGATTTTAAATTTTAAACACTTGAACATCCACACACAAACTAAGCCCCTATTTGAGCCACATTATTTTTTTCATTTTTATTTCTCTACTTATTTTCAATCAAACATTCTTCAATAAAAAAAATATTTTTCATCACATCAATAACTTTTCCTTCATTTTCAACCACATTATCTATCACATCAACCAAAAAAATGCATTCTTAGAGCAAAAATGTGCACCAAAAAAGGGGCTAAAATTATTTCTAAGATCCTTCCATCAATCCATGGCACACGACACCACCAATTACCATCATCCATCCAATTTACATTAATCTATAAATGAAATCCCAAAAAGTGTAAATATTTTGAAAAATATAAAGTGTGATACATGGTATTCAATCTTGAAATAATATTAATAGTAATATCATACAATCTAGGGTTAATTACCCCAATAGTCACTAAACTTTATCGAAAGTTTCCACCAGGTCACTGAACTTTAAAAATTACGTGGTTAGTCACTGAACTTTCGAAACTACAACATCATCCATCACTGAACTTTAAAAATCACCCAATTCGTCACTGAACTTTACAAAAAATTTCCCAAATGGTCACTAAAGCAGTGACCATCTAGGAAACTTTTTGCAAAGTCCAGTGACCCTGTAAAAATCTTTTGCAAAGTTCAGTGACTAATGTGATGATTTTTAAAGTTCAGTGATGGATGAGGTTACCATTTCGGAAGTTCAGTGACTAATCACGTAGTTTTTAAAGTTCAGTGACTTGGTGGAAACTTTCGGTAAAGTTCAATGACTATTGAGGTAATTAACTCTACAATCCATACCACATTTCATAGTGAGCAACTGAACCATATCGAATGGAATGTTTTGTACATTTCATATATCACCAAATATGAACCATATCGAACGGAAGAGGTATTAGCATATCATGTATGTTTTTAAAAATATTCTATCAAGCTGAATAGGCATTTTACACATAAGTATTTCACCTTTTTTTTTTTTCTTTAAAACTCTTTAGAATCAAGCACTTTCCCTTGATCTTAAAAAACTTTCCCTTCTTTTCTTTTCTTCATAAGAGTTAGAGAGAATTTTCAGATGAAATGATGAGAATCTAAAAACTTGGATGAATTATTTGTGAAATTCGGATTTGTGTATAGGGTCCCCTTAAACATGATGAAAATGTGGTATTTTGGTCTTAATGGGTGCAAATGAAGAGTCCCCAACTCCCCATTATTGAATACCCCATTAACCTCCATATTCAACTCATATTAAACCAATTAAAAATCATATTTTGACCCTTAATTTCTGATGATCATAGCAAAACTAATTCTGCCAAACAGTTTCTTAGTTGCGTAAATCTCGAACGGCACAAAATACCGTAAAATTAATTTTTAATTATCCTTTCATGACCAAAAAGTTACGAAACTTATACCATTGGATTCCTTATATCTTTATTCTTCATTCTTCATGTATTGATGTCCAAAAACTTCAAAATTCGTGAACCTGTGAAATGACAATTTTACCCTTCTAACCTAAATCGTCACGATCTAGGACCCCCGTTTGGCCCCGATTATTTGATGTTATAATTTTTGAAATAATATTTTTTTTGGAGAATGTGTGGTTGGAAAAGAAGGAAAAGTTTTTGGTTTATATGTAATATTATTTTACTAAATAATATGTAGTTAAAAAGAAGAGAGGGAAAAATGTATTATAAATTAATGGGGGGCCAAAATCTTTCTCAAATCTCCATATGGTTAAAAATACTTAAAAACCTTCATATGATGATCATATAAATTCTATTTTCTCTAAAAATGAGTATTTTCCTTATTTACACTTGAGTCCTCAAACTTTCTAGATATTACACTTAGTCCTTAACTTTCCTTGAAATTTCAATCTAAATCCAGATTATTTATTATTGTGCAACAAACACAATAATGCGTATAAATAATTTTATCATATAATATATTCAAAATTTATGGGATATTATATCCCTTTTCCCTTTAAAAAATTTCATCTTCGAAATTACCTAAGTTAAAGAGTTTTGGATATTTGTCATTAATATCCTCTTCTTTCTCCCAAGTTGCATCTTCTAATCCATGATCACGCTATTGTACCTTCATTAGATGGGTCTCTTTATCCCTTAACACGTTTACCTTCCTATAGAGTTTCTTTGTTGGGACTTCTTCATACATCAAATCTTTATGTACTTCCAATGATTAAAAATCTACCACATGACTCGGGTTATGAACGTACTATCTAAGCATGGAGACATGAAACACGTTATGCACAGTTGAAAGTTTAGGTGGCAGTGCAATTCAACAGGCCACACTTCCAACCTTCTCTAGAATTTAAAATAGTCCAATAAAACTAGGTCTTAAATTTCTCTTTTTACCGAAATGGAGCACAACTTTCAAGAGGAATTCATCCTCACTTGAAATTCTAAATTCATTCTCTTCTTATCAGAATAACTTTTGTGTCGGTCCTGAGCTATTTTTAATCGTACTCGAATCTAGTCGACAACCTAAATCGCCTACTCAACAATCTCAGGACCTAAAACCTTCTTTTCACCCACTTCACCCCATTGAACGTGTGACCCATATTTACTACCATAGATAGCCTCATATGGAGCCATGCCTATAGCGGTCTGAAAATTGTTATTCTAGGCAAACTTTACCAATGGTAAGTGTGCTACCCTGCTACCGCCAAGATCCAATGCACATGTCTTCCAAGACTTGAATGATTCTTTCTAATTGACCACATGTTTGCAGATGGTATGCCGTACTAAACTTTAGTTTAGAATACGTAGCATTTTGTAAACTCTTTAAAAATTTAAACGTAAATCTAGGATCTCTATCAGATACAATTGATATAGGAACCCCATATAACCGAACAATCTCCCTTATATACAACTGTGCCAGCTATTCCATGCTAAAATTTATTCTCATTGCTAGAAAATGAGCTCCCTTAGTCAATTGATCAAATACTACCCAAATAGTACTATAACCTCTAACCTTGGAAATCCAACCACGACGTCCATATTTATGTGTTCTCATTTCCACTCAAGAATATCCAATTGGTTCTACAACCCTAATGGCCTTTGATGTTGCCTTGATTTGTTGACAGACAGTTTTGAATCGGACCTTATCTATTGAGGATGGTTTATGGAAGCAAAAGGCTAGTTCACGTTGGGCTTGTGAAGGAGACCACAATACTCAATACTTTCATGCAATGGTTCAGGGTCGTCTGATCAAATCGTGTATAAAGTCCATCAGGACGCAGGCAGGGGAAGTCTTAGCTACTCCTGCTAACATTCAGAATTCAGCTATTGCTTTCTTTCAGGATCTCCTATCTGCTCCTACTAAGCCTTTGGACCCCATTCGTCATGATATCATCCTCAGGCTTCTGACTGAGGATGATAATAACTAAATCGTATCCCTTGGATTCATGAGGTTCGAGAGGCGATGTTTAGTATTGATGCTGACAGTGCTGCTGGACCTGATGGTTTCTCAGCACTTTTCTTCCAACACTGCTGGGACATTATTCAGGATGATGTTTATGGGGCAGTCTTAGACTTTTTTGAAGGCGGCCATCTCTCACGGGGCTTTGCAGCTACTTCTATTGTTTTGCTCTCTAAGAGGGACGGCGCTTGCAGATGGACTGACTTCAGACCCATCAGTTTATGTATTGTGTTCAATAAGCTTATTACTAAACTTTTGAACACTAGATTGAGTACCATGTTACCATGCATTATCTCTCCTCAACAGAGTGGGTTCATCGATGGTCGCCTTATTGGGGACAATGTTCTATTGGTTCAAGAGCTCCTTCATACTTTGGATAATAGAGTGCGAGGGTGAAACACTATGATGAAGCTAGATATAGCTAAAGCATATGATCACATGGACTGGGGCTTCATTTATTCTATTTTAGAGGCCTTTGGATTTGATCAAATTTGGATCGATAGGATTAGGCAGTGCATTTTAAAGTGTCGTTTTTCTATACTCCTTAATGGTCGCCCTTGTGATTTTTCTCCCTCCTCACGAGGGCTCAGACAGGGTGATCCTATCTCGCCATCTTTGTTCATTATAGCTGCTGATTACTTCTCACGTCTACTCACTCAGAGGTTTCAAGAGTATCCCAGTATGTGTTATCTTCATAGAGGCAGTACTCTTATTTCACACCTTTCATTTGCTGATGATATGATCATATTCGCCAACAGTCAGAAACCGTCGATCGGGAGGATTCTTGGTTGTCTAGAGCATTATGAGAGGGTTTCTGGACAGCTGGTGAATAGGAACAAGAGCGGTCTTATACTATCCAGACGGGCATCTATGGCGCGAAGGAATGACGTGTTTATAGGAGTAACGTATTATTTCACTTGTTCAGAATGTAGAAGGTTACCGCCAAGCAAAGATAATGATGTGGATACCCCCACCCTTTTTTTAGGATTTTGAATATTTCGAGCAATACAAAGAATGAATATGGTAGAAGATTAATAATCGATATTAATTTTACCATATTGGAGGGTAATTGTTGTTGCAAAAAAAGTGGCCCAATTAAATGGCACAAGAAGCGAAGCCCCAAATAGGAGATTCGAATGATAGGCCTAAGGAAAACCATGTAAAAGGCCCAAGACAGAGTTTATGAAACGCCCAAGTCCACAAGACGCCCAAGCTCTGGGCGAGTACAACATTTTATTAACACTCAAGGCGACAGCATTATTATTGTACAAGCTTATGAAACGCTAGAATACAGACACACTGATATTTCAAGTGATGGTTACCAAAAACAGTTAAAGGGCAATCTCATCATGACCCATGACCCAGGAAGTCTCGATTATCAGCAGTTCAATGGTGGAGGTAATGACGACAGTTAGAGACGAAAGTTCCATGACAAGTCAGCCATGATGAAAAATGTGAGTAGTTACAGGATGACCAGCAGGTTCAAGCTGTTCTACAACAACCGTCCAAGGAGTATAAAGAAGAAGAGAAGGCATAGAAGAATGTCCCCCGAATCAAACACTCTCGAATAGAGACTATGTAATTTTCATTATCTTTATTTTTATCGCATTTAACTTTCAAATGTTCTGTGTGCTTGCGACCATTGGAGGCATTTGGTGATCACTGATTATAGATCTTCGTCAATAAAATACCCATTTTTGGGACTTTGTCTCAAGAGGTATGTTCCTTACACAATCGTCTGAACCCTTTTTTTTAAATTATTAGCGAGACCCGACTTTCCGCGCGAAACATATTACTATGCAGGCAAAAATAAATACTTAAATTTTCATGTTGCAAAAGATGTCTGAAGTACATCATCATAAATTCTGAACACTTTGGAGTTCCAGCTATTTTGTCAGATTACTATGAAGAAGACAGCATCTCCACAAAATTTGATGAAATGGGGATTTTGTTACATGAATAGATGGATCTATCTATAAATATTGGATTTTAGATGACACTAAACTTCGTTCTTAGAATGTAAAAATTACAAGAGCCGAAAGTTAATACTCATCAGCAATTCTACAAAGTCAAGCTGGTGACTATAAATAAACGTTTACTAGAGCGACAGCGTTATTATCAGCCAAGCTCATGAAACGTCCAGAATACGGACACACTGATATTTCAAGCGACGGTTACCAAAAGCAGTTAAAGGGTAATCTCATCATGCCCCATGACCTAGGAAGTCTCGGTTATCAACAGTTCAATGATGGAGGTAATGACAGCAGTTATAAACGAAAGTTTCATGACAAGTCAGCCATGATGAAGAACATGAGTAGTTACAGGATGACCAGTAGGTTCAAGAGATTCTACAACAACTGTCCAAGGAGTATAAAGAAGAAGAGAAGGCATAGAAGAATGCCCCCCGAATCAAACACTCTCGAATAGAGACTATGTAATTTTCATTATCTTTACTTTTATCGCATTTAACTTTCAAATGTTCTGTGTGCTTGCGCCCATTGGAGGCATTTGGTGATCACTGATTATAGATCTTCGTCAATAAAATACCCATTTTTGGGACTTTGTCTCAAGAGGTATGTTCCTTACACAATCGTCTGAACCCTTTTTTTTAAATTATTAGCGAGACCCGACTTTCCGCGCGAAACATATTACTATGCAGGCAAAAATAAATACTTAAATTTTCATGTTGCAAAAGATGTCTGAAGTACATCATCATAAATTCTGAACACTTTGGAGTTCCAGCTATTTTGTCATATTAGTATGAAGAAGACAGCATCTCCACAAGATTTGATGAAATGAGGATTTGGTTACATGAATAGATAGATATAGGGCTATAAATATTGGATTTTAGATAACACTAAACTTCGTTCTTAGAATGTAAAAATTACAAGAGCCGAAAGTTAATACTCATCAGCAATTCTACAAAGTCGGGCTGATGACTATAAATAAGCGTTTACTAGGGCGACAACGTTATTATCGACCAAGCTTATGAAACGCCCAGAATACGGATACACTGATATTTCAAGCGATAGTTACCAAAAGCAGTTAAAGGGCAATCTCATCATACCCCATGACCCATGAAGTCTTGGTTCTTAGCAATTCAATGGTGGAGGTAATGACGGCAGTTAGAGACGAAAGTTCCATGACAAGTCAGTCATGATGAAGAACGAGAGTAGTTACAGGACGACCAGCAAGTTCAAGCGGTTCTACAACAACTGTCCAAGGAGTATAAAGAATAAGAGAAAGCATAGAAGAACGCCCCCCGAATCAAACACTCTCGAATAGAGACTATATAATTTTCATTATCTTTACTTTTATCGCATTTAACTTTCAAGTGTTTTGTGTGCTTGCACCCATTAGAGGCATTTCGTTGTCACTGATTATAGATCTTCGTCAATAAAACACCCATTTTTGAAATTTTGTCTCAAGAGGTCTGTTCCTTATACAATCGTCTGAATCTTTTTTTTTTATTGTTAGCGAGGCCCGACTTTCCGCGCGAAACAGATTACTATGCAGCCAAAAATAAATACTTCAATTTTCATGTTGCAAAAGATGTCTGAAGTACATCATCATAAATTCTAAACACTATGGAGTTCTAGCTATTTTGTCAGATTACTATGAAGAAGACATCATCTCCACAAAATTTGATGAAAGGATTTGGTTACATGAATAGATGGATATAGGGCTATAAATATTGGATTTTAGATAACACTAAACTTCGTTCTTAGAATGTAAAAATTACAAGAGCCGTAAGTTAATACTCATCAGCAATTCTACAAAGTCAAGCTGATGACTATAAATAAGCGTTTACTAGGAGACAATACAATTTTCTTCCCTTTTTTATTGTACTTTCTAAATAATACGTTCGGTAGATTTTATTGTTTTTGTGTGCGAGTTAGTCGTTTAGGTATCTTAATCCTCATATTGCCCTATAGGTTGTGTTTGAGGTTATTATAAATTGTTTCATATTATTTTGATTGATTTCTCTTTATTTTGTAGGAACATGACAATTGAAAATAAGCAAACTAACAATGAACAAGGAAAAAAAACTTAGTTGAGTGGATCATCTAGCTCCAACAATTTCATTTCAAATTGGTCTCCGAAGTTAGACAAAAATTCTTAGGAGAGTCTCTTATTTCCTTCTTCACCATTATTATTTTATTGACTTGATAATATTTTAAGACATTGTGGTCAAATGTCTGATTTAAGTTTGAGGGTGGAAAAATATTGACTTTTATATATATATATATATATATATATATATATATATATATAAAAAGAAGCATCTGAATGCGAATAATACAGCAGAAGTTTCTTAGACAGAGTATGTTCATAACAGAAGATCAAAGAAATCCTAAATTAGTAATCATCCGATGCGGCTGTTTCAAAAAGCATCTGAATGCATCTGTTTCTTAGAATATATTCATCAGCAACAAAATATCTGTTTTCAAAAGCATCTGAATGCGAATAATACAGCAGAAGTTTCTTAGAATATATTCATCAGCAGCAAAATTTGGAAATGCCAAAGTCAGGGCCATTCACACTAATTTAATAAAGAAACCTATATTCAATATTGGCGATCATTACAACTTCTCAAGACATTTCTAAGTAACAATGAAACCACTAAGAAAGAAGAAGAATATAGTTAGAATCTGTAAAAATAAATGAATAAAAGAATCGAGTCAAAATCTTTGCACATTTTCTCTATTCCCTTTGCCTCTCCCTTAACTTCTCCCTCCCCTCCCTACTTCCATCTGAACTCCACATTTTGAAGCAATACTTTTCTGCAGTTGCTCGAAAGTTCATGAAAGTGGAACCATATATCTTCAAGTAATAATCGATTTCTTTGTCTGCATTTTGAGCTCTCCAATGGTCATTCTTGATGCTTCACTTCTGCAGTATTCTAATCTACACAACCCCAAAGGATCTTCCTCCTTCCTTTGTACAAACTCATCCAAAGCTTCCTTCATCCACCAATGTGCACATACTTCTTTTGCTTCGTTTACAGTCATCTGTGAAATGGAATTCGATAAAACATCAAGACTCGTTTTGCACAACACAATTGCATAGAAAAGGATTGTATCAGAATATGAGTAAAGATTGCACATTTAGAACATACCCAAATACGTTGACGGACGTCTTTCTCAGGCCAAACATCGAGTTCCTCGGTTACAAGCAAGGGAAACATGGATCCCTCATGAAACTTTTCTTGGCTTCGGCTCTTAAAAATCCATTCCCCTAATTTTTCCTGCAAAAAAGAATGCAACTGAACAATATTAGAGAACAACTTAACACGATTGAACTAAAAAATGGCTCAAGCTATTTAAGGAACAAAAATACTAACCCCAAGCAAGCCAATCACACCAGCTTCCTCCAAGGTTTCTCTTGAAGCTGCCAATTGAATATCCTCATCAATTTCCCAACCACCCTGATATTCCATTGCCAAAAAAAATGTCAACCAAAATTTTATGACAAAGAATTAAGGATTTTTAATAATTCCACTGCAAACTTGTAATAAAATACCTTAGGGAACATCATTTTTGAATTCTTTTGGGAACTGATCAAAAGAACTTCTAATTCTTCTCGGGAATTGTTGGTTTTCCGGTATCTAAATGGAATGCATCTGCACAATTTGGAATTAAAATGAAAAAAAATTAGGCTCAAATTAAATAAATGCAAAAATAAATTACATCTTTACAACATGAAAATTTCTAAACCCCTTTTTCACCAAAGTAAACTAAAACCCAGATGAGAAATATCATAAATAAAAGAATATCAACCAACCCATATGAGAAATATACCAAAAAATGAATATTTCTCATTTTATTAACCCTAAAAAACTCATAAATTCAGATTAAAAAGGGATTTAAGATTCATACCCAACAACTTGACGATATCCCTGATTGTAGCGTTGCAAATCTCTTCCAGAACGAGAAGGCAAAGACACCAGTTTCTTGATTTGCATGGTAGATGAAAGGTTTTTCTCCACAAAACACATAGAGAATAGAAATGAACGAATCCCAATTTATAAAAACCACTACTTCTGTTAAAAAAACAGTTAATATAGCAAAAAACTCGGCAATGGCAAGAGAACCTTTCAAATAAGGTATATCCTCCGTCTATAAATAATTGGGTTGCAACAGAATTGAATTAATGAAAACTCCTTCAGAAGAGGGCTTTGAGTTTGTTGAGGTTATTGTGAGTTGTTAATCTTAATATAGAGGCATGGGTGATGAAACGGACGCGTTTGGGGGATGTTGATACCAACTCACGTGTGACACGGGGTGGTGATTTAGATAAACACCACTTAATACAAATGGATTGCCCACTTGGTTTTGTTTTGGTGGAAATTTGCATGAATTTTCCTAAATTATGAAGGTCTTGACAAACCGATCCTGATTCAATTTTTCTTTTCTAACACATCCTCAACCTAGAGTATATTTGATAGTGCTGATAAGTTAAGTCATACAGAATGTGACGATAATAAGTATATAGTAATTATGATCCTACAATAAAAAAAATATGTTTGATTAGCTTAAATTATAATTTAAAAGCTTTGCAAAATATGCACCTAATAATGTTTTGGTATGAAAATAACAACGTTGCTCGCTCATCCTCTCCACCAGGTTAATCTCCTCTAAACCCTAAACCTTCGCCTCAATCACATCTTCGGTTCTATTTCTTTCAATTTTTCGTAGCTCTCTCTTAGTGACGTAATTTCTACTTCCAAAGCAATCAATTTTGAGGCATATACCAGGTGCTATTTAGACGTAATTGTTGGGGTTGTAATTGGATCTTTACTTAATTGTTGGGATTGAAATCATATTTATCTAGGCTTAACAATTTTCCAAAAGGTGACGTTGGCATCATAATTGGATCTTTGTATGGCATACTCTATTATTTTTGGTGTTATTTATTGTAATACTTGTTAATGCAACTAGTTTGTCAAGATTCCTTTAAGTTGGTTACAAATTGTTGGCATAGTATTCGAGCGTGTACTATAACTTTCAATTTAAATAAATACTCACTAAATTTCTCGTAAAAAAGAAAAAAAAAAGTTTACATTTTATATATGCCCAATGCGCTATTTTTGTCCTAATTGATCATGAAATCAAAGTTGTGCATGGTGCTTTGTACATTAATTTGAGATATTTTCTCTGCTATTTTACGCTCGAGAGGGATGATATCTTAATCTTGTCGAGTCATTATCCAATATTATGAAAAATCTTCTAAACGCCAAATTGGATGCCACAATTCTAAACAAGTTGAAGGACTGAGAAGTAAATTTACCCTATATTAAGGGACCAAAATTATAATATACATATATGTTCTTCAAACTTGCTGTTTGGGTTGGTTTATTCAAAGTCAAGCACGTTTATAAATCCTGGAACTCGCACAACGGCTCAGACACGTTTATAACAACTAGGAAGTTCATGAACCTGGCTCGGAACTGTGCACAAAGGCGCGTTTAGAATTAGAATATTACATTGAAGAATAATATAAAAGAATAAGTTGAATTTACTATCAATAAAGTTCAAATTAGGGGTGGACAAAAAAAAATCGAAAAATCGATCAAACCAATCCGAGTCATGTCAGTTTGGATTGCTTTGAACCAAAAAATCAATCTGATTCTATTAATTTTAACCATTAAAAATCAAGTTTGGTTGGTTTCAGTTTAATCAACCAACCCGTCAATTAATCGACATAACCCATTAATATAT